>OX453252.1:1258120-1703120 GCA_949709985.1 Luffia ferchaultella
GCGTGCGCCAAAGCGTCCTTCAGAGTTTTATGATGCCCAAGTCTGACGGTTGCCCTTACTTCCAGGTCCTTTATTCCGTCGACGAATGTTTGCACCAAATTCGTGTTGACGAAATCAGTGCTGGCCGACGGGTATGCCTTTCTTACGATCTTCTCAATTTCCAAAGCCCACTGCTGTAAGCTCTCGTTGGCACGCTGCGTTCTGTCCCTTAGTTGAGCCCGGTAAACATGCTCTAGGTGTTTGTCGCCATATCTGGAGTCCAGCGCTTCCAGTAGTTTTCCGTAGCTCTCAGCGCTGTCTGGTGATGCCTCAAGGACCGAGAGCGCCTGTCCTCGCAGTGCCACCGTCAGGGCGGTCAGACAGTGTTCGTCCGTCCACCCGTTTGACGATGCCACGGTCTGGAACTGGCGTTTGTAGGCACTCCACGAAGTGGTACCATCGTACGGCGGCACCTTAACCCGAGGGCCGGTGTAGCTGGTTCCACTAGGCCCAACCAGTTTCAGATGTTGCACTTCTTTTTGGAGCGAGTCGCAACGGGACTTAACGTGAAGTATCTCATCCCCGTAGCTGACTAACCTGTCTTCATGCTCGCGTAGGTTTTCCTTGAGCTGCTTCACCTCCAGGTTTATTTTGCCTAGAGTTTCTCCAAGCAGCTTCTCCATACGCTGCGCCTGTTCTTCCTGGCGACGAACTTGCTCCTCCTGCCGACGAGCCTGCTCCTCCATGAGTTGGCGTGTTTGCTCCTCCTGGCGACGAGCTTGCTCCTCTTGATGTTGGCGTGTTTGCTCCTCCTGGCGACGAGCCTGCTCCTCCATGAGTTGGCGTGTTTGCTCCTCCTGGCGACGAGCCTGCTCCTCCATGAGTCGAATAAGAGCGCTGAAGTCGAAGGCCTGAGCAGCAGCGGCCCCGGCGTCCGCACTTACATTTTCAGCGTTGATCTCGTCCATGACCTCGTGCTGCTGATCCGCTGCCGCCTGTCTCGTGTGACGTCTTCTTGACTGAGACGAATCCCTAGGTGTTGTTGGCATCTTCAATATTGCACTTCTGACACCAAATGTTACGGGCTACCGGTTCTAATATTGACGATGCACTGAAACACTTATTTTAGTTCACTTTACTTTATTATAATTCCAAATCACAAAATAATCCAAGAGCAAACAATATCGAACACTAATTGCACAGTTAAAACACTCCGCACTTCGCAAATTGTCGCACTTGACACTTATCGCGCACTTCCAAAAATCGACTTGCTCGACGCCGCGGACCATCGCCTTATATAGCTCTCTCCCTTCCACTAGTCACCGTCTCGAACATTCTATCTCTCGAAATTTATAAATTACATTTTAATTTCTCGACCGTGGGAACGGAATTCTAGCGCCACCGGCGCCGAGTGGCGTCTCTAAAAATGACCATCGATTTTTAGAAATATCGCGAATATTCTTTTGAACGACGCCGCCTCTGTATTTAAATTAGTGAAATTAATTGTTCGTCTAGAGTTTTCGGTTTTATTGAATGGCTGTGGGAATTTTTCTCGTAAGTTCGATGACCTGTTTTTGTACTATTGTAGATAGGTGTCATGCTTTTTCTAGTGAGTTCGATAACGTCGTCGCGAGAGTAGATAGGCGTTACACTACCCCCTAGTTAGATTTGCTCGTCCCGAGCAATATTCGAACCTCGGTAAGGGGCTAGTCGATCGATGTGCACTATCTTAGGCTTTCCTCGTAGACCACGTTGTATGCGGTACGTCACGTCGTTGATCCTGGTTATCACCTTGTATGGTCCTTCCCAACGGTTTTGTAGTTTGGGGGATTTACCTTTCCTGCGCCTCGGGTTATGCAACCATACAAGAGATCCTTCATCAAAGCCAGTGGCGGTGGCGCTTCGGTCGTATCTTGTCTTCATCTTCTCGCTTGCCAGAAGACCATTCTCTCTGACTTGCTCATGAATGTCATGCATCCTTTCCTTTAGGTCCGACACATAATCCGATATTGGTCGCGGGTCGTCAGGCGGCCTGCCAGTTACCAGGTCGAACGGCAATCTTAGTTCTCGTCCAAAATTGGCAAACGCTGGCGTGACCTTTATGCTCTCATGTTCCGCCGTCCTATATGAGAGCATAAACAACGGAATATATCGGTCCCAGTCCTTTTGATGTTCGTCAACTAATTTTGCGAGGTGGGTTTCCAGCGTACGGTTAAATCTTTCGACCATTCCGTCTGATTGCGGGCGGTATGGGGTTGTCCGTGTTTTGTTTATACCCAAGATACGGCACGTCTCCTGAAACACCTGAGATTCAAAATTACGACCTTGGTCCGAGTGAATCTCCAAGGGCAGTCCGTATCTGCAAAACACTTCGTTAACCAGTTTAGTTGCCACTGTCACTGCCTCCTGATTGGGTATTGCGAAAACCTCTGGCCACCTCGTAAAGTAATCAACCACGACCATGAAATACTTGTTGCCATCATTAGATACAGGAAAAGGTCCGGCTACATCTACTGCGATTCTTTCCCAAGGGGCTCCCACGTTGTACAACTGGAGACGTCCTCTGTTCCGCGTCGTCGGGCCTTTCACGGCTGCACACACAGTGCACCTTCGACACCAGTCCTCGACATCTTGCCTACAGTAGACCCAATAAAATCGCTTCCTGATTTTCTCCAGGGTTCTCTTCATGCCCAGATGCCCTCCTGAGGTACCATCGTGCAAGGCTTCCAACACTGCGCGTACTTTTGATCTTGGCACGACCAGCTGCATAGTTGACTCCCGTCCACTTGGGGTTTCCCATTTGCGATACAACAGTCCATCAACCATCACTAAGCTGTCCCATTGAGCCCAATAACTCTTCATAACAGAGCTCAAGGCTGCAACTTGGTTCCATTGTGGTTTTGGACTCCCTTGTATTTTCCAGTCTATGATGGCCCTTAGGTCACCGTCCTTCTTTTGCTCCTCCTTCATTGCATCCGTGGTCCACTCATCACTGACGTTATTGATGGTGATGGCCTTAACTGTTTCTTCTTTTTGGTCTCGTTTGGAGCAATGTTTACACTCGTCAGGGCACGGCCTACGCGAGAGAGCATCGGCGTTTCCGTGAGATTTTCCACTACGGTGCTCGATCTCAGGCTCGAATTCCTGAAGTTGTTCGATCCACCGAGCCACTTGTCCTTCAGGATCCTTGAACTGGAGCAACCATTTGAGAGCGGCATGATCTGTCCTGAGCTTGAACTTCCTGCCCAAGAGGTATTTACTGAAGTGGCGCAGCGTCTTCACTACAGCTAACAGCTCTCTTCTGGTCACGCAGTAGTTCCTTTCCGGTCTTGACAAGGCCTTGCTGAAGTATGCTATCACGACTTCCTTGTCGCCTTGTCGCTGTGATAGCACTCCTCCGATTGCCAAGTTGCTGGCGTCGGTGTCGACTACGAACTCTCCAGTCTGATCTGGATAACCAAGGATAGGTGCTTCACAGAGCCGTTGCTTAAGTTCTGTAAAGGATTTTTCGCATTCTTCAGTCCACAGGAATGCAGTCTTATCTTCTGTAAGCCTGTGCAAAGGTCTGGCTATTCCCGCAAAATCCTTCACGAAGCGGCGGTAGTACGAGCATAACCCCAAGAATGCTCGCACCTCCGTTTTATTCCTTGGAGTTGGCCATTCCCGTACTGCTTCGGTCTTTGCAGGGTCCGTTTCCACGCCTTCTGTCGAGATCACATGACCCAAGTAGTTGACCCGCTTTTTGAAGAAGCTGCATTTCTTCGGATGTAGTTTTAGGTTTGCGGTCCTTAGTTTCTGAAACACTTGCACCAGGTTTTGTAGATGTTGGTTGAAGTCGCGTCCCATAATGATCACATCATCAAGATAGACCAGGCAAGCTTCACCGAGAAGGTCGGCAAGTACTACTTCCATCAGTCTCTCGAAGGTAGCGGGAGAATTGCACAAACCAAAAGGCATGACTTTGAACTGCCATAGCCCTTTTCCAGTTGAAAAGGCAGTTTTCTCCCTGTCCTTTGGATCAAGTTCTACTTGCCAATATCCACTCTTCAAGTCAAGAGTAGAAAACCACTGGTTCCCTCGCAGCTTGTCCAATGTGTCGTCAATCCTAGGTAGAGGGTAGCTGTCCTTTTTAGTCACGCTGTTGAGCCGACGATAATCCACACAGAATCGCATGCTACCATCCTTCTTCTTGACCAGGACGACAGGAGAACACCAAGGACTTGAAGAAGATTCGATCACATTATTCTTCCTCATGTCATTAATCATCTCTTCTACTTCTCCTTCTCTGCTCGTGGGTATTCGCCGGGCTCTTTGACGAATAGGTAGTTCATCGCCTGTGTTTATTTTGTGTTTAACTAGTGACGTTCTGCCAACGTCACCTTCCTTGAGGCAGAAAATGTCGGAATAGCGAGTCAGCACTTCCTTTACTTTCGCATATTCTGCTTGAGTAAGGTCGTCCTTGCAGATGTCCACTTGTTCGAGATCTTTCTTGCATCCACTCCTCGCCGTAGGTGACTCCACTTGCACACAACTTCTCATCCAAGAAACTTCCTGACATTTCGCAATAGCCTGATTTTCATGCAGGACAACAGGTGCGTTACTGAAATTTAGTAACCTGATTACTGGATGTCCCTCGCCGCTTCTTAGCAGTGTCCTGGCCGTCAACCAGTTGCGCTTCTCACTGTGGGGTAGCTGGTCAACGATAACGCTTCTAATAGGTCCTTCGTTCGTCGATGGTGGTAGTTTCACGTTGACCAAGGTTTGCGTGTAAGGCGCTAGCGTCGTCTCTTTAGCACAGCGTACCACACCTCTAGGTCCGCCTTTGAAGAAAACTTCGTTATGGCCGCATTTTAGTACGCCATTGGTCACGTCGATTTTGCACTGAAACCGTTGCATGAAGTCCAATCCGATAATGCAGTCGTCGGAGATATCAGCCACGATGACAGTGTGCGAGTATTTCTCTTCTCCCACCTTCAAAGTCACCGTGAGCTCGCCGTGGACAGGTATCGGCTGGCCGGTAGCCGTGACAAGCTTCAACTGTGGAGTCGATCGCTGGATCCTCTGTGCCGATTGCTTCACTAGTCGTGGTCTGACTACCGTCCGTGTTGCCCCAGTGTCGACTGTGATTGGACACCGAGTACCATTTACCTCGCCGTCTATGATAAGACCTATGTTCCCGTTGAACACCTGTGAGATGACGATTTTCGGTGCTGTGTCACGGCCAGCTTGTACTTGGGCTCTGCCTTTCCACTGTGCTTCATTCCTTTCTGCCCTTTGTCTTAATTTAGGGCAGTCAATCCGAATGTGCCCGAACTGCTGACAGTAGAAACAGCGCGGCGTGGATCGGCGCCTAGGTGGTAAAGCGGCTGGTTCTACTAATTCTCTCACTCGTTGTGTGCGAGGCTCCTGTCTCACAGCTTCTACTTCAAGGGCGTGCGCCAAAGCGTCCTTCAGAGTTTTATGATGCCCAAGTCTGACGGTTGCCCTTACTTCCAGGTCCTTTATTCCGTCGACGAATGTTTGCACCAAATTCGTGTTGACGAAATCAGTGCTGGCCGACGGGTATGCCTTTCTTACGATCTTCTCAATTTCCAAAGCCCACTGCTGTAAGCTCTCGTTGGCACGCTGCGTTCTGTCCCTTAGTTGAGCCCGGTAAACATGCTCTAGGTGTTTGTCGCCATATCTGGAGTCCAGCGCTTCCAGTAGTTTTCCGTAGCTCTCAGCGCTGTCTGGTGATGCCTCAAGGACCGAGAGCGCCTGTCCTCGCAGTGCCACCGTCAGGGCGGTCAGACAGTGTTCGTCCGTCCACCCGTTTGACGATGCCACGGTCTGGAACTGGCGTTTGTAGGCACTCCACGAAGTGGTACCATCGTACGGCGGCACCTTAACCCGAGGGCCGGTGTAGCTGGTTCCACTAGGCCCAACCAGTTTCAGATGTTGCACTTCTTTTTGGAGCGAGTCGCAACGGGACTTAACGTGAAGTATCTCATCCCCGTAGCTGACTAACCTGTCTTCATGCTCGCGTAGGTTTTCCTTGAGCTGCTTCACCTCCAGGTTTATTTTGCCTAGAGTTTCTCCAAGCAGCTTCTCCATACGCTGCGCCTGTTCTTCCTGGCGACGAACTTGCTCCTCCTGCCGACGAGCCTGCTCCTCCATGAGTTGGCGTGTTTGCTCCTCCTGGCGACGAGCTTGCTCCTCTTGATGTTGGCGTGTTTGCTCCTCCTGGCGACGAGCCTGCTCCTCCATGAGTTGGCGTGTTTGCTCCTCCTGGCGACGAGCCTGCTCCTCCATGAGTCGAATAAGAGCGCTGAAGTCGAAAGCCTGAGCAGCAGCGGCCCCGGCGTCCGCACTTACATTTTCAGCGTTGATCTCGTCCATGACCTCGTGCTGCTGATCCGCTGCCGCCTGTCTCGTGTGACGTCTTCTTGACTGAGACGAATCCCTAGGTGTTGTTGGCATCTTCAATATTGCACTTCTGACACCAAATGTTACGGGCTACCGGTTCTAATATTGACGATGCACTGAAACACTTATTTTAGTTCACTTTACTTTATTATAATTCCAAATCACAAAATAATCCAAGAGCAAACAATATCGAACACTAATTGCACAGTTAAAACACTCCGCACTTCGCAAATTGTCGCACTTGACACTTATCGCGCACTTCCAAAAATCGACTTGCTCGACGCCGCGGACCATCGCCTTATATAGCTCTCTCCCTTCCACTAGTCACCGTCTCGAACATTCTATCTCTCGAAATTTATAAATTACATTTTAATTTCTCGACCGTGGGAACGGAATTCTAGCGCCACCGGCGCCGAGTGGCGTCTCTAAAAATGACCATCGATTTTTAGAAATATCGCGAATATTCTTTTGAACGACGCCGCCTCTGTTTTTAAATTAGTGAAATTAATTGTTCGTCTAGAGTTTTCGGTTTTATTGAATGGCTGTGGGAATTTTTCTCGTAAGTTCGATGACCTGTTTTTGTACTATTGTAGATAGGTGTCATGCTTTTTCTAGTGAGTTCGATAACGTCGTCGCGAGAGTAGATAGGCGTTACAATATGTATTATAAAGAATATTTGAGTATGTATATCAGTTGTCTAGTACCCCATAATACAAGCGCAATACTAGCTTACATTGGGACTAGATGGCGCTGTGTGGGATGTCCCACGTATTATTATTTGTGTTTGTAAATGTAACTATGAATAAATTCAACAAAATGAAATGAGATAAAAAGTACATTAATTTTAATTACGAATATGGTTTTGAATTCCAGATACAAAAAGCTTGGCCCGCGGCGCTTTGTCTGGTTCATGTGCAAACGACTGCACGGTTATTTGTACTTGTTCGAGTTTTACATGATAGCAAAATATTCTAGTCTATTCGTTCTGTGTCTGGGTGTGAAAATATATTTAATATGTATATATATATTATATATATATATATATATATATATATAAGGGATATTTTAGTATGCATATCAGTTATCCAGTACCCATAGTACAAGCATAATACTTGTTTACTTTGGGACTAGATTGGACTGTGTGGGATGTCCCAGATATTATCATTAGTATTATATTTTATAGTCACTTGAAAAATATATATGTTATAGGCAATGTGTATAATCCGGCATTGTATAGAATGCCTAGGCATTATATACATTGCCTAAAACGTTCAGGCAATGTATATAATACAATTCATTTCATACATAGCCTAGGTATTGTATAAAATGCCCGAAGCGCATCAGACAATGTGTATAATGAACGACCACGGGAAGGAAACGCGTGTGTGGTACTACCGCGTGAAGATTTTATTTCCTTTCAAATTATAATTAAGTTACCTACAGTTTATTAAAAGTATAATAAAAACTTATTTTAAATGAAAACTGTTCGTTTTTTTCGTATCATGATCAAATTTCCATAATCAAGTGGTAAGAAATGAACAAGGCGACTTTTTGCAGCAATTTTTTGGTACGTTGTAAATGTAAACGTTTATCCGAAGGGAACTGCTATGTGAGAAACGTTCTCGATGCAAAAACTCGTAGGTACTTAGGCATACCAACCAATAGAACACATGGCTTATCAGCGCTGTCTGCTGGTGGAAGTCGAAATTAGGATTAGCTCTCAAAAGATCAGTACCTATCTAACTAAATCATACAGAAGAAAAATCGATTACATATATTACCTATGCTTCAACCGGCATTCTATACAATGCCTAGGTATTCTATACATTTCCTAGGTAAAGTGTAAAATAGTTTAAACATTGAATATCATTTCATACATTGCCTGAACGACCCCGGCATTCTATACATTTCCTAGATATTGTATAGAATGCCTGCATTATACACATTGCCTATAACATATATTATTATGACAACCAACATTTTTGTTTTTGTAAATTACCTGTATGACAAGAATAAAAAAATCTATTATTTACATAAAATTATTGTGGTATTGTATTAAAATTCAAGAGGTATATTTGGCCACAAATTATCTCTAAGATGGTAGGACAGTAAAATAAGTTTAAGGTATTGTTGTAAGAGACTAGGACCAAAACACCTACAAAAACCTTTAAAGCTATTTTCGCAGATTTTTCATTTTAGTTTTCGGCAAAGGCAAGGGTGGGGAAGTCAAGAAGTAGGTAATTTTGCACGACGACAAAATTACGACAAACGTACCGAAACGAGAAAAATATGTTTTCGCAAAGACTTCTATAAAAAGAAAAACAGTTACAAAACTTTATTAATTTTATTTTATTCTATTTAATAGGTTATTTAATATGTACCAAAAATTTTATAGGTAGGTACCTAAAAATATCTCGATCTCTTGATGACTTTTTAATTTACGGCCAGCCTAATGTGCCAGAGGCGAACTACGGAAAAGAGCCGTTAATTTATAGACGAAACCGGAACTAGTGTAAATGAGCGTGTCTAATGTAAAACTCTGATTTCGTCATACGTATAGCGTTAATTCCTTTGAGATGTCAACTAAATCACTTTGTAGTCTGATTAAAAGCGGGACTACACTAAAGTATAATGCAGTTAATTATCGCGTTAATTGATTGACCGATTCGCCGAGTGCTTATAGACCCTAACAGTGGAGCCAAGGGCCGCGACTTCTATTCCCGGTCGGGACAAATATTTGTGCACCGATAGTAAGTCAACTTAAACACACTCATATCATACAAGTCTACCGACCACCAGTACGCTGCGGAGTACTACTCACACATACATAGTGACAGGGAGTCTAGAGTTTTAATTACGTCTATATACAAATTCCGAATTTCATCAGAATCGGTTCTATAACGACCTTAAAAAAGTGGAATGACTGGGTTAATACGTTGTTCTCGTGTCTGACGCGAACAAACAAACATATACACAAACCAACCTGTAGTCTGATATTAACGATGTTTAGACAAGCACAAACATTCGTTAACAACTTTTACCATTATGTAATTTTAACGGTTGTATGTACAACAAATGATTTGTTCGCATATTATGCGCGCGCGCATTGCCTTCAGGCGCATGATTAAGGCCTTGATTAATACCTTGGTGATGAGCAGGTATAATTTCATATGTGTGATTGGTATTTTTTCTATTACTATAAATGAAAATTTAGACGTTAAAAATGTCATTTCGTGGTTTAAATATTGTGAAGCTTTTGTTGAGGGTTTCCGCCTTGGTTATATGCTATAGTAATAATACTAACATGGGACATCACACAGGATCATCTAGTCTCAAAGTAAGCAAGTATTATGCTTGTATTATGAATACTAGACAACCGATATACATACTTAAATATTATTTATAACATATATAGATACTTTTACACCCAAACACGAAACAAATAATAATGTTCATGCACACAAATTTTCGTCCAGGGCGGAAATCGAACCCGCGTCTTTTGTCCTGCAGTTAGGGTCTCTAACTACTCAGCCGAACTCTCAGTTTTGTTTGCTATGTTTTCTCAATACTAAAATAATTTCTATAACTATGTTTTCATATTTCCGTTCGAACAACTATACCATTTCTTCTATAATAACAATAATAATAATAATACCTTGGAGATCCCACAGAGCGCCATCTAGTTCCAAACTAAGCAAAGTTTGTACTCTGGATCCAGACAACTGATATAAATACTTAAATAATCTCTATAATATTTACATATATAGATTTTTTTAATATGTGACTTTATGCTGCTATTGCATTTATAATATTCGTCTTTATAGACTCGAAAAAATGTACACGTAAAGAAAAACGCGACTTAAAAAGAATAATGCAAATAAAATGTTTTGTAGAGAATGTAAAAATTTTCGTACAGCTTTTCGTCGAATCGCGTCGAAAATGAAATGTTATTTTGAGTGACGAGTGGGAGGGAGGATGTAATAAAACTGCGCTAATTGAGAGCGGATCGTAAAGTAAACTTTTAGGCGATAAAAACCCCTGAAACGCATCTCGCGGTTTTTCCTTGAACCGATAGCTTTTGAACGCTCGAAATAAATATTTTTGCTTCAAAATGATAAATTATATTGTCCTTAGAGTTCATTAGACCTAACAGTCTGTAATGATATACATTTAGTCGTTAATATAATGAGCACCTTTTAATAAAAAAATCACGAAGTTCATCAAAAAAATATAATAGTTGGTCGTATTTTTAAAACCTGGCCGCCTCCAAAAGATGTTTTATCAAGATTTGTTCATTAAAAAAAATTCAAGTCATCCTTTTACAATTTCAACAAGTAGGTATGCATATATTTGTTAAATATTACAGCATCTTGTTGAAATTATATATATTATACACTGTTGAAAAACTTCACTGATTTATATAATCAACGACATACGTAGAAGCGCATATTTGTATCTATTTCATACGTACCCAAATCGACAGTGGCCGATGAGGCACGCTGCTAGTCAATTCTCACGGTCTTCGGCTATTGTCAATACGTCTTAATACCAAAAATTAATGTTTTTTTAATTGTTATTGGTGTACTGAACATAAATCATGGCATTTCGTATATAACCGATGAAAAGACAATTGACTTGTAATATCGCGTTTTCTGGGCGATACAGGCGCATCATCTGAAATTTATTATTTTGAGAATCTTCATAGATTTTCCTTTACAAAAACAACAAGAAACACGATAAACAAGGTAATGTTATCGTTTTCAGTTTAGTTTACAACACAATAAGTCGAGGATATCGCACCTATAGAGATTTTCATGTTCCAAAGCGGCTGTTTTTGACACAGGACAAAGGGGCTTTTCTCATTCACCTTTATCTCGCTTATTAGCGATATCTAAACTGGTTCCCTCCCTTTCAAGTACACTAGGGTACTACAATAAATGCCGGTTTCGAAACTGTCGATAGAAGCGCTTTCTAGTAGATGCGGCATTTTAATTTCGTTTTATATTGACAAATACTCAAAATAACCGAATAAGTTCTATCATATAAAGTAAAAAATCCGTCGTTATTTTTTTTAAAAGTTCCATATAACCCTTGATAGTGATATATATATTACACGTATAAAGTCGTATAATTCTTATCAAATTAAATACGTAAGCTATCGTAAGAACATTACAATTTGCTCTTTAAAACATACAATTTAAATTAATATCTTAGGAGTTATCGCAAAATTAAAACAATTGGGCGACAAAATTTTTAGTATTCCTACACTGACGCGACACGCGTGATGTAGGTAGTCAGGCTGAAGTTATCAATGTTGTGTAGAGAGAAATATTTTAGTTTGTTTTGATAATGGAAATAAAATACATTAAAAATACTCCAAGTAAGACGAACTTTTAAATCCAAGTAAATCCTATCCACATTCGAATAAGTTTTTTTGTTATTTACGTATACATGTGTAATTTCTTTATCAGTTTAACTATAATTTTAGAAACTAAGTGACCATGAACGTGTGTAAAATATGTTCACTCCATCGACCTATTAATTTAATTCTATTTGTGAGGGTCTGTAATTGGCTTTTTGTTTTTTATTTATAAGTGTAGTATATGATAGTTTGCTGTTGATCTTCCTAAAAAAAAAAAATTGAAAAAAACATGGTCGACGCAACAAGCTGATACGATTACCCGTGCGAAGCCGGGGCGAGTCGCGTGTGAAACAGTAATCATACTTGAATCCAAAATCTTCATTTTTATTTATTAAAACCATAGGGACGACATTGTAGTCAAATAAACAAAATATTACACTGACACCATCCAACTTTGCACTTTTTTAGATTTCCGTATACAAATGGCAAAAACAAAACCCTTATCATTTCGTCCTGCATGTCCGCCTGTCTATTTGTCTGTCACACCTATGTTACACGGAATTATTGGCACTACATAAACGAAATTATGATGGTAAGTGTAATCTATTAACCTATATACAATGGAATAATGAACTTCCAAAAAAATTTTATTTTTAATTTTGTTGATAATACAAAAGTATCTATTATTACGTGTATTACGGGAAAAGTCAAAAACTACATAACTGATTTTAAAAAATCTTTCACATATAGAAAGCTATATTATCAGCAAATAAAGTAGGCTATATTTTATTTTAAAACTAGCTTTCCGCCCGTGGTTCTCTCGCGTGGAGTACACAGTTGTACCGGTATCGTTATAATTTTTTGCATAGATATAGTTTATAAGCTGAAGAGTTACATAAGCTACTTTCTATTCCAGAAAAAGAGGTCCCGATACAACTGTGTAGTCCATACGAGCGGAACCGCGGGCGGAAAGCTAGTTCGAAAATAAAATATATCCTACGTTATTTGCTGATAATATATCTTCTATATTATCACCTCGGGCGAAAAACTAGTAGAATATAAAGCGACCTGAACCATACATTCACGTATTCCCTATTTTTTGTTTCCGAAAAAAGTTGTGTTCCAAAAGCAAAGTTAAAGGATTTAACACTATACCGAATTACATTATTTTTAATGATTTTCCACAGTTTAGTTATATAGACGGCTTTAAGTATATTTTTAATTTTTTTTGTAGATTTCCTAGTGCGCTATACCTTCATGTTTCATCTGAAGTCGTGAGATAAAAGTAATCGTGTGTTTTACGGCTTAATTTTCGCCCTCGCGTTACGCCCGTCGTATAAACGTATGTGATAATGTTATAAAATGGGCATATTATACGTAAAATGAAAACCTTACCTACATACGACCTTAATAATAATAATAACTTACTTTATTTATATATCTATAAAAATATCTTTGATAAATACGTCAAAAGTTAAACGTGTTAATCCATAGAGACAGAAAGCGCAACTATGTAGATTTCCTGATATCCTGTCCAATTCAGAAACATTTATCTAGAGTTGTAGTTTAGTTAAAATGTCTTTTGTCCTTTCATTGCAACATTTAAGTTCGAAAGAAAGAGACAAAAAATATTCTTGACAGACCGATTGGCCGAGTGGTTAGACACTCCTAACTGCGGAGCCAAGGGTCGCAAGTTCGGTTCCCGCCCGGGACAAATATTTGTGTGCGTGAACAAATCTATTTGTTCTGTGTCTGGGTGTTAAAAGTATCTAGTAACTAGTTATCAATCATTATCAATCAATTGTCTCTGATAATTAAATGGGTTGTGACCTTCAATCTGACCAAAGATGGTTAATGTATAGTGAATAGGTAAAAAAAAGAATGTTCAGGTATTATACCAGTTGACTAGTACCCCATAATACAATCATAATACTTGCTTACTTTGGGACTAGATGGTGCTGTGTGGGATGTCCCTCGTATTATTATTACGTTAACTAAACTGGACATAAAACGTGTCTGCAATGGACAAACAGCATTGTCTTTTTCCATGATCGAATGTTCCCCACGGGAGTCAAAGCCGAGGCAACACAATCATTGTTACCGCCAATGGGTATTCGGCTGAACGTAGTCCAAACTTATAAAGCGTTTAGAGCTTACCAAAGTAAACAAAAAGCGTGAGCAGATGGCGCAAGCTAACGGTTACCAAAGAAAACACGTTTAAAGTTTCATTTTCTTCTTTTTTTACATTTTTTTAACTGTTTATTTATTTAGTTCGGTAATCTCTACACGCTCTATAAGTCAGGACTACGTTCAGCCAAACACCTAGGTCACGGCTCGCGTCAGTGAACAACAAACAAAAAAAAACTCACGCTTTTTAATTTGTTTAATATGCAAAGAAAATAACAAACTGTCAAAGGCAGGTATATATAATAAATATTTTAAGTAAATTAGATATTATTTCGTGCTTTTTAGTCTTTTAGTGTCATAAGTGCGTATTTTAAAACTATACCTATAAAAATACAACTATGTATAGCTAAGAAAATGAAAGACTTAATTTTTTTCAATTTTAAAGTTAGATTTGAATTAGTCAAAGTTTTCGAATATAAATATAAAAACTATGTTTGAAAAAATTTGGTCCGAGTCCATTACAATGAATTTATTTAAACAAATCACATATACCTTAACCATACATTACAATAGTTAATAAAGACACCATTTTAATGAGACATCAGCTTAACAATCCATACAACGACATATACAAATAGATTGTTAAAAATACCTGTCTGTCTGTCAGTCAGTCATTATACTACACACGAGGCGTATGAAGAGATCAGGTATTGATGTTGCAGTACAATTCAACAAAACTAGTTTGTATTATTGTGATTATTCACAATTTTCTATCAATTTTAGTAATATAGTTTTACTAAGCTCTCGTCGCATTGCGAGGTCTGTGAAGTTGCAAGTTTGCTGTATTTTTATATAATGAAAAAATAACTACAATTTGTATAAGCAGATGATTTTACTGAAAATTCCATTTTGATTTCAGTAGTCACTCTTTAGACCATACATGAGTCCCCGTGGACTGAATTAGAATTCTTTTACGATTTTTAGTACTTCCTATTTAAGTATTTTATTATATGATTTCCACACTGTGATTCTAGACTACGTTATTAATATTCTTAGATACGTCTCAACAGTCTAAAATAAAAGAAATTAAGCAATTTTTTACAATGTAAATCTAACACAATCAAGCGCAGTAATCACGCGACGTATTTACACTAAAGATACGCACTTTGAAAAATCACACGTGAAATTAGGGGCGCGGGGGGTGGGGCGAGCCTAATCTCACGACATCTCACCAAGGCGGGAGGGGTCAAAAATCGTCAAATTCGCCTGGCGTAATTAATGGACACCTCCAGAAGCTGGTCAGTGTGAGATAATTGTGGTACCCTTTTGACGTATTCAGGTTCAATTCAGTAAATTCTAACTGGGTTAGAAAACAATACATGTATCTACCTAATAAAATTGTAATATTACTGAAATTACCTTAAATGTTAACCGTAATATAAACGAACGATTATTATTTTATTAGTTATATTATTATTATACCGATCTCACAACTTTACTGCAACATTTACTTGAATAATGTCTGATCGTTAGTTAGAACTTATTGTGGTGAAAGTGCCCAAATTATATATTACATCCCAATTGTACAACTTGAGTTATTTCAAAATTTAATTTTTTTACTGATGCTAGATTAAAGTATATTTACGTGTACCTACCTATAGCATCAATCGAAGTGTTAAATGAATTCACTTGATGCGGAAATCGCATTCATTATCACTGTTTTGTCACTCAACTTCGACAAAACAGATAAAGTGCATGAAATTAATGCATCTTCGTTCGTTTGTGTGTTTGTTTATTTATTTATAGATCTTAAACTACTGCTTGTATTTCAATAAATAATGCATTAAACGATTTATTTCAAAATTGTGACACCTGCATAAAAGAATGGTTGGAACTTAGTAAAAAAGATTGCCGCGATATTCTTTTTTTTTTTAATTTGACGAGGGCTTTTCAGGATATATAAAACAAGCAGAATAAGCTTTTTATTGTGAATAATAGATGCCGCTGTATTGAATAATGAATGAACAAAATCTAAGTAACCACATGTACACCGTATACACCAGTCTTGTCAATAAAATAGTGCAGATGAAACAGTGCAAATAAAGTGACAGAAGGGATAGCATGTAAAAAAATCTCAGAAAGAAATAAACAATTTAAAAAATCCATAGAAAGCATAGTATGATATTGTACGAATTTATAATCAACGCCATCTATCGAGACTATATAAATCACTCTTATTTTTTAAGTCTCTTCTGGACAACCTCTCATTGAAGTAACAAATCAAATAAAGAATGAAATCTAATAATAATCGTTAGTTGTTTTCCATTCACGCGTTTCCATTCATTTTTATCAGCCCATTAATGCTTCAATGCAGGGATTTAGGCTTCCCCTCGGGATGAGGCAACTTGGAGCTTGATCCACCACGCTCCTTCAGTGTAGGTTGATGGATAAAGGAGTTTCTTATAAAAGTATATATTTAGTAACATTTTGACCAAGAAAATGATTTAAGTAGGTACCTACTAATACAGAAAAGTATATGTTCAAAAAACCAATAAAATTAACTGTCCTTCCACCGAAAACCGCCAATTGACTGGACAAAGGCTCCCAAATAAGGTCGGAAGGACAGACCAACTTCTGTGAACGGACATGTCGAAAGGTTTGTTTTTCTTTGAAGACGAAGTATTATTATACATTTTAGCAGAAAATAACACGTTTCATGCTATTAAAAAAATAATTTACGAGTAAAAATAAATATTTTTTTAAACAAAATTTGCTTTCGTTCACTGTGTCTCAAGAGGTTTTCTTTATGAAGTTTTTGTTTAGAGAGATGAGAGATGAAATTATTTTTCCATATCCCTCCGGGCTCGTCCTTAAAGAAATAACTGAACTTCCTTTTCCTTGATTACTATGGTATTAGGAAACAAATATTTTCTTAGGGTTGTTATACCAAAGACTACAAAAATTGGACTTTTTGTGCTATAAAACACGAAATCGAAAAACGATGACAACAAAGAGAATAAAAGGATATATTTAATGTGGAACTTCTGTCAAGGCATCAAAACGGATTGGAGCTTAAAGGATAGCCATGGGCCTTTTATCTATATTAATAATATTGGAGTGCCTGTCTGTCTGTCTGTTCAGGCTAATCTCCGAAACGGCTAAACCAATTTCAATGAAACTTTGCAGACATACAGACGGCATTGCTGGGGGTGAGATAGGCTACTTTTTGTCTGTCTGGCAGTCCGTTGGTCTGTCTGTTCAGGTTAATCTCCGAAACGGCTGAACCGACATCAATAAAGAGATTATCAGGAGGGCATACAACACTTTTTGTTTATCTGTCTGTCCGTCCGTCTGTTTGTTCGAACTGATCTCCGAAAGGGCTCAACTGATTTCAATGAAATTTCACAGATGTGGTTAGAAAATTGTCAGGAGTGACAATACTTTTTGTTTGTCAGTTTGGCTGTCTCTTTGTCTGTTCGAGCTAAACTCTAAAATATTAAACCAATTTTAACGAAACTTCGCAGACGTGAAACGACGGGTTTAAGGAGTGACATACGCTAATTTTTGTTTGTCTGTCTGTCTATATTCGAGCTAAACTTTTAAAGATTTTATGAAACTATGCAGACATTAAAAATAGGTTATCAAGAGTGACATAAGTTGGTTTCTGTCTGTGTGTTTGTCTGTTTGTTTGTTAGGGCTAATTGTCGAAATGGCTGATCCGATTTTACTGAAATTTTGCAAACATAAAGAATGCGCTGTCGGGAGTGAAAAGCAATTTTTTTTTCTATGAGCACTCGGGTAATCGGTCAATCAATGTAGGTATATATACTCGTACTATACTAGAACTTTAA
This sequence comes from Luffia ferchaultella, assembly GCA_949709985.1. Lineage (NCBI taxonomy): Eukaryota > Metazoa > Arthropoda > Insecta > Lepidoptera > Psychidae > Luffia > Luffia ferchaultella. The sequence goes on from OX453252.1 coordinate 1,275,845, forward strand.
TATAGATCCACTCATATTAATGTCTGCCTGAACTGCGTCACTTTATCCAATTTAATATATTTTATCCAACACTGGAAAAAATAAACATAATATTTCTTTCATCTAATGGCACATTGATTATTTTTATCGATTAAATAACTTTATTCACCAATAAAGTAATAATATTTTTGGCATCTCACATAAGGTCATCTAATCCCAAATGAAGCATAGCCTGTACTATGGGTACTAGATAACTGATATAAATATATTTTTTTTTAGTAATATATACATGCTTAATAGCACGATATCTTGGTTCGTACTTTAATTTTCAAGATATCACAATTTTATTACCATAGAATTTGCAAGGATTTTTATTAGGTCGTACCTAGTTGTAAGTAACTAAATAACCCTCTAAGTTAGAAAGCGATAAATTGCCAACCCTATTTACCTTGGCTTAAATAGCTCGCTCTTTGGCCTCATCAAGTGTTCTCAAATGAACTTTTCTTTGGTAGCAATTCAATTATTTTGCAATTCCTCGGATATTTCATCCTTGAAATATAGCCCTTAAAAGCCGAAAAGCTCTCTGAGGAGGGTAAAATGTTTCAAAAATCTGATCAAGATATAACATAACGCTTTCAATAGAATTTTAGTCAAAAGATTTTTAAAGCGAATCAAATTATATTTTGGTCAAAAGGGAAAAATTTTAATATTACATCTGATTTTCTTTACTTTGTATAAAAAGGTATCAATGACTACGAAACTGGTTAAAATCCTTTCTGTGACAAAAACCTTTGATTTATAAAAACCGGTCAAGTGCGAATCGGACGCGTAAAGGAAGGGTTCCGTACTGCAATAAAAAAGTCGCCAATACCAATATAAATACAGCAATCATAGTAGTATATTTTCTATAGAAATTTCAAGTGTAAGGAATAATCTCACAATTACCAGTCACCAAAAACTTCGAAAAAAACATGTTTATTGCATGAGGACTCTTTTGATTTTATCCTTATTATATTTTATTATTTGCTGTTGTAGTGGCAATAGTAATAATATACACAATGTGAAAACTTCAAGTGTATACCTATTACGGTTCAGACGATACAGTCTTTTAACAGACGGACTTACAACGGAGCCTTAAGTAATAAATAGGGTTCCCGTTGGTACCATATGGTTGCAGAACCCTAAAAACGATTTGGGTCGTGGGACCCTCGACAGAAGGGAAACTCCATAGAACATCTATATACCGTTTTCTGACAATGTATTATAAATTATTTTTTATAAGACCCGTCGAGGGTGATTTTCTATATATAAAAATAAGTTTAAACACTTAAACCTTGGTAATAACGTACTTATTTATTATAGTTAATGAGGGCATGCAATCACGACTTCCCAGGCTGTGATTTCAGATAGGAACATCTTGTTTCGTGCTTTGATTAGAAGCCCTCTTCTGCGCTTACTGTCTAACCATTCATACTCTAGCTAGCTGGTGTAAGATGGCAAGTTTTAGTAAGCGAGGTCCCCGTGCGCCGGTCTTCACCCCCGCGAAATCGTGTTTGACATTTTCTATACCGTAAAGTGACATTTATGACTATTAAAACCAAAAGCTGCTGGCGAATTTATTTCGTTTATGAGATATATCATATATAATATCATTAGAAGATTTACAAAATGGCGGCATTTTCGAATTTTGATTTCCGATTCGAGTTTTGTAACAAAATCATCTGAAAATGACGCACCCACAATCCTAGGTACAAGTGCCATTTGAAGATTATCTACATAGCAACCATTTTGACTGACCGATTGGCGAGTGGTTAGTGACCCTAACTGCGGAGCCAAGGGTCGCGGGTTCGGTTCCCGCCAAGGACAAATATTTGTATGCATGAACATATTATTTGTTTACTTTGGGACTAGATTGCGCTGTGTAGAATGTTCCTGGTACCATTTTATTTTTATTCCCCCACATGTTTACTTCCTCTTTCCATCCCTATACACTCTTAATAAAAGTTCTTTGTCGGATAACATAACTCTAAAAATGTGGTTATATTTTTCTGTCCAGAAACAATTAAAAAAAGATAATCGAACAAAGATCATTTCAAGTAAATTAAGGAAGTGTATGCTGTAAAACACTTTATAAGGTCTTTTACACTCAACGATGCGTCGACCACACAACCCCACCTCTTCGAAAACGCTTAATAGACATCGTAAACTACGATATAGCGCAAGGAAAATGCACTTTTCTCAAATCGTTAAAGAATGCGCTAAACTAAAATAAATAACTTGCTTAAGCTAATTGCCTCCATGCCATACCATACCATACCATAAGCCTACTAATACCTCATTGTAGAGGCTAAGGCCACCCCTTGGAATAAGAGGGCTTCTAGCTTAATCCACTACGCTGCTCCAGCATGGATTGGTGGATTTTAACGCTTGTCATCTATTGATAGCAACCGGGACCAACGGCTTAACGTGCTCCGAGGCACAGAGTCAATGATATTTGTACATCAGTCAGAAAAAACTCATTAGTGTCTTGGTATTCGAACTATGTCCTTCTAAATAAGAAGCGGACTTGCTACCTTTCGGCTATCACGACACTATTAATTGCCTCAGAAATGTTTTAAAAAACTAATTCTTGTGTATAACAAAACATAAAGTTGGGTGAAGGGATAGGATCTAGTTTCTGATGGTACATCAAAGCTTAAGTATTTTCAACACCTTTGATACTGTTCGTACGAAACATTAAAACAGTATTTATTAGGAGAATATTTACTAATTAAATAAAATCTATTTGAATGAAAAAAGTAGGAAAGATTTGTTTGTTTTCTTTTTACGTTGGCATGTGACATACGGAATCTCATCCACCAATGACAGCATATTTGAGCACAGACCATGGAAAATAAACATGGATTTTTCGTGATTGGTCATTACCAATCATGCGCGAGCGCGCATAATTTATCTTAGGGTAAATGACCTTTCGTTTGCATCAGACTGTTTTTAGGGTACTGAATTAAAATAAAATTGATAGTTTATTTTAAATGAAATATAGTTTATTTTAAATTGAATATAGTTTATTACTGGTTTACAATCAACTGAAAATAATCCCGGGCATAGAAAAAAAAAAATCTCTACATTTTTCTTAAGTTAATAAAAAATTATTAATTATGTTTGCCTGGTCGTATACCTACAATGGTTAATTTAAATTGTAAACAGTAACACAATATGTCCGATGATGTATTTTTTAAAATTATGGCTAATTTTATTTACTGTTCGATAAATTTTGCATAACAGTTCTTAATTTGTTGTTTTTAATATTATACTGCCTAGTTTAACGTCAGCCGTAGTAAGCAAAGTTTATTAATTTTCAGTCAATATATATAAAAGCTCGAATATCCATTGTAAACACTTTCTTAAATAATAAATTGATAAAACATTAACTGAGTATAAAACTTCTCAGCCATAAAGCTCTCTAGCCACTATAAAACTACCTTTTACTAACACATCGCTTCCTAAACTCGGATATTTGCGATCCGAATGGAACTATTGTTAATTGCTTTTATGGGGATTGCTTTGGAAAAGCAAAAATATTTACGAATTATAAAAGTTATAATACTTATGAGAAACGCAAACAAAAACATAGATCATGAAAATTGTAAAATTATTTTGTTTAGAAAGCTAGTGAAGAATATGGGTAAGACTTTTATAAATGAATAAAATAAATGTATATTAATAAAATTGAAGTGTCTATCTGTCTGTCTGTTCGGGCCAATGTCCGAAACAGCTGAACCGATTTCAATGAAACTTTGCAGACATGCAGAGGGCATTATCGGGGGTAACATAGGTTACTTTTTGTCTGTCTGTCTGTTGCTGTTTATCTCGAAAACGGTTGACCGATTTTGGGACCGACTTGTGGAATAGCTATTCTACATGCTAAAATGACTAAATGGATTTTGATAAAATTAGGTATAGACATTTCTTAGGTAAGTTAAGTTGCAGAATTTTCTAGAAATTGTCACAATATTCTGGAGCGTCGCGTCTATTTAGCTGTGCCGGCACAACTGTAGTTCACGTGGGCAAAGCCGCGGGCGGAAAGCTGGTTAATTATTAATAATTAATTAATACAATATAGCTTATTCACTGGTTCTCAAACTAAGCTAATCAAAAAATAATAATAATAAGGAATTTATTAAATAAATAAGTAATTTATTGATATGTGTATTTCACTATTTTGACTTTAGGTCAGTTTATGTTATGTAATTTTGTAATAAAATAATTATTATCTATATTAGATATTTATTATGAACTCATAAAATTTAAAAAAAAATATTTTAATCGATATTTTCTTAATAGAATAATGAAAGTCGCAATAATTGTTACTTTAAATTTAAATATTGAGAAACACACGTGAAAGATTTTTAGGACTACTACACAAAAAGTTATATGTCCTTTATATCGATTAATTAGTTATTAGTTGAAAACAGGAGCTCCTTGGTTTGTAGTCAATCGAATAGCATTAAGAAAAAAATAATTAAAAACTTATTATGGAATCCCTCTTCTGCGTTTACCGTATAACTAAGCGATCTTCAACATTTTATTTAATGAAAAATATTTAGATATTTATATATATATTTATATTTATTATATATATTTATATATTTATTTATAATAAAAATATTTATATATTTATTTACCTCATGAAAAAAATTAAATTTTTCAGAAGGCCGCAAATGCGGGATTTGAATAAAAAAAATTTAATAGTACAATAAAAACGTGTTCGATCAAAGTCAAACAAAAATATTGGTTTTGGTAACACTTAACAATTAGTGTGATTTTTTATGATGCTAGGTTTTCACCAATTCACTAGTATTCACCTTTCTTCTTGATGAAGCGGTTTTTAATATATTTTCCACGTGGAAGTCTGAGAGACGGTTTCGATATTTATATTTGGCCGTACCAACCATAAAGCATAAAGGCTCAAAATAAAAAAAAAATCAAATAATTTATTGTTTTTAAATTACCTGGTACATTTTCCAGAATTCTATATATTATTTGCTGACGTTTTTTTCCATGAGGAAAGCTTTGTACATAAACAAGTAGTTACCGACCTTTATTAGAATAATCTAAAGTTAGAACTGGTTTAGGGCCGCAACATTACACAAGAAGGGCCGCGGGTGTTTGAATACCGATGGTCTAACCACTCATACTGTAGCTAGGTGGTGTGTACCCATTTCGAAATGGCGTGTTTCAGTCCGAATTCAGTCTGCGAGGTACCCGCGCCGGCCTTCACCCCCGCGAAATTGCTTTTGCATTTTCCTGTGAAGTGAAATTTCTGAGTCTATTAAAACCAACCGCTGCTGTCAAATTTATTTACTCTAAAAACCATTTACGGGTATACAAAATGTCACCACTACTTAGTAAAACGCCAAGTCATTCATTTGTTATAATTTTTATACCTTATAATTAATCGTTATATCTGCTAAGTACCTATTAAATGAATGTAACTTGGCATTACTATATATACACAAAATAATAATTTCTTTTGTGTTTTTTACCTAAAAAGTAAATATTACGTGTCGGTTGTATATTAAAACTCAGATTTCAATAATATATTTTTTCCAACGTTAATATTATTTAGAGATAGTTTCTACAGAACTACTAGAATTCTCGGATTAGATGTATTTGTGGCTGCATCTCGCGGGACGGCGAACACTCCAATGAATAAAACATCCCACAATGAGCACACCGAACGATGTGCTCTTGTAAGTCTTGTAACAGACAATGGTGCAAGAGCGGAGAGGGTAGCTTAGCGATTTAAATTTGGGACAATTAGTTGTACTTTATTAGGTAGATTAAAAAGTTTCCAATCTATCTGTTATTGTTATTTATGTTTAATGTTTTAAACTCATGACGTACCTACGTTCACATCGTACGTTTATAAATCATTACATTGTGTAATTGATTAAAGAGCATTTTATAGAAACATGTGAAAAGGATCCATCGACCACCGTCTCGCGGTCGATTGACTGCGTGACTAACTTTCAGGCGTCTTAATTGGTATTTCTTTCTAAGTTAGCCAAAGGTATGGAGAAAAAAGGCTTGCCTTCTTCATCTGTTACATATCCTACTTATCTGAATTGCGATTTCAAATTTTTCAATAGAACAGTACTAATACCTGCGCTCTTTGTTTACATTCAAATTGGGCTATTTTTCTAATCGAAAAAATAAAATTATGGGGAAAGAAATGTTTTAATTCTTTTATAATATGATGAATAAGATACCAACGAATAAATAAAACAAGGTTTCATCATAATCTAGTTTAGTATATTAGATAAAAATTAAAGTTTGTAATTTTCGTTTTACAAAGTAGGATGTAAATATTTTTTCTATGAATAATTGTAATAAAATTACTATAAAAATAGCATTTTTGAGTACTTTATAAGATAAAACATATATTATAATTTTTTGAAAGAATTATGGTTTTAAAGATCATAAATATTAAAATTAGCAAGAATTTGCAAGGAGGCGCGAAAACGTATGACAGCCTAGCCAGTAGCGAGTAAACGTTTTTCGTGCATAATATATTTCAGCAGTCTATGATTCAATGCTTACGTTGCATCTATCAATATTTAAATTGAGTGAGATTGAGTTTTGGGAACATAAACATACATTCTTATTTACATACATTAGTATCAATAATTATATTCACTAACTAAATCAAGTGGGATACCTACGCTTGAGGATTACTCCTCTCAGATTTCGATGATGTAGCAAATGCAAACTAAAACTATCTTTCTTTCTGATGGAAGATTGTTTTTTCTGCCTTTGGTTTTTCCCCGTATTTTATATTCCATTAAATAAAAAACAAACAATATAACTTGAAAAGCGTTGGTTTGCTAGCCAGAACATTAATCTCATCGTTTCTCGCTCTGCTTATATTAAATGGCGTAGGGTTTTTGTGACGCCGGTGAATACATTGATTCTGTGTTCACGCGGCCGATTATCTGCTACAAAATAAATATTACATGAGCGCGGTTCGCTATAGGATTGCTCTGGAGTTGCCGACTGATTTGGTAACAAAGTTTTAAGTTCGTTTAGGATAGGAAAATTATCATATAGTTATTTTGTTTAGTTTTCATAAAATTTTCTCTAAATAAATATAAATATTTAAAATGGAAATTCGGGTATGTTTTATTGTTGATTTTGCGGATTTTACGTAAGTATTGTGGTTTAAGACGTTTTTATTGTAGTGAGTAGTGATCATAAAATGTACAATAAAAAGAAAAAGATTATTTCTTCCGCAATTTTCCTTAATAATATTTTCTATTGTTCGATTTCCATTTGATTTATCAAATTCCATTATTTTACTCATAATTTATTGTATTTGGTTTATTTTTCGTATAATTGATAAAATTTCAATTTTTTCGATCACTTCTATTTCTTGATTTATTTGATACTAGAAACGAACAAACCCGTATTTTTTGTCTTTTTTTGGTATAATAATATTTTATGGTCGTAAAAAATTTATGACAGGAGTGTATATGGAAAATGGAATTTTAAATATAAAAAATGTGTATAAATTGCATAGAAAATGACAGATAGCGTGTTATTTGCATTCTTTTGCAGAGCTTATTGTCTTCACAATCGAAACTAAAAGTCAAAGGTTCACAGTAATAAAATAAGTAATAAAAATTGCCTCTAGCTATCAGTGCACTTATGTTATTACTTTTCGGATTAGCCAGAGAGGATCGAGCGCCTTCTAAATAATTAACGAAATAAAAATTAATTATATTTATACAATAATTCTTTAATTACATAACAATAACGATTAATGGTTAAGTTCAATCAATGTCACGCTGGTTATTTTTAGCATTATAAATTGCTTACAAAAAGAAATAGTGTTAGAAAGAAACGTTTTATAATTTATGTTAAAATAAATATGAATAAACCGTCACATCAATGACTGTTTGAAGATAATATAATATGTAAGATAAATGTCATTATTCTTAACATTCACATCTTATTCTTTACATTTTTTCGCTTGCCACATATGAATGTATATAATAAAAATCCCAAATTTTCATATTTATAATGTTATAAAAATGAAGTATAGTAATATATTTATTATTTATTGATAAATAAAAAATATACATAAGTATATATTTTTATCAAAATATTAATCATTAAGTTTGTATACATTTTATATTAAAATATATAAAAACCTTACACGTAAAAAGTATAGTAATTTTGCCATGCCCCGTCAGTGCAGCGCGGTTCCGTTGAATTAATGGATCGACTTCAGCTGCACTCGCTTTGTGATTTATTACGACTACTTTACCATAGATATTCTTTTAATGTTGTTGGTTTTCGGATTATTTCAATTTAATTTAATAATTAAATTAAGATATCGGCAAGGTTGTGTACTTCTGTTTATGAATGCATATATATTGAAACATCGAACATAGCGCCATCTAATACCAAAGTGAGCAAGTATTATGCTAGTATTACATACTTAAATATTCTTTATTATATATATAGGTATTTTACAGCCAGACCCGGAACAAATTGACATATTAATGCATACAAATATTTGTCCGTGCGGAAATTGAAGCCGCAGCCTTCGGTTCTGCAGTTAGGGTCTCTAACCCCTCGGCCAATCGGTCAGTCAAAAATATACATATTAACGTATTATAATAAAATATTTAAATTTTCTTATTTATGTTAAAAAATCAACGGATCTCCTGCTTTCGCACCAACTTCTTACGACATTGGAAATGAATTTAACGGAATAAAGTAAACACACATATTTTGGATAATATTTTTCGAAATAATTTTTTTTCGAAAAAAAAATAACACAACTGTATCTGAGTAAGCTTAAAACTTCGAAACATAACATTCTGTACGACATTTCGATCGAACAAACCGAATTAGTACGAAATGTAACACCGACGCATATCCGACTTCCAACTAAGGGCACCCTTAACCACTACTTCCGGTTGTTCGATTCTAACAATTTTAGTCTCAATCGATCCCTCGTCTAATTACCCCGAGCCGTTTTTTTATTTTTTTCTTATTCGGACCTAGTTCTTGAGATATCAAGCTCCCAAAATGAAAATCGGGGGAAAAAAATGAACAATTTTCCAAATTGTCTTTTGACACCACGTTCATCCCGATATCTCGAAAACTCTTCGTGCGATTGCTTGTCTCACAAAACTCCCAAATGACCCCCTATACTCCAACGAAATGAAAGTCATTTCCAATGACAAAACGAAATATAGTAAAATATCATTAATTATTGGTAAATTGATATAGAAATATATATAAAAGTATATATATATATATACATATATATATATTTATGTATATATCAAAATAATAATCAATAAATTTGTATATTGATTATTATTATATTAGTAATATTGTGTATATATTAGATAAGTATTGATAATATTTTCAAATTATTATTTTTAAATATTAGCAACGAATATAAAAATATAAAAATAATATTACAATAGGTGTAACATTATTTATTACAAAATAAATAAAGTTATAGTACATTTATTGAATTTATTTATTTAATATCATCTGCAATCGTACAAAATGGCCAAAACATTTCCATTTTAGCGAAAACAATGATAATAATATTTTATAAGTCGTACTGCCAATAATAAACAGCATTAAACCTCTTTAAGTCTGAATATATTCGGATAAAAATGAAATGGCAAGCCATTCGGTGGCTTTGCTAATGATTTATGGGACGAAATGTGGTCCGTGAACCCTGAATCAATCTTACTGCGGGTAGGGAAGTCACATAGATCTTTCTGTAATGTTATACGGGTGAGTTTTTGTAATTAGGCGAGTCGGTTTATTTGATTCTATCGCTCAGTTGTTGACATCTCAGATATCAGAATATCAAGATTCCGCGCGTCCATACTTCGAAATCGAAAACCCTAAATGACAGATTTATAGATTAGAAATTAAATTATACAACTAATTAATCTCAGAAACTTATATATTTTACAATACGATTTTTACAGTTACAAATAAATTGTTCGGAAACTGATGTAAAGAATTTTTAGGGTTCTATACCTTAAAACGAAAAAAAACGGAACCCCTATAAGTACACTTTATCGACCGCCTGTCTGTCTGTTCGTCAACATCTTTTTTCTTAAAAAATGAGTTCTGCGGCCTCATTTTGTAAATCGTATAGGTTACTGCCTGCTGATTTAGAATATTGAAATTTTGCATGTATAAAAAGAAGTTTCGTGGTGCTAGTAAAGGGAAAATTATCTAAAAATTACCAATTTTTTTATTTTAAGTGGGCTTTTTAATATTTTTGAATTAAGTTTTGCGTTTTCCTGTCATCTGTTGCCGAGTACCGATAGACAAATTAAAGCACGTTATATAAATAGTACGCAACCCTCCTGCACCGTGATTCTGTGTACGTTGATTGGAGTGTATAGTGGCATATTTCCATAAAAACGGTGTTAACGGTTCCACCCCAATGAACCTTAACCGTTTGCCGCAAAAAATGTTGTTCAGATCAGCAAAAACTAAGTTCATACTACTTATTTTTTTTAAATTTTAATGCATTATAAGAAAAAAAAAACTTGTGCGAGGGGTTATTTTTCTATTTCTTTTTATTTTTAACGACATATTGGTAAAACGCAATTAATTTCATGTTGAACATGTGAAAAAATAAACAATTCGCAAAAAAAAACCCCGCAAATTTATGTTCTTTTTTGTTATGATGTATCAAAACATTTAAAAATTAAAAACGCGTAAATCACGTTTTTGGTTATTTGAATACCATATAATTTGGCCAATCGGTTAAGGTTCAATGAGGTGCAACCGTTAACGCCGTTTGTATGGAAATTTGCAACTACACACTCCTCTTAACTCACTTATCGCGAGCATAAAGCGAAAAATCTATATTGCTACAACTCGAATTTAATAAAAACGTTTATTTTCGCCGAAAGTGTTATATCTGTTACTGTCTTTAAATGAATAACAAAACTATTTATTTTTAGGAAAATTTGCTGGACACTCGGAATATAGTTTTACTCGTAAACATCACCCATGCTATATATAGCGCTATTTCAGAAGCCAATGTAATATTTTTTTATATTCACTTTCAAATACAATCTCCTTTCACAATCCGAACATCACACACGCACGTCGTACTCTACACGCATGTCAAACAGCGTCTACGCATAGGTAGGTATATCTCTCAACAAATACAAATAATAGTTAAGAGATCGGGATCCAGTTCATCCGATGGAGGCTCCTCAGCGGCACGTACGGGAATGAATGCCACCACGCTTCCGCCGCTAATGAAAGGGCGCGATGTGTTAAAGCACGTACGAGCTTACTCCACGGTTCGCTTGTAACGTGATTTCCTGAGGCCTACATACCTGCTTATATATGCAGAACTGCTGATACATATATTTACTGTTTCAGTACAAAAAAAGGTACACTTCTGGCATACTAATGGTATTTTTTTGTTTTAATACGATACTGGCTGGTACAATAAGTAAATTTCATATATCTATTTTGTAAGTTGTATTAAGTAAACCCAAAGAGACTTAAAAATAAAAATCTGCAAATTAATCGGTAAATGTATCTTGACTTTCAATTGTATATATTTATTAAGATATATTTAATAATAATACCTGGGACATCCCACACAGCGTCATCTAGACCCAAACTAAGCGAAACTTATATTATGAGTATCAACTGATGTACACACTTAAATATCCTTTGTTTTTTATAATATATACATAATGTAGATATTTTACACCCAGAAACGGAGCAAATAGACATGTTCATGCACACAAATATTTGTCCCGGGCGGGAATCGAACCCGCGACCCTTGCCTTCGCAGTTAGTAATGTAGGTGTAATACATAATAATGATGATATATGGTGATAATAAATAATAATGAACGTGTGTCTAATGCATCTTACATTGAAATTTGTTTTTTTTAATATTTGGAAAAATTACCTGAAAAAGCTATTTCATTTATTGATTAATTTGTGTTTTAAGACTTAACCTGTTCGAAAATATGGTTTAATCAATTGAGAAAACATAGAGCAGGAAAAGTACGTACGTAAAAAGTAGTAAGTAAAGTTACTTAGTCACATTTTCATTTAAAGTTAAAAATTTTTATCTAATGATGAAAAGTATAATTTAATAGCATTAAAACTCATGATACAACAAGTTTCTAATGTCGGACTTTCTTCTTGAAAAGTCGCATGAAAAAAATTGAATAACATATGAATTATTTAGTACTTATTATTTATTTATTTGTGAATAATTTGTTATTTATTCTTATTTTAAATGTATTAATTTGAATTAACAGACTTCCTAAAGGCGCAAAGAACTTTTCAGAAACTTGTAAAATGATTTAAGATATATTGTTCAGCTTAGGCGAATGGCGGAGGACCGTGTGTGGTGGCGAGCCTTGGGAGAGGCCTATATCCTGCAGTGGAGAGACACGGGCTGATGATGATGATGATGATGATGATGTTCAGCTTAGTTACAATCATTTTCACATCTATACTATTTTCTCGTTGATGAGGTGGAAAAGTTATATGTGTCACACGAGAGTTTCTTTATCGTGCTTTCGGATACCTTACTATGCTCAGACTCTAACTATCCGGTCTAACTAGGCCGGTATTAATATATCACACTCAAAATCGTTTTCAGAACAGTATCAGCTGAGTGTGTCTTCAAACAAGACAACGATCAAGCAATTTTAAGAAATTAAAATGAATTTAAAAAAATTAACATTTAATTCCACCCGGTGACGTCACGCTATAAGAATTTTCAGTGTAATATATGTATGTAAATTAAGATCTAAAAAAAGAAAGTTTCAAATTAGTTTCTTGAAATTGCCTATTATTTAAAAAAAAAACATATATAACGAACTTTAGTTCAAAAATATGAAAATGGTCAATTGTCTACGCAAGATCAATCAATCAATTACATGTAGGTAGTACTGACTTGAGACGGTCTCAAAACCTATCTCAAATTATAGTAGGCTTTTTTTAAATTTTTTTTTAAATTTATTTATCAAATCAAAGTTCATTTACATTTATATTCAAAAATAACAACATTGGAAAAACCACAAAGGTTTGTAATAATGCTGTTCTCGTTGATTGATTAATATCGGCCTTAGATTCTTCCCATAGACATCGAGGTTTGGTCTAAGCGGTCCGGATCTATTATTTAATAGAACGTTCTCTCTTTACATTTAATAGGTCTATGGGTACCACGTCTCGCTAATAATGAAAGGGCGGCACGTAGAGGCGTATATGCTCGTATGTTGAATCTAACCTGATTCTCTTATTCGTACCTCCCTTCTTAAAAAAACTTCGTGCCCAGGTACTGAAATTAAGGATTGATGTATTGATGAAGCTGTGGATCAAAAATTTAATTTATACTATTTTGCGAATCTGTCAGATTTTTTAAAATTAGTTTTATTCCCTTAAGTATATATAGAACAAAAAAAAAACATTGCATGATGCACATTGTTCTAACAAAATTCTATAGATCACAGAACTTATCTTTCTCTTTTTAGCTAATTATTTTCTACGCAATCAGGTTTTTTAAATTGTTTATATAACCTATAAAATTTTTATAACGATTTGTCCGGATTTCAAATAGGAAATAGAAAAATTTTAAACAAAAATCACTAATAATAGGAGTGAAAAACAATACACTGATGCGCATAAATTTTTTTTAGACATCAATATCTCTGAAATGATTGAGTCAAGGAATAAGTACAAGAGACTTTTTCGTATAAAATACAAACAATATTTTTTAGTATTGTGTGTAAGTAAAATTCACAAATCAATTTGTTATTACTATTATATATAATTATACTATATATTATATATAAGCTAAACATTAATTTATTAAATAATATACTCTAAATTAAAATCTAATTACATATTAAAAATATTACATACATACATACCTACATATTAAAAATATTATCTAAATAATGATAAACGAGAAAATTTTAAAGAGACGACGGGTTCAGGTTGCCAAGGATACTTGACGCGTTTCCACGCTGTATGCAACACTGATCCTTTGAACGAGGAATAGGGTTCAGAAGTATGTTCCAGGAAAATTTATAATTTTTGAGATACCATACGATGCATACCATCAGCCTATTAATGCCCCACTGCAGGGGTTTAGTCTTCCCCTCGGGACGTGGGGGTTTGGAACTTAATGCACTACGCTGCTCCAGTATGGGTTAGTGGAATTTAATAACTGCCAGCTATTTATGGCAACTGAGACCGACGGATTGGTTTTCTCCGAGGCACAGTCAGTGATAGTTATGTACATAAGTTAGGAAAAATAATAATAATAACGTATACATCACAACAACGTCTAGACCCCAAACTAAGCAATAGCTTGTGCTTTGGGTACCAAGCGAAAACACCACATATATACAACTCATAATTCATTGGTACATGTCCTGGAATTCGAACTACGGCCTTCTAAACAAGAATCGGGCTTGCTTGCTACTCGGCTCTCGCGACATTTTTGAGGATATTTGAGATAATTTGTCAAAATGAAAGTTCACTCCTTTTAATTAAAACTTAGCTAACATATCATAGAATTTTATATTTCTCTGCACTGACGATTGCATCTAGTCATACGCCTCCACCCCTTCGATATAAGGATCGTCGCACACTTAATCTCGTTAACTCGTGAAAGCTGCGACACTAACAACATTTATTAATCAAACTAAATTATTTCCACGCATGCGGACATTAACGTTTTATTGCTTCATTATCTTCGAGGCAAGAGTACGCGAGAGTTAATTGTTAAGCGTATCATCTTGTTAATTAATTATATGAGAAGCTGCATGGGCGTGTGTGATGTCTATTAGTGAATATTAATTAAGAATTCGCATTTTATCCATAGATATATAGTAATAATACCTGGGACATCCCACACAGCGCCATATAGTTCCATAGTAAACAAGTATTATGCTTGTATTATGAGGTACTAGACAACTGGTATACATACTTCAACATTTTTTTTAATATGTTTACATATATAAATATTTTTACACCCAGACAAGGAACAAATAGACATGTTCATGCATACAAATATTTGTTATGGGCGGGAATCAAATCTGCGACCCTTGGCTCTGCAATTAGAGTCCCTAACCACTCGGCCAAT
Source organism: Luffia ferchaultella (assembly GCA_949709985.1). Lineage (NCBI taxonomy): Eukaryota > Metazoa > Arthropoda > Insecta > Lepidoptera > Psychidae > Luffia > Luffia ferchaultella. The sequence goes on from OX453252.1 coordinate 1,291,016, forward strand.
CGGTCAACAAGTACATATATATCATCAGCCCATTAATGCCCCACTGCAGGGGCTTAAGCTTCTCCTCAAAATTATTCGAAGAGACTTGGAGTTTAATCCACCACGCTTTATTCGCTAAGTCAGTATATATATGTATAAATCGTCAAATGAAAAAAAAAATTAAAATCGGGAAACCAGATATTTAATCTTTAGGCCCAACGACAATCTTTAGGTAAACCTTAAATTTTTAAATTGTGGCATAGACAAATACAAATTAGCCAAAAAAACTTATACCGCTGGACAAAAGGCACATAACTTAAAAAAATTGTAGGCGCCTTTACAAACTGCATAATCAGATTAACTGGGTAGGTATTGGTCGCTCAGCAACGATCGAAATTCGACCGTACTCACTTTTTTAAAACAACCAATAAAAGTCAATTCAAATGGCAACAAACTACCGACTAGAGGCTACGTTCAGAATTGCGCTTTTGGGTCTGTGACAAAGGGTCATTATGATAGGGACAGTATTTGTAACAGATTATATAAACATTTTAGCTTTTGAACCTACTTTTTTAACTTAACTTATTAAACTTTAACTATGCCAAATCGTACTCTCCGCCGTGCGCGTATTATGCATAAAAAGGGGTCCTAAGTTTTTTCTTTTGCTTTGATATTCATTTAACGGATCCCATTTTTTCTGAGATTTCTTCTTCTTTCTGTTCCTAGTGTTGTTTGATTGACAATAATATTTAAAAATGTTTAGAAAATGATATGTAACACACAATTAATTTTAAGTAATAAAGACTGTAGGTAGTATATGAAAGTATGACGAATAGATTTCTAAATTAAAATTTCTACTCTACATAGAAATTTTTTATCTGATACTTAACACTAAATTTCGTCAACAGTAGTTGCTATTTTTCAGCAGTTTTTTTTTCGGTTTTTGGTTGATAAACAGAAGAAAAAAAGGTATGGAACTGTTTCATCATCATCAGCCCATTTTACCCCACTGCAGGGGCTTAGGCCTCCCCCAGGGTGAGGAAGGGGTTCGGAGCTTAAATCCACCACGCTACTCCACTGCGGTTTGGGGGTTGGTACGACCACCATCTATTGACAGCGTCCGGGATGGAACTGTTTAGTCTTTGCCTATTTATTTATAGAGAAGATACAAGATACAACGCTTACGACTGAGCAATTGGCCGAGTGGTTAGAGACCGTAACTGGAAAACGAAAGGTCGCGGGTTTAAATATCGCAGCAAATATTTGTGTGCATGAACATGTCTATTTGTTTTGTCTGTGAAAATATTTATTTATGTGTGTATATCTTATCAATATCTTATAAATAATCTTTAAATATGTATGTCAATTGTCTAGTGCCCATAGTACCAGCATAATACTTGCTTACTTTGGGACTAGATGATGCTGTGTGACGTGTCCCAAATATTATTATTAACCATTATTAATTAATTCAGACGAAGTCGGTACCTACCTAGTGGAAAACTAATGAGATTATCAAAACATTCCTCAATGTAAAGATTCAATTTGTTTACGCGTGTAATTTTTCAGCGATCACAAATTATTTTCATGACATATTTATTAAACTTTGTAACACGTGCCACAGTAAATGTGAAACATTAGATCATTACGTTGACAGGTTTATAGCTTCAAACGTTCTGGTTCGATTTTTAAATACTCGTACTATTTTAAATTTCTTTGTCTATTTTATGACGTCACGGACCGTCTGTAAAAGTAATCGATTGTGAAAAGCAAGTCACCATTAATTTTTTACATCCGCTAGGTACATATAAGTCGGTGATTACATCACAGTGAAACTATAGCGATCATCATAGAAGTACGAATTTACTAGAAGCCATCTTCTGCGCTTACCGTCTAACCACTCACACTTTAGGTCCACGAGGTCCCCGCGCGCCAACCTTCACCCCTGCAAAATTACGTTTGAAAGTTTCGATACCATGAAGTGACATTACAGTCTCTATTAAAACCAAACGCTGCTGTCAAGTTTATTTACTCTATGGCATTCATAGATTTTACGTGTTTTTTTTTCTAATATGTTTTATATAAACATCTTTTTTGCCATTAGTATAATGTTTAAACGAAGAGTATATAATTAACTGAAAAATATTAAATTTTTTTAGTAACAATTAAAATGTCCCTTACGTAGGTACCTATATATTTAATAGAATTTTATTTCGATTTACTGCAGAATGCGTTGATTTAATAGATTTTCATACTTCACTATAATAATTGGACAATCATACATTTTTATTATAGACATTTTCACACTTCATCATTTTTCATTTCAGGCGATAGTATTCCTTTACTCACAACACACAACTTGCAAGCTTCGGCAGTCATTGATTTCGAATAATTTAATTTTTAATCCTACGAGATCCTCTGACTACAAACAAGTTAGTTGTTTTCTGTCTATTGAACTGTCTTCGTTCAAAAAATCACTTTGTTTAGTTACAACGTGAAGAAAGGACCACCAAACAAATACAATTTCGCGCTTTTTTTTTAGTCATATTAGAATAGGAAACTATTAAAACCAATTACTAAGCTCAGAATAACGAAAAGAAAATATGTTTTGTCGCCACGATTGAAAATATTTTTCGTGACTACCAAGTGTCTAAAATGTAACATTAATTTCAGAATGCAAGTGCAATGGACACGCGCACCGATGCCGTTTCAACATGGAGCTGTACAAACTCTCCGGCCGCTTGTCAGGTGGAGTCTGCATTCGTTGCCGGCATTTCACTGCCGGACGACATTGCCACTACTGCCGTGAAGGATACTACCGTGATTCCACTAAACCCATTACGCACAAGAAGGCTTGCAAACGTGAGTATATTTAATTCACAGAAATCTAAACAAATCGGTCATATAAAATCAACGCCATTTATTTCGATACCTGTGACTGCTCTAAATTGCTGTAATTCTGTGTCCAAAAATAATATCTAATTTTAAGGTGTTGTCTCTGCATCGTCGTTCGGCCATCGTCATGAAAACTTAGTTCATTAAATTCAAGCAATCGATCAATATGGACTTTGTGATATACAAACTAAATCCATCGGCCTCGATCGTTAAAAACAGACCCTATCCTACTAGGGCTACTTTAATCACTTTACTTTACAAGTGCGACAATGACGTCTCCTCGCTACTATACACACAATATTGCAATATCTTCATGGAATATAACGATTCCGTCATCATTTCATAAAAAGTACCGATTACTACATCCACGAAAGTAGAAAGGCTTGTAGCGCGCGCCTTCTGGTGTTTTATTAAGCTCGATATAAACCTGGCTTTACATAGCTTTATTTACGATTGTTATTAGTTATATCTACGCTACGTTACAAAACCGCCGCAGCAGCGGTGTAAAAGCGTCATAAAAGAAAAAAACTTACACCTGTTTATCGTTTTGCTTGCGTTCAAATAAACAGAGCGTCTTTATTCTGGCTCGGTCCGTTTTATAGCCAGTCAGTTGTTGGAGCGATGCGAGGGACCGCTATATTGGTCCCTCGGGTATACCCAATCCACCCCCGTAGCTAGTTTATAAGGTGTGATAGCCACAGTCTACGTTAAGAAAAATAACAATGAAAATGTTGTCTAATATCGTGTACTTTGCGTTTGTTTGTTCGTGTCAAAATGTGAGTAAAAATGAAAAAAGGATGTATTTCTGATGATCAATCCAAAAGCAAATTAAAAAAAAAAATGAAATGAACCGTATTTATAATTCACACTTAGCAATCAACAATGTGAGATTTCTCATTTCTTAGGTTTCCACATATCCGAAATTAACAAACGGAACCTTTACAGCATCACTCTGGTATCTGTTTGTCTGTCTGTCACATCCTATTTTCCCGAATGTACAGAATGAAATAAGTGGAAACTTGGTACATATAATCCAATCGCGGACGTATAGCCACGGCACAGATTACGTAGGTACGTGCAAATAAATAGATTCAAACAAAAAAAAATTGTGCATTGGGTAGCATACCATATAGAAGGGCTCCTTATGAGAAATACAACTATATTTAAGCAAGCGCAAGCGCACGACCTTTTCACTCATCCGTTGTAAAAATAACAATAAGAATGCGCTTCAAATATATCCTATATGCAACACGAATTTTTTCGGGATAAAAAGTAGCCCATATCACTTTTCGGCCCGCAAGCTATGTCTATATGCAAAAATATCAAGTCGTTCCATGGCTCCGTCGCTGCATGAAAGAAGGATAAACCAACACACAGGCACTTTCGCATTTATGATATTAGGTTCCGTTCCAGCAATCGTCTCGATCGGACGCGTTTTACGTTTCACGGAGCTACAAACAGCTCGGCGAAAGAATTTCTGCTCCCCACACAGAGTAGAGTGCAAAGTGGCAGCAGCGCGCGCGCAACCACTTGACATACCAGGCCGGGTCGGGCGTAAGCTCGACCCCGTCTCTGTAAAAAATGTCCCAACAAGACTATAAATCACTTACCCTTAAATCGTTAAACAGTATTGAGGGAGTGAAGTGCTGCGGCGAAAGCTTAAACTGTGACAATCTAAAATGGACCGGTAACCAAACAGAACTAAAAAAGACACAATGTGTAAAGTGTAAACGTGTGAACGTTATTAAAATATTCATATGTGTAGTAATAGAAATAAATGACAATAATAAACCTAATTACAATAGTGAATTTATAGTATACTGGACACTAGAAACTAAGTGTGGTAGCACCCGTGAACACTGCAAAAAATGTGGGAAAACAATTTTTTCACAGGTGATAAGACAATTTGACTTTGTTTCAAGTGAAACAGTGAAATGCACAGGCAAGCTGTGCAAAGAAATGAACTTTATTGAAAGTCGTGGTCCCACGGAGGACTCGCCATCAATTTCGCCTACTTCCACCAGGCGAGAGATACAAAAAGAAAAAAGGAGACAACGCGCTATTGCTGCGAAAGCCGACAAAGCAAAAAGCGCGGAAATCAGAAAACGTTTCGAGGAGGAAAGAAAAAATAGTACTATAGGTGTACATAATAGATATGAACAACTAGCTTTAGACGAAGAAAACCAAACTGAAATTGAGTCTGACTTTACTCAAGATGAAGAGGGTTATAATACAGAAACTGCCAGCATGAGCAGTAAAAAAAGAAAAATTATATCAAACGACATAAAAAATGGAGCTAAAAAGCGCGTCATGGAGCAAAAACAAACTTCATATATCAAGATGCACGAAAATCAAATGATAATTAATCAACACGTGCCAGCAGTAATCAAGTCAAATTCTAACAGTAAAGAGGAGGAAGTAAAGGCATTCCCATCCCTCCCTAGCACACAGAAGTTACATGGAGTAACCATTAATCAATATCAAGCACGCAAAGGCCCCGACCAGTTTACCAATGCAACACCAATACAAATAACAAATAAAAATGACACCAAAGATGCAGGCAAGAAAATTCCCATTGTAACAATCAAATGCAGTAGGTGGAATACCAATGGAGCAGAACCAGCGAGGCTGGCCAAGAGTTTTGACTGTACGTTCTCGCGTAACACTGATAGCGAGAAATACTTTTTTCGCCCAAACTCTATTGAAAGCAGAAATAAGTTGTTGGAAGCTCTTAAAAAAGATTCAGAAATTGAATACTTCACTTACGCAGTAAAAGAGGAAAGAAAACCCTCGAGAAAAGTGATAGCGCGCGGCGCCGAACCCTTTGACTACTCTGAAAAAGAACTGATAGAAGACATTCAAGCCAACTGGGGTATCACACCTGAAAGGGTAGTACCTCTGAGAGGCAAAGTCATTCTCCTGATATTTCCAGGAGAAATAGACATAAAATCGATAATACAGATGAACATTCTTGTCAATCAAAGAATTAAAATCGAGAAATACAAAATAAAAAATACTGCAGTAACACAATGCAAGAATTGCCTCACATTCGGTCATGTTCAAGCACATTGCGGGATGAAAAAAGCCGAAGAGAAAATAGAAATGATCTCAGATAACGGAGATACTCTTGAAGTATGCACAGCTTGTAAAGAACCAAATCATACCGCGAGGCAAGCAAAATGTCCAGTATTCAAAGCTGAAATTAAGCGCAATAAAGAACGAAGAGAAAACTTCCAAAGAAACAATAAGAACAAAACAATAATTCAGTCATCAACAAGTCAAAACAAATCAACAAAAACAATAACACAATGGCCAGTAACCGCCACACCAGGAATATCATATGCACAAGCTACGAAAAACACGCCCACATCAACCGTGGGAGTATTAGCAGATGATACATCCGCTTTACAAGGCCTAATGGCCCTCGCCAAGCTTATCACCCCAGATATGGTGAGCAAGATCACTAAACTTCTCAATTTACTTACGTAATGGCTAAAGAAATCCGAAGAGTCAGAAAACTTCGAATGATCCATAGTAATATAAATGGTATCAGAGGGAAGTTTGGAGAGCTTAAAAATCTAGTAGCAAAACATTCCCCTGATATCGTCATAGTTAACGAGTGCTACCTAGATCTTAATACCCACAAATACAATATTCAAGGCTACAACAAACTATTCGACATAATAGAACCACATCTGGGAACAGCCACCTATATCAAAAACAACCTCAGATGGGCTAGACTTGAGTTACTACCAGATACACAAGGCGAAAAATTGATCGAAGGTTCAACCATCAAGATTCACACTGCCACGGGATGGGTGATAATTAATACTGTATATTTCCGAGCCAAGCAACGAGCCGCACACGCACGACAAATGGCCGAAATCTTAGAACAGGAGGACAGTATAACGATAGGTGACCTAAACATTAGGTCGACCCTATTGAATCACAGTAGAAACGATGCCACCGGGAATGAATTAAACAGATTGGTACACGATGGCTCCGTCACAATACACAGTACTGGAAAGCCCTCCAGACCTTACAGTAACAGTAACTCCATATTAGATCTTGCTGTTCTCACAGGACAGCTCAGATATAGACTCACAGAAAGTAAACAACTCGAAGACATAGGATCGGACCACATTCCTTGGCAATTCACCATAGATCTAAATTTTGAGACGGTAATAACAAAAAAAAGAAACGTCAATGACCTCCTGAGTAACACAGAAAAAGTAGCGATCTATCAACAACTGATTCAAGACTCTCTTCGAGCAAACCCAGATATCAAGCACAAGTACAAGTCCCCAGTAGAGTGTGAAAAAGCTATAGAAGCCCTCGAGATCGCCATCACAGAGGCCCTAAATACAGTGATACCAGAAAAAGCTATACATCCAAGAGATCGCCTTCCCGGGGTACTAAGAGAGAAGCTACAACTCAGAAGATTAAAAAAGAAACTGAGTTACAGAGATCCTACAAACTTCACGCTTAGAAGAGCCTACAACAGTGCTAAAAATGACTTTGCTAATTCTCTAAAAGAATGGCAAGAAAATGAGTGGAGAAAAATTTTAAACAACAAGGAAGATAATAGACGCAACATGTGGCGTATTCAAAAAAGTCTTAAGAAACCTTGTCACCAGCTCCCACAGATTGAAGGCTGTGACACGGAACTCAAAATCGTAGAAGCACTCACTCGCGCTTCCATTGTTCAGGAAGCTAATGTAGACGTAACCCTACAAGCTTCTATCGAAGGTGGTCCCGTTAACAACGACAATAAGGTCGACGCCATGTGCGTAAAAAAAGCAATTTTTTCGTTTAAAAATAGAAAAGCTCCAGGCCCAGATGGCATCCAAGGCTACGCTCTTAAAACAGCAGGTTTATTTTTATGGGCAAGGCTAGCGGAAATCATTAATTACGTACTCTCAACTGGCTACTATCCTAACCGGTGGAAACTCGGGGAATGTATTTTTTTGCACAAACCAGGTAAAGATAATAGGCTAGCAACCTCTTACAGACCCATCACGTTACTTGATACGATGGGCAAAGTTTGTGAAAGAATCATGTATGAAATAATACTGAAAGAAACGAGAAAACTCATTCCCGAGTTTCAACATGGCTTCATCCGAGGCAAAGGCACAGGCACACAATTGCTAAGAACTGCGACCAAGATAGCCAAAGAACTGGAGGAAGGCAATTCTGTTGCAATGATAAGCACCGACCTCAGTAAAGCCTTCGATTCTATCAATCACAAGGCCTTGATATTCAAACTAGAAGAAGCCAAAGTTAACAGATACATAATAAGAATGCTGCAAAACTACCTATCCGATCGTAGAGTTAGAGGTAAAATAAGAACAACAACAGGCAAAGAAATATTTGTACCTCACGGCGTCCCACAAGGTTCGATACTCGGGCCTCTAATATTTAATTTATACATGTCCGACATAGGAGCAGACAACAAGATCGGAGAAGATAGAATCGAAGGCTTATACAAATCACAATACGCCGATGACCTATGCATTCTTAACTCGGCCAAAAAGCCGGACACAGCCAGTTCCAGAACAGAATGGGCAGCCAAAAAGATAATGAAGTATTACGAAAAATGGGGCCTTAAGTGCAATGTCGAAAAAACAGAGTGCATCATGTTCACGATGAAAAGACCACGCACTTTAGCTAACTCCAGGGGCTACAAGCCATATATTAAAATCAAACAAAATGAACTACAATATAAAAACTCCGTTAAGTATCTCGGGGTTCACCTAGATAAGAGACTCTCGCTCAACGAGCATGTAAAATATATCATTGCAAAGGCAAAGAGAGTAAAAGGACTCCTAAACCCCATTATAGGCTGGCGCTCCAAGGCCAGCGTGGATATTAAAGAACTCGTCATAAAAACATGTCTCGTACCCATCGTCGATTATGGAATAATTCAACTGTTGCCGAGGGTGAGCAAAACCAATCTTAACCGATTAGAAGCTGTGTTGAGAACAGCGTACAGAGTCGCTGGCAATTTCTCACGCAGCCTTAACAACAACAGTATCTGGGAGATGCTCAACGAGGACCCGTGGCACGTGCGTATCGCGGATCTGCATGTAGACATGCTGAACAAGGCAAGAGCGAACCAAATTGAAGGCCTCATCAAAACTGGCGACAGGTACACTCGCCACAATCAATACAACCCGATGCTCCCTGCGCGGAGGATCGGGCCTGAACCTATACCCCATATTCCACGCCCCGAGAGGAAAAAACCGCTCGACAAGAGAATTTTTCCTCCGAGGGGCACATTCCTATGACCGGCATAGACATCAAAATTAACATTTAACACACCGTAGTATTCATTGAGTACATCACACACCTGCGGACCGAAAAATAAAGGACGCAGAGAGTTAAGTTTATGAATACAGTTCCGCTAGGACATAATATTCATAGGTACATACCTTCACTAAGAGGTACAAAATGTAAAAAAAAAAAAAAAACGACATATAATAAAGATTTTCATTTTATTTTTATGATATTACGTTTACAAATTTTGTATTAACATAATATTTAATAATAATAAAAAATATTATTTGAAACTATTGGTATATTGTACTCACAAACGTATTACTGAAAACGTGTTCTTCATTTTATTTTTACATGTGTCACCATCATCCTCAAGCCTTCGAGCCTCCACTGCAATTCATAAATTTTATGGCTTTGCAGCCCATCCCCAACATTGAATTATGGAGTTTCAATCATGAGTTCACCACGTTTGTCAAGTGCGGTTAATATGTCTCATGGCGGATATCGAATCCACGACTTTTGTATCAAAAGCCGGATCATTAGCCTCTCGACTTAGCTTACCAATCTATAAATATTATTACATAGATACAATTTAGGGGCTGGAGAATAAATCTCGGAAAAAGGCACGGTTCTTGTGGGATAACTATTTTTACTAAAACGGGTTAAAAAATTTAGTAAGAAAGTATAAAACTTAAGATAAATTTCATCCCGAAAAATATACGGTTCCTGTGGATACTTACCCATTCTTCATGGCGAAATGACTAAACGGATTTTTATGAAATTCGGTACAGAGATTTGTATGGTAGTCAAGTTTCAGAGTTTTCTAGAAAGTTTTCAGCGGTTCCGGTACAACTATGTATTCCACGCGAGCAAACCCACGGGCGGAAAGCTAGTGTCTTTATAATGTTATGTGTGAGGAGGTACCCAAAGGGAACAGCACGGTAAAAAAAGACGACGTCGTTTCGTGTACAATTCGTATGAATGTGCCGATCCGGTATAATTGGACGTCCGCCGGGAGAAATCGGATTTGCGTCCGTGCTGATTGCTTGCTCCCGGAATCCCGTGGATCCTGGATTCCGAAACGTGCGACCCACTCGTTACAGTGCCTCCTATAACTAAGTTAACACGGATGAAGAAGAGACTGATAACGCTCTTTACGGCGTTCAGCGGAAAAGTCAAACGAAATGTAACTAAACTGTATGTATTAGTACTTGTATAACACTGTTTCAGACGTATTAACTTAAAAAATGATAGTAGTGAGACTGAGCCTGAAAGTATGGAAATTAATTTGACCATTGCAATAAATGTTAAACTAGAAGTACAGACTATTTACCATTATTACATAATAAATCATCGACAATGAGCAGGGTTAAAAATTTTGCAACATGGTCCTAATGTTTTTTGTTTATTGGAATCGATGTCCTTATTCAAAAGAAAAAAATATGAAAATTTTTGGAGGCGTAATATTAGGTCATGACCACAGACAAGTCAACCTTTAGACCACGCTTTAATAAACGTCAGTACGAAAACGAAATCGCCAAAAAGTGGCGGGTTGCGGGGAGAGGTCGGCTAGTTTTCATTGGCTCGTTCAAAATTGACAATTTAATGGCTTCCGACGTGTTTCCAACTGACGGCTCACTAGTGACGTAGTTATGTAGTGTCACTACATAGCCTTGGCGAATGCTACTCCCTGTTAAGCGTGGTCTAAAGGTTGACTTGTCTGTGGTCATGACCTATGAAGTTGCCGTTTTGTATGAAATATGTTAAAGTATTTTTTTTTCAAACATCTTTATTTCTGTTATTCAAAGTAATCAATCATTTGTTAACGCAGTGGCAGTTTATTGATGCCCTTCTTGTAAAAATCAACTGCACGGGAGGCAACAAACTCTTCAAAGGCATTTTGTACTGTCTCTCGAGAATTAAATATTTTTCCCGTTAAAAAGTTGTCCAAATTTTCAAAAAGTTATAGTTGGCAGGTGCAAGGTCTGGTGAGTATTGCGGATGAAGGAGAACTTCCAACCCTAAGTCTAGCAGCTTGGAGACAGTTTTTTGTGCAGTATGGGGTCGCGCGTTGTCGTGAAGGAGCAGTGGGGAAGACCGATTGACCAAAGCTGGTCGCAAAAGTGCGAGCTTCTCCATCATTGTCTTCAGTTATTCACAGTACACATTTGCAGTAATGCTCATGCCATTTTGTAAAAAGCTGTGATGAATCACACCGGCACTAGACCACCAGTGACCATCACCTTTTTAGGGGTAATTTTTCGTTTAACACATTGCTTTGGTGCGGAACCAGTATCTAAACAACTTGCTGAGGGCTTTCGATTGTCGAACAGAATCCATTTTTCATCACAGGTAACAATCCGGTTCAAAATTCTTTCATTTCTGTGCCTACTGAGCAACGCGAGGCAGGTCTCGACATGTACGTTACGCTGGCGATCGTTAAGTTCGTGGGGTACCCATATATCAAGCTTTTTAACTTTGCCAATTTGTTGCAAATGGTCCAATATTGTTTTGGTGCTAATATCAAAAGCTGCTGCTAGTTCAGCTATAGTTTGAGTATCATCAGCTTTCACAGTCGCCTTCAATTCATCATTGTTGACCAAAATGTCCGGACGACCACGATGTTCATTATTCAAGTCATAATTTCCAGAACGGAAGCGAGCGAACCAATAACGGGTTGTACGTTCGTTTGTGAAATTCTCTCCATAAACGTTGTTGATGTTGCCTGCCGTTTGTGCCGCATTAGTGCCATGACGGAACTCATATTACATAATTACACGAATTTTTAAAGTGTCCATTATGACGAAAAATTTTCAAATGTAATGAAAACACAACGCTAATCAATAAACAAAAGACTGACTTTGTAAAAAGAATGTCATGTTTTTAAAACAAAATTAATTTGAATTTAGAATTCACAGCCGACCAAAATTTTTTTTTGTTTGAATGGCCAGTACTGAAGAACGGCAATTTCATAGGTCAAAACCACAGACAAGTCAACCTTTGTCACGCTTTGACAGGGAGTAGCATTCACCAAGGCTATGTAGTGACACTACAAAACTACGTCACTAGTGAGCCATCAGTTGGAAGCACGTCGGAAGCCATTAAATTGTCAATTTTGAACGAGCCAATGAAAACTAGCCGACCTCTCCCCGCACCCCGCCACTTTTTGGCGATTTCGTTTTCGTACTGACGTTTATTAAAGCGTGGTCTATAGGTTGACTGGTCTGTGGTCAAGACCTAATATCAGAGGTACAAAAAGAAAACGTGAAAATGTGACTTCACTATACTACATGCCACGGTCGACGACCATACAAACAAGTGCAATGTAGAAATCATAGCTATAGTTAGTAGTAGTTGTTGTCATCATAAACTATTCATTCCACCAGCCCATTATGCCCCACTGCAGGAGCTTAGGCCTCCCCTCAGGGAGAAGGGGATTTGGAGCTTAATCTACCACGCAGCTCCAGTGCGGGTTGGTGGATTTTAACGACTGCCATCTGTTGATGGCACCCGGGACCGACAGCTTATCGTGCTCTCCAAGGCACGAAGTCAGTGATAGCTATTATTTAAGTCAGAAAACTCATTAGTACACGCCTGGATTCGAACCACGGCCGCACAACCTTGTAATTTCGAGCCAGGTTTACTCCACTCGGGCTATCACGACATCAGTTATCAAATTTTAACAATCGATTATTCCTTGAAAAAATTTTTGGTCAATTCTCATTACACCGAATGAAGCCTTTGGAGTGATTAGAAGAGCCAAATCTAATTTTCAAATACGTCTTTTACCCTTGATTTTGGACACGAAAGTTTACCTTTTGCTTGTACGGGTTTGACTCTCTAGTTAGTTGCATAATTACATCAATATGCTGGTACGTTATGTTTACAAATGAATTGCGCCGATTCCCTTCGGATATGTTTCCAAATATTTAGTATAATACTGTGGAAATGTTGACTGGACTATCAGATTAATACAAAATTAAAATCGAATTAAAAGTAAAATTATAAATTTAGCAGATATATAAACAATAAATATAAAATGATAAATAAATAGGAAATAAAAGTAAAATAAGAAAGCTATATATTTACAATTAAAAGAATAAAAACAACCATTATCTGTCGAAACAGGCGCTACGGTGCAAATTATCATTCGGTTTTGCATGTAACATCAATATACATACCTATAGCAATATATGAATAGTACATTGGAGGACATTTGTTTATATACAAGATAGGTCTCTGTGTCTGTGCGTAAATCCAGGTAGATAGTTAGGTTAGGGAAAAAGCATAGAGTAAATCAATTTGACACCAGCGTTTAGCTTTAGTAGAGTCATAATAATAATAATTATAATAAAAGCGATTATTAGAACATAAGGTAAAATAAAATATACAATTCAGCAAACACACAAATCGATTTGTTCTAAAAAGTTTTGGCTCAGCCTGTATATATATATATATATATAAATGTAATTTCACAGTGTCGAAGTGAAATCACGCAATTTTGCGGGGCTGAAGACTGCCGCGCGGGGATTTCACGGGGGTGGAGCCCGGTGCGCGGAGACTTTGCGCATTGAAACTCGGACTGAAACTCGCCGTCTTACACGATTTGGCTAGAGTATGAGTGGTTAGACTGTAAACGCAGAAGAGGGCTTCTAGTCAATTCGTATTTATATGGGAGAAAGCCTTTCGTATTTTGTTTGTATGAAGTTGTAATTCAATCTCTTTGCTTGTACTGTTTGTAACTAGTTAGTTACAATACGATTTTTGACGATATTTGACGACTGCTTAGCCTAGTGGGTAGCGACCCTGCCTACGAAGCTGGAGGTCCCGGGTTCGAATCTCAGGTCGGGTCAGTATTTATATGATGAATATTGATACTGGTACCGGGTCTTGGTTGTTATATGCATGTGGTGTTTTCGCTAGGTACCCAAAATACAAGCTAATGCTTAGTTTGGGGCCTAGACGTTATTGTGATTACAAAAAAAAAACAATTACAATTACAAAAGTGACATTTGAAAAACAATCATCGATTCGGATGTTCAATGCCAAGACCTGATAACACTAACGCTTGCAATTGAGAAAAATGGCCGTGATTGATCAATATGGTGGGTTATTCACCATAATAAAGCCAGAGCTCACACTTCTTTACCCACTCAGGAAAAATTGAGATAGTTTGGCTGTGAAGTTTTAATGCATCCACCGTATAGCTCTGACCTTGCACTTTCACATTTCTCTTCTGAATTCTTTAGGTAGTGGGTTACTATCAAGAGACAACTGTCATAACTACTCGTCGCACTTTTTTTTTAACCACAAACCCCAAAATTTATACAGCAACGGTATCTTGTCACTATCTACAAGATGGCAACAAGTTATCCCATTACATGATATTTAATTAAATATAATTCAACTATGACAAAAAGACGCCTTGAATTTGTATATAAAATACAATAAGCCTTTATCCTCAACCTAACATTGTTATTTCTGACGACAGTCCGCCAATGAAAAATTTTTGATTTTTTATTATCACTGTTCTAATGTAACTTATTTAACAGCTTGCGAATGTCATCCCGTCGGGGCAAGCGGAAAGACATGCAACCAGACAAGCGGACAATGCCCGTGCAAGGACGGCGTGACAGGCACCACCTGCAACCGATGTGCCAAAGGCTACCAACAATCTCGAAGCCACATCGCTCCTTGCATACGTGAGAAAATATTATCGACGTTAACTAACAATTTTGTTTTTCGGGGATTACATTAAGGGGGTAGGCTTTTCATACAAAAAAAGAGGATTCGGCCCTTGTCTAATCCTCGGTGTATTTATGCATCAATATTTAAAGAAAAAAATATATGTAATAGGAAAAATACTGTCACAGGGCGATATCTCTATGTTTTTTGATATCTTGTTTAATTGTTTTAGAATAAATTCCTGAAAAATAATGAGACGTAAATTCGACATTATGCGAATGAAAAAAAAAAACATACAAACGGACAAATATTTGTGTGCATGACCATGCCTATTTGTTCCGCGTCTGGGTGTTAAATATATATATGTATAAATTATAAAGAATATTTAAGAATGTATATCAGTTGTCTAGTACCCAGAACACAAGCATAATAGTTCGTAAATATTCGCGATGCTTTGGCAACTCCTCGACGCGGGATGACCATATAGGTCATTTTTAAGTTAACTTAACATTCGAAGTAAATAACGGGTTTTTGAAAGTTTGCGAATTACCTGGTAATATGTCTATCTGAGAAGCTTTTTTTCTTGCAATGTGTCGTATACGTATTAAGATCGAGGGGTGGAAGGAATTCTTACCTTCCAATTTAATTTTTTTGTACAGGCATACCCCGTGTGGTGACAGCTGTGCAAGCCATGGAGGCGGTGGACGCGGACCCGGCGCGCGGTAAGTAGTAAGTGACCGTTCATTGCACTCCGCACATCACGCACTGACTATACCCCATTCCATGAGATTTAGGCAAAAATACGAACTCTGTGGCCATGCGCTCGTTTATAGAAGCATCATATCGTTCACGCGTGCCTTACGTTAATATGGGAATTTTTCATATAACTTATCGGGCGTTGACGAGAAGACGAGATTGCAGCTAAGACTGTCGCGCAATAGTTAATTTTCTTATGTGAATCTGCAGCTGAGTTCACAATGAAGCATTAATTAGTGTTAGTGACTCGTTGGCAACCATGTGTACTTATGTATAATAGTATCACTCATGCATGGTGCCAACAAGCCATTAATGACACAACAAGACATTACAATGACATCGTTTGTAAATCGAGTTGGGTGATCTGTAAGACGCTCATTGTAACGTCGAAGATATCACATGGCAACAATAAAATCAATACGTAATTAAAACGATTATTCCATATCTATTATTTAAAAGTCATTCTTATTCTTTTAGTATTTTTTAGTTGAGTACCATGGAATTGGATATAGCACCGTGGAACGCACAACGAACGTGACTTTTGACTAAAAAAGTTTATACTTGTATTATACTGAGCTTTATACGATAACAACCACAAAAAAAATATTTATGAATAGCATTTCTATCCTTTTCGTTCTGCAATGGGCTGGGACCAAAAATTTAAAGTTACTCCGATGGTCATTAAAATTAAAAGGAATAACTTTCTAGAATAACCTCTCAATTTTTTTTCCGATTTACAAATTTGCCAGATATTTATGAAAATTCATCTGTAATTATCCTTGGACGTCATCTGAACGGTTAAGCTAATTGCGCTGCTTTCCACAGTTAAAAAACCAGCCAAGAGAGAATCGGACTCGCACACGATGGATTCCGTACCACCATACAATATAAAAAAACGTGCGCAATTTTAATCGACCTTAACCATTAATCGTTATTATTATGTAATTTAAGAATTATTGTATAAATATATTTCATTTATATTTCGTTAGTTATTTAGAAGGCGCTCGATCCTCTGGCTAATCCGAAAAGTAATAACATGAGTGCACTGATAGATATAAACAATTTTTATTACTTATTTTATTATAGTGAACCTTTGACTTTTAGTATCGATTATAAAGAGAATAAGCTCTGCAAAGGAAAGCTTAAATTTATAGTACTTAGTAAAACAATGTAGTTTTCATCAATTTTTTTTTTTAAATTGTGTTTTAAATAATAACATTACAATGATAAAACGCGTCTGGTTTTCGCTTATTGGCTAAACGCTATCTCTCATTTTCTATGGAATTTTTACAAAATATTTACTTCTAAAAGTACATTTCATAAGTTAATCTATTACTCGTTAAATAACACAGTCTAGTTAGCTGTGATAATTTTCCTTCTAACTACGATAACGTAGTATATATAAATATACTCCTGTTATAATTTTTTTCCACATATCCAAAAATAACGGTTTAGCTGGTGAGACACACATGACTCTAACAAAAATGAGGACTTTAGGAGTGCATATCTCAACCACTGTTGCCTTAAATAAAAAAAAAATTGTTTGAAACCTTCATATAATTTTTTATTTTATTATTTTATTTAGTGTAAGGTAATGCAATCATTAAACATCTGTTCAGTTGACGTCACAATATCGGTCCATTATGTCCCACTGCAGAGGCTTAGGCCTCCTCTCGGAATAGGGGTGCTTGGAGCTTAATCCACCACTCTGCTCCAGTGCGGGTTGGTGGATTTTAAAGGCTGCTATCTGATGTTAGCAACTGGGACCGACGGTATAATGTACTTACTCTCCGAGTCACGGAGTCAGTTATAGTTATGTTCTTAAGTATGGAAAAACTCATTGTTACATACCCTGGGATTTGAACCACGATCTTCCAAACAAAAAGCGGTCTCGCCATCTCGTGTGAAGTTGACGTCACAGGGATATTTTAATATTTATTTTTTGGAAACAACTAAAAGAAAATAAGCTTATTTTTTTATTTTGAGAGGAGGGTATAGGTTGGCATATATTTTCGGAATAAAAATAGGTCCAAGCCCATTGTTCCCAGAAAACAATAATATTTTTTCCAAGAAAAATGTTCGTTGTATGTCCGGCGGCAATTTTCTTTTTTTGCACTTGTATCATATTACTAATATATTCTTTTTGATTTGTCGTATTAATTTATTCTGTGTACGTTTTAGTCGCTTCTTTTACTTCATACTTCATCATCAACATTGCTGTGTCTTTTTCTAGAGGTAAAATTTTAGGTCTCATCCTTGTGGCAAAGGAAATTGTTATCAGGTATTCATAATTTCTTTGTACGATTTATTCATTCATCGAAGTATGATATAGTGATTAAAAATAATTTAGATAAACGATAACACGTTTATTGATAACAGAATATATAAATGTTGGAAAAAGTTTTAAGTAGTGATATCAAAATTATTTTGTGAAATCCAAACGCTATATTTGGTTTCGTTGACTTTATTTTGAAACAATCTGCAGATATTCAATTTTAAAATGAACAATTATCCTTTCTAAACCTTTAGTACTGTTTCACACTATTATTCTATTGTGGGCCCATTTCAGTTTTGACAATAATGTTGAATAATAAAATTCAAAGAGATTAGCTCGATTTCCCATCGAAATAATTATTATGGTTGCAGTTGTTATGCACGGTATGCGAGCATCGATATCAGGTCACGCAATCACTGACCGATAAGACGCGTTTTGGACATAATTCCGTTTAAACTCGTGTCTCTACTGTAGTTGAATTATAATGATATGCATGATAACATTGTCAGAAAAAAAATAGACCCATTTATATGGACAAATGCAGTTATGTATAATAATCTATATTACATACAGATTCGTGATTTTAAAATATGTATTATGTCTAAATTGAATAATAATGTTATGTGATGGACAGCCGCGGAGCAGTGCGGACGGTGCCGCGCAGGCGCGAGGACGCTCAACCTCAACAAGTTCTGCAGCCGCGACTACGGTATGTTGTTATAAGTAACTTTTCACCAAACCTAACCTAACTTTATTAATCTCTACATCCACCTCGTTAGTCGTCATCATGATCATGGACAGCCTTTTTCTGTCCACCGTTGGATGTCTAGCAGCTCATATATCCAGCAGTTTAAGTAGGCCATAGGCATCGACGTAAGTCTGGACCTCATTCGAGTTCCTAATGTCGGCTTCGTGCACTGGCGGTGACATTGAAAAGGGTTTTTTGTAGAACATGTAAGATTGTGTAGCGATCGTTGGCGCTAATCATAGAGCCTATTTAATTCTTCATAGAGTAAACAACGTACAATGCTTAAAATTGTGTGGACGCGGTCCCAACATATTTTCTAACATGTAATTGGTGGCAATGGCTCGTTCTGGCTTATTATTATCGTTCCATATATTTACAAGAGACAGAGCAGTGAATTTATTAATTTAAGTAGAAAAAACTTAAAAATTAAATTAAGATAGTTGTCAAATTAAAATAAAAACGTTATTTTATCATAAAAAAATTATATGAAATCATATTAAAACAAATTATTACTACAACTATTACAATTAATGTGAGTTGAATTTAACTAATATATTTTTCCATGGTCCCATTTTGAGCTTACAAAATTATGGACGACCCCAAATGTAAAATGATCAAGGTCTTCCAGAAAAGAGAACCGGAACCTTTGATTTTCCTTACAAGCGTGCAGGGCATCCTTCAAACAGCTTTTCCTTCCTTTCTTTCTTGGCTAACATTTATGTTGTTTTGTCCAGCCATAATGGGTCGCGTGGTCGGGCGCGAGGCGGGCGGCGGCTGGGTGCGATTCGCGCTGGCCGTGCAGGCCGTATACAAACGAGGCCCACGCAGCCGCCTGCGACGCGGCACCCTCAGTCTGCACGTGCGCGCCAGAGATCTCGCTTGCAAATGTCCCAAGATCAAGATTAATAAGTTAGTATACTTTTACTGTACTAGTTCGTGACAATTCATAAGTCTGAAATAACTTTTTAAAGGATAGTTCGCCGGAGAAGATTATAACTCATTTGGAAATTGGTGTTATTGTTCATAGCAATGGTATTTATATGTAGATCCAGTGAGAAAATTAATCGATAGACATAATCAATAAAATTGGCATTAGGCTATAGAGGCAAGATTTTTTTCAGTCGACCCTTACCCCATGCGTCTACTTATTTAACCGAAAAAACTTATTCATTTTGGCACCCTTTAGCCTTCTGTATAGCACGTAGCAAACTTCTTTTTCGCCTTGAAATCGGAGTGAGTAGCGTCCCCGTAGGAAAAATGGTTATTAGAGTGTCGAAAGCGAACTCCACATTTGTGCAAAACGCACTCGCGTGTACTTTAGAGCGAACAAGTAGTATGGTGAAGCTGTTACAATCGGTCGTCATGTAATAACAAAGGGACGGTCATGGAGTGGTACTGACTTACCTGGACCAGAATCGAAGTTTTATCTTTACGAGATTGCTAGAAATCAGGTTGATTATTCATAAAAATGAAAGACAGGACGTCGTCAATGCAGGTGAAACCTCAAAAAACTTTGCTGATTCGCTTGTAAATACATAAATACGCACATATACGGCGCGTTCGAATGAATGTAGGTAAAATTTATATAGCTTGTAGAACTTACCGTACTAAACGAAAAGTTAAAAAAATTAATCTTTTGACACGTTTTTCTTGGTAATTGTCAGTTTGCTTCATCTGTTCATTTGAAACTTTTTGTTTAGTTCGGTAAGCTCTTCACGCTCTTTATGTTTGGACTATGGTCAACTAAACACGCGGTAGTAAACACTAAAACCTTGTCAGTCTTTGAAATGACGTGTGTACATAATTTCTGCTATTTCTTGTAGATCGTATTTAATCCTGGGAGTGGAGAAGGAGGGTGCATCAGCGGGCCTTTCCGGATTAGCCGTAGGAGAGCGTACACTTCTTCTGGAGTGGCGTGACGAATGGCATCGACGCGTGCGACGGCTGCAACGGCGGGCCGTCAACTGCCATTAGCTGAGCGGGAAATTCGAATTTTAGAACTACCCTCGACGAGCAACCAAACAGAAGACTGTAAGCGACCAATCAGCGAGCAACAGCTACTTATACTGAAGAAATCTGAATCTGAAGTGTTAATTTGTTGCTTCGGTAAAGCAAAAGCAATTTTATTATTTTTCAAAATCCATTGAATTTTAATTTAACACATTTTGTTATGATTAATGTTATTTTGGTTATTAGTGAAATTGAATGTTTATGCCAAGATGGAATGCACTGCAGAAACGTTTTCCAAATAAACTTTTCGTTCAATATTTTATCATATTTGCTTTAGATGCGTTTGTCCGTAAATATAGGTTTTACTGAGATTTACTTTATATTTCTACAATGGTCACATTTACCCTCGCTGTTGGTGGTATACGTCGAGAGGCCATGAGTACTTCCACATTCGACCGCTAGTTATAGCGTTGGCCGAAGTGATTCAGCCTTCTAATTTTAATGCCAAATATACTTGTTTTCGTTTTATATTTTTTGGTACGCGAGAGGCGAACTTACGACTGAAACTTTATGTCTTTTGCAATTTTCTACTAAAAATAGCGTTTAACTCTCGTAAATTCAAAACTTTCACATTTTCGGCTGAATCTTCATTCTTGTTTTTCGTTTATAGTCTTTGACTGCTTTTTCACCGGATCCCGGGATTCCGAAGTACGATTTATTTAACGATTTTATTTATTTTAATAGAGTTTCTGTTCTCATTTCAGGCATTTTTGTATAGTGTTGATTTGTATTGAAATGCAGATAGATGTGTTTATATTGTTTTAAGTACAACATGTAGTTGTAAGTTTTCGAAGATGTTGCATCTCCACTCGATATTGTAGTCAGTCGGAAGCGTATGATGTACCTCATTTGATAAGTAAACTTATTGTTATTTTTAACTTTAGGATAAGACTGTTTGGAGTTACAATGAAATTTCAATGTTCAGATATTTAAAAAACGTCCGCTTGAACATAATTAAATTGAAGCGAACAAATACGGTTTTATGTAAGTAATAAACTTAGATGTCTATTTCAATAATTAAAAAATCACTGCGATTAGTTTTTTGACGAATGTAGCAATATTTTAAGGTAAATACTGCCATAATGTTCGAATTCATAACTTTGACTCTATTTTTAATTTGACATGTTTTTCATAATTATGAGAAGAATTAAACGTACCTAATAATGTGTAACGTACGCCTAATTATAAATCCATGTACAGTATTAATAGTTTTACATTTCTAGTGTTATTCGTTTAGAATTCGTATTTAAAACCATCAACTGCCGGCTGCATGAATATCAAAAATTAAACACGAGATAGTTTTCGTATAGTGTTGCCACCACAGTTGTTGCCACTTCTCTATACTTATCCCAAGTGCACTGCCAAGCCACAGCGCTAGAATTACAACTTGGGGGCACTGATGTATTTTAAATAGTCATTGTAGGTCCGAAAACAGGTTGCGTGCTTGTAGACGTAACATTATTTCCAATAACTAGGCTGTATGAAATACTCTGGATTTGACACTGTAGCTGCATTTTCTAAGCTTTAGTCGATTTACGAAATAATTATTTTACTTAATAATAGAAAAATAGATCATAATTGAATTAAATACTTATTGAGACGGCGTCGCTGCACAGTGCACGGCAGTCGGTTAAAGTGCGGTGTGACCGGAGCGCGCAACGCTGCGCCTAATACATTGACACACAGTGTCAAGTCAGTAGTAACAGTTTGAGGTTTCCATATGGTCTCGCTATTGGAAATAATTCTGAAGACCACACCATATCAGCCCATTATGTCCTACTGCAGGGACTTAGGCCTCCCCTTAGGATGAAGTTGCTTGGAGCTTAATCCACCGCGCTGCTCCAGTGTAGGTTGATGGAATTTAACGAATTCTGAGTAGGGCCGCACAGCTTTTTTTATGGACCTCATGGATTTCTCATGTTCTTTAAATGCAGACTTATTTTTTCTTAATTATAATAAAAGTTTTTTTTTCATAATCTAATACACAAAAAATCTTACCCAGTTAATATTGATGAAGCAAATGAACGTTAACTTAGTAAGATTTTTTTGTATTTTTAATTATGAAGAAAACTTTTATACAAAAACACGCTTCCTATTTAGAGATTATTTTCTACAAGACAGAGAGCAGCAGCGCCTCTTACTGCACCAAAACAAAACTTCGTATCTTAAATTTTTTTGACTCAATCAAAGCCAGATTACATAGTTCACAGCTTATTATAAATATTTATCCTCTAACAAACTTAATAAAATTTTCTTGAATTGAATTTCTTATTCAGATTTGGGTACGTACACTTAACATTATGTACATTTTTCTTACTCATTTTACATTTGTGTAATGAGGTACAGAAGTCTTTAAAATTTTATTTAATTATAAATTTATTCATAATTTAGGCTTTAAATGATAATGATATTCAAATATTTGTGCAGCTGGCAGAACCAAAAAAATGCTTAATTCTATGATACATATATTATAATCTTTGCTAATAGTGTAAAGTGTCACACACAAAAAAAAAAATGTTAATTTGTAATATTTAGAAACAAAAATTATTAACGCAAACAAAATTTATTGACGAGTATTTTGTTTAACTATTTTCCCGTGTAAAAGAATTATAGATTATTTTTAATAAATAATTACAGATTAATCATACGAAAAGTTTTTTTTTATTATTAACTTTGATACACTATTAGTGAATATTAATAAGATTGTAAAAAGTGTATTTAGCTATAGACGAAAATAGTAACCTGTTCGTAGTTATGCATATCTCTAGATTTTGGTAACTCGTAAAACTCGATATCGCGAGAATATAATCGATAGGATCGATTCGTATTTCGATCATAATGTTACATTATAATTTCTTATTTTCATTTTGACGTATTTGTAATAGTTCACTGTAGTTGATAATCGTGATTGACGAATTATTTATTTTTAGATTTTATAAACATTACTGACTGTGGCTTTTTTAATAAAAGCCGTTATACAAATGATTGACTTAATAAGTATGTAATTTTTGTTAGCAACAAAAATGTATAAAAATAGAAATATACGAGTGAATGATATAAATCGATCGAACCATCCAGTGCAGTTACGATTATAACAATATTATGATAATTTTAAACGTTTAACGCACAATTTCGGCCTAACATTAATATTTTACGATAATTTAGTTAGCACAGTAAATGAATTTGAAAAAAAATATATTAATTTGAATAAAATTATGTCAAATATAAGTTTTTGTATTAAAATTATTTATATAAATCGAGTTACGAATAAAGTTGATCGAATAATTTATTTTAGTAGTTGTAACTTCTTGTATTATGTAAGCTATGTCAATTGAATAATTATTGTAGAACGTATTTGACCAAAAAACGTGACTTCGAAATAGATTATAAATCGACTTAAAACAATTTATAATATCGTTCTTATCAATAACGCAGTACGCATCGATAAAAAGCACCTGTAACCGGCGAGCATGTATGAATCGCTTAATGAATCTAGAAGAGGCCCAAGATGTATGTCAGGACCGTGATAAATGGCGCTCTATCGTCTCTGCCTACCCTGGGCGGGAATAGGGCGTGAGCATATGTATGCATGTATCTATGCAATAACGCAGCCAGTAAACGGAAAACCATTAATCCGATATGCAAAGTTTCAAACAGAAGTTCTAATATTTTGAACAAAAAGATACATAGATCCATGAACCTAACATTCCTCGGACAAGCAATTGCGAACTAACTAACATTGCGCCCCTAGTAATTCAACTGGCTCAGCAGCCACACGAACTTTAATACACGCAGGTAAGCCTACCGACCGACAGTATGCTACGAAGTTCTTCTCACGCATACTTACGCGGCCTCCATTGCAGTGCTTCGTTGTCCGTAACAGGGAGTCTAGATTTTCTATTACGTCTGTGTATAGAACTGGTATTTTCGAGATGACAATTTAAATAGTCCCATTTTAAGTCAGAGACGCCCAACTGCGATCTAAAATATTATTGACGATGTCCTGCAGCCCAGTTTTATTTTTAGTCACACTGAAAAAGATCTTCTTTTTAATATGATGACGATTGACTATCGATAGAGCATCGGAAGTTCGTAGAGTGACGTAATTATGCTGACTCGTTATTTTTCCATTTCGTATTCCTCGTATTTTATGATGTCTCGATCATCCACTGCACTATTGATTGTTAACAATTATAATATTTTAAAATTGCAGAAATACCACAAAATTTCAACCTTTCCATTAATAATGTGACGCGGACAAGCATTATTTGTTTTTTCGTCTAATGCTGTGTCTATAGTACATCGAGAAATGCTTTTTTTAAGTTTCTAAGCAATAACATCGTGTGCCGATAAATTAAATATGGCATCTTTCTCGTACCATGAACTTTTATGAAACTCAGTGTTTGCGTACTCTGAACTACATTTTTTCTTATTTAATCCAATATTTCAGTCGCGTTTTTTGGTCTAGGTACATTGAAGGTGACTTGTGTTTATATGATACCCCGCTCCTGTGATGTAATAAATGTTATTGGTTATATTTATTTTAAAATAAAACCACATTAATATACGAACATTTGGTTTTATTTTTCATATACATACATTTCTTCATTTTAAGGATAATTGCTTTTTACTAGTCAATGGCATAAAATAAATCATGTTTATATATTGTAATAAAAGATTTTTCTAATTTAAAATTTGCAACTGTCGAGATGTTTGTGAATTGAAAAGGTATTATTAAAATATTTTTACTTTTTTTTATCTGTTATAAAATTACAATTTAAATAAATTAAATAAAATTTTTGGGATAAACTACAAATTAACAATTATTCCTTACAACAATTATTGGAAGACCTGGCTTCTTGCCAAATTTCATGATTCTAGATCGACGGGAAGTATCTACCTTATAAGCTTATAAGCTTGGATTACCATAGGTATGAAAATATGGGACATAAATGGCCCAATTATTTTATTGTGTAGACTTAGAAGCTTGATTTTTCACAGCTCTAAGTTACTGTAGACGTAAGTAGGTACCTACTAGATATTAAATTTGACTTGATACTTCTACATGTTCTTGAGAAAAGCTTGTCTGTCTAGACTTCTCCATTGTGAAACGAAATGCATTGTCACATGTCGTGAAAAATTATAAAAAAACACGGTTATTTAAGTATTTTTTTCTTTCAATGTACCAAAACAAGTTACAAAATAAAAACGGACAAACCTAGCTTTTGTTGATCTTAGTAAAATACAATTGTTTGCGGCAATCGGTTAAGGTTTAATCGAATGCAATCGTCAACGCCGTCGTACGGTTTATAAGTACACAATGCTCTTGATATTATAGGTAACAATTTCTGTAAAAAACAAAAATTAGATTTCTCTTATTGCAAAGAAGTAAGAAGAAAAGTAAAGCGGGTTACACACAAAACAGATGTCCAATGAACACTTTATCATAATTAAAAAATATTTAGTAGAAATAATTTTCAGAAAAAGGCTTACATTACTCCACCGTAAGTCATGCACACGTGGTCTAGAAAGCGGCAGAAGTATAAAGAAGTTTAATAATAAAACTATAGGTATTTTTTATCATTTTTTTTATTTAATTACAAATCTACATTGTTTGACGTTATTATAATTAAATATTTTTAAACTTGTTTTTACTTAGCCGCTTTTTAGAACTCGTGTGCATAACTTACCTGACCTTACCGTACCTGAATTTTCTATACATTGTACATTTAGAAAAAAATACTGTAAAACCAGTTAACATAAAAATATTAGTAAAACAATAACTTTAGCGAGAATCGGCTTCTTTTACGGTCAGTAGAAAGACCGCTAGTTGAAGTCGGTGTCGTACTAACGGAAACTATTAACCAATCATACGACAGTACCCATTCGTCCTGAAAATTCATCACATGTGATTTGTTTATAGTTTCCTTATCTTTAAGTAGTGTTTTTGCAGCCGGCTAAGGCTAACCATATAACAATGGATGTTTTTGTGCCGATAAATTCACTAATCAATTATTAAACGAATGCTATTCGTTGTATTCCATGTATTTGTTATTCTGGCACAAGTTGTAAGTAAAAGTCTTAATAGATTGGTTTGGATCAAAATTGTCACATAGTTTTTTTTTTAGTACATAGACTCATATAAACCTTCCTTTTAAAATAAAAAAATATTAAGTCTGTTATTTTATTTTAAATATACCTGTGACGTCATCTGGACAGATGTTTACTATTTACATTATCTTAGACTATAAATAAAGTTACTTGTTTTTATATTATACCTATATTATATCTATTATACTATACCTATACTATTTTTAATGATTTATGAGAATTATAATATCATTTGACGTAGTAACTTTAATTCAATATTTTTTATTTAATTTTGGCTTTGATTTTTTAATGCGGAAAGCAGCGCAATAATCACAAATCAAAACATGAATTTTCATAAATATCTGGGAAATTCGTCAATAGAAAAAAAAAGATATGTTGAGAGGTTATTCTAAAATTTTATTCCTTTCAATTTATTAAAATGACCATCAGCGCAATTTTAAAATTTATATTCCTAAAAAATAAAATAGAAATAGGTTGATACCATTGATGTTTATAAATAAAATACCTCGTTGTGACACCAAAAATTGAGCGAAATAGAATTTTGTGTGACCCACTCGTAGAGAAAAGAAAATAGTGTTTTTGAAATTACATTACATTGTGTTTTGTAACAAAATGTTTGTTTTTGAAACAATGATTATGACGTACCTATAGGTCTAATCACTGAGTTTGATATTTTGTTCACGTTTTCGATTGTTTCGAAATATGACACGCCCCATCCTAATTAATATGCTTTGTAAGGTATAAACCTAGAGTAAATTAATTTGACAGCAGCGTTTGGTTTTAATAGAGTCATAAATGTCAGTTCACAATGTCGAAGTCACATTACGCAATTTTGGGGGGTAAAACTGGCGCGCGGGGATTTCTCGGGGTGAAGAGCGGCAGATGAGCGGCGCGCGAGGACCTTGCGCACTGAAAATCTTACTAAAACTCCCTATCTTACACCAGCTAGTCATAGTATCTATTAGTGGTAAGACGGTAAACGCAGAAGAAGGCTTCTAGTCAATTCGGACGCTTATGGTATAAACATTAATATTTCGGAAACATCCCAAATCGCAATTCTTTCGCAAATTAACGATCATCCCTAACCTCAATGTTTAAAAAGTAAAAAAGTCCAACAAGTGTTAATTCCTCTCAGAAGAATACGCAAGAAACTGAGGGACGCTTTTTTTAACAAAAATATTAACAATTTTTTAACAATAAGTGCCTAAACATTAATAATAATAAAACAAACTGATAACATTAAAATTTTCTACAGCCCAGGAGTTTCATTTTAACTCTAACGCAACTGAAAGACGCGCTAACACTTTGCACATATAAACTCACCGAGAAACAAATAGAATATTTAGAAATTTTCAAACGCTTTCATTCTCAATGCAACGCTAACTAAACTAAACTAAATCTTTAGCAAATGTAAGAGATCGAATTGTGTTTTTGCAGATCAATTAACTATGTTCACAAATTAACGTAGCAATGGCATTAGCGATCGAAATGCGATTCGACCGTCATCTCAAAGTAACGCCACTGTCTTGTGATAAGTGCTAGAACAAACTCTACACAACATCTTTTATAAACAACTCGAGACCCAAAAAAAACTTTTCTCCCCAAAGATAATAAAACAAATTTAATGTGCTGTCAGCACAACATTACGTCACGTATCGCGTTGATTTCCCAAAGGGATAACCTGGTTACTACCCTCGAAACAACAAAACACGAAAAAATACAGTGTACATTGCCGTATAAGTATGGTGAAGACACAACGAAATTTCTAAAAAAGAAGCAATGAACAAAACGACCCCGAAAAAACCTTTAGTGCCAGATTTACGACCCGTAAAAGATAGATTATATTAGTGACGTCTTAAGCAGGTACTCGCCTACAAAATCCAAACATTAAATAACACATGGAAAGTTCTTCACACTTTTATGCATTTGACAATTTATTTGTCAATAGGCATCAATTAGACTGACCGATTGGCCAAGTGATTAGAGACCCTCACGCGCCGCGGGTTCGAATCTCGCTCGGGACAATGGTTTGTGTGCATGTATGTCTATTTGTTCCGTGTCTAGGTGTGAAGTATATATATAATGGTAAAGAATTTTTAAGTATGTATATCAGTTGCCTAATACCCCATAATACAAGTATAATATTTGCTTATACTTTGGGACTAAATGACGCTGTGTGAGATGTCCCTGGTATTGTTATTATTATATTATGAATATTATTTGTGACTTTTCTCAACCTTGGATTGGATAAAAACACTAAGATTGATCACCTATTAACGTCATTATGGTCAGTGTTAAAATTGTTTCTATAGCTAATTAAATACATTTACAACAATGTATACAACAATATTTACAATTGACAGATAACTCGTTATAAAAACGTGTATAAAATTTATACTGGAAAATAAAACAGGGATTTTGAAATGACCAAAATTTCATGACATTTGTGAAGAATAAAAAGTTTGTTTAAAACGATGATAATGACGTAAAGTGTGTCTAATCACTGAGTCTGACATTTTCCTCACATTTTCGATCGTTTCGATGTATGATGACGCTACATCTTGATTATTAGGCTATCTTAGATACAGTAACAAATATTCGCCGCATTCAGTTATTGAAAAGTAGTATAATGCAATGTATTAATGAATGTTTATCCTGCCTAGTTGGATTAAAAAAAATACTATTCTAAATAAAAACAAAAGTTTAACAGGATGTATGTCAGTGGAAAAGAACGACGGAAAAGACGTCATCTAACATCGCACGGCAATGAGCCGGTCACACTTGCGGTAGAAGCGACAACCGATGGGATAGACGAGTTCTTGAGTGGAGATCGCGTACCGGGAAGCGAAAGCATTGGACGCCCCTCGGCCAGGTGTACTGATGACGTAAAACACCATAACGGGGGGTGGTTTGATGCGAAAGGCGGAGGAGCGTGTGTGGTGGCGAGCCTCGGGAGAAGCCTATATCCTACAGTGGAGAGATACGGGCTGATGGTGATGATGATGTCCACATCGCGTCACAATTTAAAATAAGGACATGACATCTATAAATACATAAATATCTAACAATATCCAAAAAATAAGCTTTATAGCAAGGTTTTTAGAGCAATAATGAAACTTTCAACAGGTTTTTCGCGGTAACGGTTAGTTTGCTCACGTGAAAGTTTTTGTCTAGTGTGGTAAGCTCTACACGCTCTTTTTAGGACTACGTTCAGCCGAATACGCCGCATATACTGGTAATTAGCGAGCCATTTAATTACTTCTCTTTTGAAATCAATTGACAGTTTTATATTTTTAATTTTTGGAATTTCTATTGGATTACAAAAAAAATAATGACTATGTTCAAAATAAAAATGTATACAGTATTCGTTGATTATTTTTAGGAGAACTTTAATAATAATAATAATATTCACATATTTTATCCAGAATCGAAGATTGCTTTTATTTATGTTTTTGACATTTTTCACAACTGAAACTACGCATTAGTTATAAAAAACGTCAATTTAAATAGAATCCGCTCGATATCTTGTAAATATCTTAAACAACTGTAAGTGCGATATTTCAAGTTTTCGAAAAGCACAGAAACAACAATAGCATTCGTTTGAACAGAAAAGCTCAGAATGTCGGCGCAGTTGCCCACTCGGCACTTGCACTACAATAGGGAGTAATAACTTTCTTTGTGTTGAAATATTGTGCGCTCTGTTAGTTTTAATCATGTATTGTGCTGGCTCACTCCGAGATTTAGCAGGCTGTGTGACATATTATCAACATGTTGAATCGACAGTATGGAGAAATATATTTGTATTTTTTCACTTATAAAAATCAAAGTATTAAGTTAACTGCTGAAACTGTTGATACTGGATGTGAGACTAGGTCAAGTGAATTGGGATACTTTATATCTTTATTTCGTAGTTATGTAACATTATCTCGAAATACGTAACAAAAATGAATTTATTACTTTGTGGGAGAACGTCCCCACAAAGACGCATTCAAAGAAGTTCTGGTGTCTTTCAGAAGATTACGCAAGAAACTTAGAGACGCATTAAAATATATATTTTTTTGACGCCATTATATGCTAAACGACCGATATTTCCAAGCACCTCTGTGACGTTTATAAAATTGCAAAAAAAATAATACTTATAAAAATTATAATATTAACAAACTGACCACGCTAAAAAACAATTCATTGTAAATTAAAATCTCTTAATAATGAAAAACATTACAAATGAAAAAGAAATTCAAATTATGACATTTCTTTAGAAAATGGTTTTTACCACTAAATCTTTTTGAAGTTGAGCGGTAAATTTATATATTAGTTACATATAATAATTTTAACTCTGGATTCGATATTTTAGTTCAGGGAATACCGCCATACAAATCTAAGATTGTCTTTTTATAATCTTGCATATAAAAGAAATTATGAGTATCATAAGAAATATTAGTACGGTAAAATCTATTTTCTGCACGATAGGTACTTTTTAACCTATTAACTCGTCATCAATCATTATCAATCAATTGTCCCTGTCATTCAAATGCTCATGACCTTGGTTCTAACCCAAATAGGTTAATGTGTAGAGCTTGGGTTAAAATACTCTCTTGTTCAACTGACTACTAATTGTAGCAACATTACAGTCTGTTGATGTTGACTTGTGAGTATAAACAACTAATACCTAAAAGTATTATCCCGTTAGTCATATCGGTAGTACGGTCATCTTGACCTCTGGTTCCGCTTCGTCATTTCCGATTATTCTTTAAGATAACATCGTGTGAATACTATTGTTTTGATATTTTCGCATAGCATATTAATATGATATAGATATGAAGTTGTTATAGCCGAGTGGTGGAGTGCCCGCTTCTTGTTTAGAAGGTCGTGGTTCGAATCTCAGAAACCGGCATGTACAAATGAGTTTTTCTGACTTAAGTACATAACTATCACTGACTCCTTGCCTCGGAGAGCACGTCAAGCCGTCGGTCCCGGTCGCTATCATCAGATGGCAGTCGTTAAAATCCATCAACCTGGAGCAGCGTGGTGGATTAAGCTTCAAATACAGTCATTCTGAGGCCCCTGCGGTGGGGCATAATGGGCTGATATGGTATGGTGCATATACATTTTCGATTTAGTGAATAACTTTAAGAGATTTTCGCGACGTTTTAAATATTGAGCTCAAATTAACACAATGAGCAAGAAATAATGTAATTTACACTCATTGTTTACAATATGTAACAAAACTCTGATAAGATATATTATCTGTACTACATAAACCGCGGCTGCGTCTGCATGGACTACACGTTTGTATTTTATATTTTAACGCAATGGACATCACATTTGTACCAGGAAGGGACATTTAGCCGTGAAAAAGTAATAAACACGGAGACTCGTTTTTCGCGGTGACAACTAGCCCAATGTCCCCCGAAATAATGGAACCCCGTACAAACTTTCATACTCTATTTTAACCCCCTGAGGGATACATTTTCAAAAATCTTGATACACGTTTTTTAGGCTTCCGTACACAAGAGGTACCAACGGGAACCCTATTACTAAGCCTCCGCTGTCCGTCCCTCCGTCCGTCTATCACAGGGCTGTATTGTCTGAACCGTAATAGATAGACATTTGAAATTTACACAGAATGTGTGTTACTATAGCCGCTCTAATTAAAAAATAATAAAAATAAAATACAGTTAAAAATGAAAAGTGGTCCCCGTATAAGAAACGTATTGTTTTCGACATTTTTGGTGATTGGTGGTTGTGAGATCATTGCTTATACTTGAAATTTTCATGGAATGTATACTAAAATAATAAAAATATAACAAAGTTAAAAATTAAAGGGGTCCTCACACAATAAACTTGTTTTTTATATTGTACGGTGGTACGGAATCCTTGTTTGATAATTTTTTACTGAAAAACAAATGCTAATTTTCATGGATTCAAATTCCCTATTTTACTATCCCTTTAAGCAGAAGAATTTCATAAATTTCTTTCTTAGCGAAGGCTTATACGAATGCTAGGAGAACTGGACCTCTTATTAGGAGAAGATTCGTATTCACACGAATGTTAAATTTCATCTTGCTCCTTAATATCAATTTATGTCTTTTGTATCGAGAATCGAAATTTCTTATCTTTTTGACATTTTTTATAACTGAAACTACGTAGTTATAAAAAATGTCAAAAATACTAGAATTTGTATAAACATGAACCTTCTCCTAATACATGTAAGAGGTCCAGTCCTCTTATACTGAAACTGAAAATAAAGCTACGTAGTTTCCAAAGATCTGGTCGTTATCATCAATGATATCGGAGCAAAGTGGCAAGTCTTCATCTTTCTTTTTCTGTGGGTGTCTTCCGTAGGTACCTACTCTCCGTACGTGTCTTGGACAGTATTGATTGGAGGAGCATTCTCATGAAATTTCCATATTGATTACATATATTAAAATAGCCTAATATATTGCAATTGGGACGGCTTTTCAATTAAAATTACGACAAGAACTACATTTTTATATTCATTTGGTTTTTTCTCTCAAACATCTGTCACGTCCGCTTCTTTATCGATTCTTTTTTTGAATTTAGAACATTTAAGGTGTGATCGTTCTGTTCATCGGCGTATATAGACTTATTACATT
Source organism: Luffia ferchaultella (assembly GCA_949709985.1). Taxonomy (NCBI): domain Eukaryota; kingdom Metazoa; phylum Arthropoda; class Insecta; order Lepidoptera; family Psychidae; genus Luffia; species Luffia ferchaultella. The sequence goes on from OX453252.1 coordinate 1,324,365, forward strand.
ACGAATTGTCTGGTGACTTATTGTAAAGGGTGGGATTGCTTTTGTTGTGGTGTCAAGCCATCTTAGGAAAACAATGTTACGTTATTGAAACCGGTAGCTTTAAGAGAAGATTTAAAAAACGAGGTGTTAAAGTGTTAAAATTATAAAGACTGTGATATAAATTTAATTGAGTTTCAGTGAAAAATTTATGATAAACTACATTACTCCAGTATTCTAGATTTCATAAGAATCAATCGATTATAACAACTCAACACTCTTTTTCGTTTGACTATACTTGACAGGCTTCAAGTCGCCGAAGCGTCACCTGATGAAGATGAAAATGTCTCCTGATGAAAATCTTATTCCTCATCCATGTTTTCGTTTTGATTCAGAGTATTTACTTCCTGTTCAAAAAATTAATATTAAATATTTTATTAATAATTTGATTTGTATGGTGTTATGTTTCTTTTTCTCTTTTTTTGGGTTGATAAAACATTTTTCTGATGCCAAAAATAGTAGATATTGTACCTATAACCACAACTATATTATGTTCCATTGTAGAGCAACTAAAACTGTTCAAGTCACATGCACAGTGCAAAAGGTCATTATTTACCTTTACGTTCATCGGTACTGGATCAACAGGTAAGAGCAAAACACCTACATTTACGTACGTTTTGAAATATCTGTCAATAAAAAGCTTAGCATTTTCTTCTACACTTTCAATTCTAAACAAATCTAAGAACAAAAACTAAAAAATCTGCACTTTTCACTTTTCGTTCAAAGTTTGAAGATATGTCACAAAATGACACGTAACTCTTGAATAATTTAAGGACAGTTTCGTTTGAACATCAGAAAGCCTAAGCTTATATACGTAAAAAGCTTTTACACGTACTAGATTTTCTGTCATTCTATCATCTTGCCCGTTTGTTCTTAAAGCTGTAACTTTGTAAACGCGTAAAGCTCGACTTGAGTGTCAAAATAAGCTTAAAAAAATACGTTTTAATATACTCACCAAGACACAAACGTAATATATAAGTTCACTTCTGATGCCCTAAAATATAAGTAGAGATTAAAAACATATTTCTTTCTCTTCATAGACATTTTATCAATCGTATCATGCAGCTTCTTCGGTATTAAAATTTAAAAAAGTCTATTCAACGATAGTCCAATCACCTATTGTACACATTACATCAATCATTACATGATTTTACTTACTATTTAGCATTACTTAACTGTTAAGATTGTTAAAATAGGTACTCTGATCTAGCTAGCCAAATCCTGATCCTCGTTTACCTCTGTGCGATCTGGCTTTTGGCCAGGCTATACTGGCAACGACTGCAAGTGGGTCATAGTGAACTCAGCCAAAGGGATTTTGCCAGTTATAAACTGCCGGTCTGTTGTTATAACTCATTTATAACCTAACTTCTTGGATAAATACAATTTGCATATTCATATGGAAAGGTGTCAATAAAAGGCAGGATTTTTTCTATTTTAATCGTTCCTTAAAAGACCTCATGGTTTTTGTTTTTATTTTTCAAAATATAGGTAGCAAAATATCTCTTACATCTTGCCATCCAACGACTTTTACAAGAGACCTAGTCGACAATTCATTCAAAATTAGCGTATTTAGAATTGTTTTCCGAGGAGGGCCTTTGAACTTTGAAAAACGATAGCTGATGAAGCCGAAGGCTAATCTACCAGAAAAAAGTAAATTCTCTTAAATATCTGCCAAAATAGTAAAAAAAAAATCAGATATTTTAAGAGGTTGTTAAAGAAACTTATTCCTATCAATTTTAATGACTGTGAACACAACTTTAAAATTTTGTTCCAAGCCCATTTACGTTAAAACCGAAATAATACAAATGTACGGTCTATATAAATCTGATTTGTGTATTTAGATAAAATGAAGCCGAGAGCTGAATGCGGAGACCGTCCAATCTAGCTTGTTAGTTTTTATGAGGGCCGACCAAACCCTCAGGTTACTTTATGTTAGGGCCGGAAAGCCTCTCCAATCAAAATTCAATTCCTCGCGATGACAACTATTCGCGGGAAATGTCAAAGTTATAGTTTGGGTCCCGGTTGTTACATTCCCTTGTAGACATTTCTTCGTTTCACTTAAAATTAACACTGCCCAATGTCGAGTATTGTTGAAATCCACCGAATTGCATTTTCAAAACGAATAACTAAACAGCTACAACCACAGTTTAAATATGAAATTATTTTGGACAATATTTTAATTATCTATTTAATTGATATAAGGTATTGTGACGTTTAATGTAGCCTTCGTAACAAAATTCGAAAACACCGGCAGACTACCTTCGTAAGTGCACAGTGTGAAAAAAATGCCGTTTCTTGTTCACTGCCGTTTGATTCACTCCACCGGAGTCCCACCACTGTTTCTGCTCTTCTTATGTAAGGACTTCGATGGTTTATAGAAAGTAATCCAATAATCACGACGCTTCTCAAGCATGTTAAACGACTACTGAAATAATCGTAAATCTAATGAAATAATTATAAATCTAATTCTAATTAATTAAGAAATCGATGCATTAGAAACTATATTTGTGAGACGGCGTTTCGCACATTCAAAGCTAGGCGCCGCCGCGTCGATCCTATAACACATTCCTACAATAAATTGTAATTAAAATTTCACAAATCTAATGTTCGATGATAGAAATTTCAAGATGCTGCATGGTGGGGGTTTCGGCACCCACATAAGGAAGCCAGCGCGGCGTCGTAAGTCAGCTTCTTGGAAAGTCAAGAGTGAACAACTGCGAGTACAATAAAAGTGTGATTGTGTGTGGTTTGTGATTCTTTTTTTAATAAAGAATAAGTACAAATTTAAATCCTCGTTTTCTTGCATCCTAAATATCTGGGATTGTATTGATTAGCAACATTTTTTAAACCCTAATTTTATGCGTTAAAGTTATGAGAAAAAGGAAGAACAAGTAATTTATTTTCATGGTAATCTTCTAGAAAGCACTATAACTTTCGAATATGGTAAGCGTTTGAAAAACGATCAGTGTGAGATATCAGATAATGTAAAGTAACAATTTGAGTGATATATGTAATGAAAGTCAAAAAAAGATGAACAAATAAGTAGTCACGGAGTGTCAAAGTGGTTGTGTGGTTTATTAGGATTTCGTACCCAAAGGGTACCAACGCGAACCCTGTTACTAAGGCTCCGTTGATTGTCCGTCCGTCAGTCGCAGGGCTGTATCTTCAGAACCATGATAGGCAGACACTTGCAATTTTCACAGAATATATATTATATGGCCGCTATAACACCTGAAAATTAAATAAAGTTAAAGGTTAAAGGGGGTTCCCGTACAAGAAACGTGTTTTTATATTGTACGGTGGTACGGAATCCTTCGTGTGCAAGTCCGACTCGCACTTGGCCGGTTTTTATACTAGGATATTAGTAGATGTACATGCCTTTTATCGCATTTATTAATTTCAATAATTTAAAATTTTATGTCGTTTAGCCCTACATAGCCTACATGCTTGTAATAGGCCCGAAGCAAACAAGGAAATATTTATATTATAAAGTTTGCAAAGGTCGCGACGAATTTCGTAACACTCGAGGAAAAATAAAGTTTATGAAGCGACAGGAAAAATATTTACAGTTGGTTCCATGTACTCATAGTATTGTAGATGATATATGGTAAAAAATCAATAATTTAAATACCTACACGGTCAAATAAACAATATATATTCTTAAAATACTTGACAATTTACAATTTACGAGTAATTCTATTTCTTATTTTTCGATCACCTCCGTTACGTGTATGATTTTTGTTCCAGTGATACTTGATTTTTTTAATGTTTCACTTCAATAAATACGTATATATTGACTGACCGATTGACCAAGTGGTTAGGGAACCTAACTCTAGAACCAAAGGTTGCGGGTTCGGTTCCCGCCCGGGACAAATATTTGTGTGCATGTGTGTTACATATAGGTATAAATATTAATATATTATACAAAATATTTATATATGTAAAAATTATAAATAATATTTTAGTATGTATATCAGTTGTCTAATACCCATAATACAAGCACAATACTTGCCTATTTTGGGACTAGGTGGCGCTGTGGGGATATCTCAGGTCATATATTCCATTCTATTCCACAAGCCAATTATGCCCCACTGTAGAGGCTTAGGTCTCCCCCTGGGTGAGGGAGCTTAGAACTTAATCCATCACAATGCTCAATGGGACCTTTATTATATTTATCAAGAAAATATAAAAATAGACTTTATAATTATGATTATAAAATTTATAAATGTTCGGTTGAATAATATGGAAATTATATGCTATTAAATATTTATCTCTGTCTCTTTCATGCGAATCGGTATTTAACATTATTTTAAATGGCCTCACCGTGCGGTGTTGCCCTCTCTGTCTGACATGACATTTTATACATTCATGGTTGTGTTAACTAATGATTCATGTTTTTAAACTCTTTCACTGTTATAATAAATTTAGAAAACTTTCCAAATAAAATAAATTAAAAAAAATAGTCAACTAGCCTATTCTCAATAAGTTTGTATTTACTACGGGCAATCCCAACGGTGTTTTTATACAAAGCAGGTAAAACAAGGATCTTGCTTATCCAAGGTAGTGGAGTAAAGACTTGCAAACGTTCCTCGCTGTCTCGAGGGAACGATAAACGCCTGTACTACATAAATCAGCAATCGGACGTGTTAAGTCGGGGCGTAGCGTATCTCTTTGGCTTAACAACTAATATAATAAATATAAGACTGTTGATCTGTTGCTATAATAATAATAATAATAAATACATGGAACATCCCACATGCACACCATCATCTACTCCCAAATTAAGCGTTTTGCTTGTATTATGGAGTACTAGACCACTGATATGCATACTTAAATATTCATTATAATATATACGTATACTACAGATACTTTTATGGCCAGACACTGAACAAATAGACGCGTTCATGCACACATATATTTGTCCTGGACGGGAGTCGAACCCGCGACCGTTTTCTCCACAGTTAGGGTCTCTAACCACTCGGCCAATCTGTCATTCGATACGTTTGTTACTTTTAGCTGTTGAACCGCTTAATCGGTGTAGTTGAAGCGGGGTATAGCTGTTCATCCCGGTCGAAGGATTCAATAGAATACAAAAGTCGTGCGTCATGCGTTATTTTGTAGGTATAGGCGTTTATCCGAGGCGAAATTTTCCGACGGGTATAAAACTAATTGAGGTTCAAAATAAATGAGAAGTTTAGAGTCGTGAGATGGAATTATACTGGAAGAAAAACTCAAGAAGTGATATAACAAAGAGGAGCGGTAGCGGTAATGACAGCGGGACAACATAAATTATAGTGACGGATGTACGTATACGCAGAGGGAGCACTGAACAAAAGCTTGTAGTTGGTGGTTACCTAACACTAACGATTACGTATCTACTCCGTAAACGTTCTTAAGGAGTGGGAGTAAATTCTTTGGACTTCAAAGGAGCCAAGGTGGGAAGTTTCCAACTACAGGGTGGAAAATTCAAAATTATTCCAGAATTCTTCACTCTATAGTTGAAAAGAAAAGGAGGACACACTTGTTAGGACAAACTATTGGTTTAAATAAAATAAGTCGTTTAATTACCTCTTTATCATTTTTAAAGACCTCTTTAAAGACCCCATCACTTAATAATTAAAGTGATTGAAGGTCATGATGTGATATTTTTTTTCCTGTCATATGTATGGCGACCTAATCCAGACTAAATTTGGATTAGGTTCAAATAAGTTGATTTCACAGATCGCACCTACTTTGCAAATAGTGTAGTCGACTTTTTTTTTAAATTATTTTAAATGAAAGAGTTTTCAAACTAGGTATTATATCATAATAATCCAATAATTTAAATAAATAAATATTTAATAATAAAATTATGAATGTTTAAAATGTGCTGTTAGACAGAGAAGGCAATACGTCGCGATGTGACGTCAGGCCATTCAAAATAATACTAAACTTCTTTTTTCCAGACAGACAATGAGATAAATTTGTAATAGCTTATAACTTCCATACTATTCAACCGAAAATAATTTTATATATAAATTTTCTTATCGTATATTTATATATTTTTATAATAAATAGAATATTTTAATATTAGTCAAATAGGTACCCTATTTCATCTATGTACTTAGATGTGAAGATGTGACAAACAGACAGATAGATAAGCAGACGACAGGACTGGACAAGCTAAAAATATTTAGCCGGTGCTTCATCTAAAAGTCAATCTTTTTCCTTTTAAATCCTACAGATTTTCATTAATACATTGAAAGTTATATTTTCTATCTAAACGGCTAGTTACATATAAACCGAAAAAGACATTCCCAATATCGTCTAGAATGCAATATGTCCGTTGTACAAAGCACAAAGAGACCTGAGGGAACTAACATCGAAATTGAGTCTGCCCGCCGCAGCCAACGAATAAACATGCCATCTATGAGGTATCTTATACGGATACGATTCATTTTGTTTACTTAGTAAACAAATAACAATAATAAGCATCGTTTCTCGATTAAAGTAAGTGAATCGAAATTGGTTTTATATAAATACTAGCGACTCGCCCCATCTTCGCACGGGTAGCAGAGCATGTATACCTCATTTTTTAATCCATAGAGTAAAAAAATTTGACAGCAGCGTTTAGTTTTAATAGAATCATAAATATCACTTCACAGTCTCGAAAATGTAAACCGCAAATTCGCGGGGGTGAAGACCGGTGCGCGGGGACCTCGCGCACTGAAACTCGCCATCTTACACGAGCTAGCTAGAGTATGAGTGGTTAGACGGCAAATGCGGAAGAGGGCTTCTAGTCAATACGTACTTTTATGTTTAATCACTCAATCAATCAAATACTTTTATTTTGTTGTTATGTAACATAATCTTGAAATACGTCACAAAAGAGAATCAATTACTTTTTGGAGAACGTCCCCATGTAGGCGCAATCAAAGAAGTACTGGTACTTCTCAGAAGAATACTCAATAAGACTGAGGGGTGGTCTTTTTTTTTTAAACGAACATATAAACTATTGTTTTTAACAACCTTTTAACGACTTTTAAGAAATTAATTTATTCGTTCTATTGTCGTAGTGTCGTATCAGCTTGTTGCGTCGATCATGTGGATTAGATTTAAATAGATTGAAATGAAACTAATGTTCGTCTTACTTATAGCATTTTTAATGTATTTTATTCCAAATTCTGCAAATATTTCAAAAATTAAAGAATATATACACAATTTCAAACACATTTCAATGTATAAAAAACCACGACTGTATAGTCGGTGTGTTCGACTGAACGTAGTCATAACTTACAGAGCGTGAAGAGTATACTGAACTTATCAAAAAAACTCAAAAAAAATAATTTTTAAACATGTTTTCCTCGGTAACCGTTACTTTGCGCCTTCTGCTCACTTGAAACTTTTTTTTAGTTCGGTAAGCTCTACGTGATCTATAAGTTTAGAACCTTCAACCGAACACGATGTATACGAACATACAAGACTAGTGCAATTTCATCAGGACTGATGGAAATATAACGGAGGCTGTGACGTACGGACAGACAAACGCACAGGACAAAATTATGAGATTTCTGTTTTTGCCCTAAAAATTACGATCAGAGGTTAACACACACTGTTATTTTGACGGTCCGATTGCTTAGAAACCCTAACTGCAGAGCTAAGGGTCGCGGGTTCGTTTTCCGCCCGCAACAACTATTTCTATACATGAACATGTTTATTTATTCCGCGACTGGGTGAAAAATATGTTTATATTACAAATAATATTTATGTATGTATATCAATTGTCTAGTACCCATAACACAACCATAATACTTGCTTACTTTGGGACTAGATGGCCCTGTGTGGGATCTCCCAAGTATTATTATAGAGTAATTAAACGCACCATAAAGTAATTACAACATCTAATTAAACACTTTTTATAACACACTTCGCGTCAGCATTTCAAGTATGAAACACTGCAGGTCACACAATCGTACCTACAAAAACCTCTTTCTTTTTTGAAGTCGTTTAAAAAGAGGATATTAGTCCGTGTAGTCACAAGACTAATATATTACATAATGGTATTGTCAACTAAGTCTGTGTGCTTTACATTTTTAGGGTTCTGTACCTCAAAAGGTAAATAAGGAAAACTTTTAGTTTGTTGTCTGTCTGTCCGTCTGTCTATCTATTAAAAGTTGTCAAGTTAAAATTAATATCGAGCGCGGGTGAGGTTTGCGGCCCCATATTCCAGTAAAAAATTTAGTTTGTTCTAAGTCAGGACCATGGATGTACATATATCTCATAAAACTACTCAATATTTATTCAAATTAATTTTAGATATATTGTTTGAGTTTAAGATGTGTTGAAAAGTTAAAGTGTTGGATGGAACACATCTTTAGGACTAGGAGCGCATACCTTAACAAAGTGAACAATATAAAAACATCGAAAAAAAAAACCTACACATTTAGGTTTTTTCTTTCGGTGTATGAAAATAATAAAAAAAAATAGGAACTGTAACAAAATTATAAAATTTTAAATTATTATTTTAAAATTACTCAAATTAATGTGCTACGGTCGTGCATTAAGGGCAGCAATTTGTGCCCATTGTCCCCTCTAGCATCCGCGCCTAGTTCGGCGACTGCTGCAAAATTTATTTATTTATTTATTTATTTACTTACAGTGAACCATACAGCTCATTACATTAGTAGTTTACAAAAACTTAACAACTAAACATTGGCCAATAATGGGTTCATACTATTATACTGTTACATATTTACATACAGTGTGTACGTGTTATTGAGTAAGTGTGGACAGATGTGTGTGTGTGTGTGTGTGTGTGTGTGTGTGTGTGTGTGTGTGTGTGTGTGTGTGTGTGTGTGTGTGTGTATTTTGTTATTATTAATTTGTCATTTCGTGAGATTGAGACGAAAATCTAACTTCCTACAAACGTGAACAATGTTATTGTCATGCCAATAACATTAAATAGTTGTTGTATACTTGTTTACTAGACAGTAAACCATTAATCTGATAAAACCATATAGTTTAATTTTCGACAAAAGTTATTTTTTTTGCGTTCATGTTGAAACTGAAATAGTATATGAAATGAAAATATTTATTTATCATCATAGGACACTAAAAAGTGTCACTTAGGATAAGTCACAGAATATACCATCACTTCATTAAACGGGTTTTCTGTATAGATGAAGTGGTGTTAGAAACTCCACAAAAATTCCATCTTTTTGGTAACAAAATTGTAAAACAAAACATATGACAAAATAACAAATGTCAGTAGTTTAAATAATGTCTGATGCCAATAAAAATAAAAACAAAACAATAAAACCAATACTATAGGTTTAAATGAAGTCATATTTCCGCATATATTCTTTATGTAATATATCCGCAGAGAACTATACAGTAACAAAATTACATCTTTATAACGGAACACGTCGATTTATGAACGTACCATAGAGATCGCGAAGCTCCCGGTCGCTTTCTCCTAGAGACATGGTAAGACGTTTACTATACGTAACGGAGCGTCCCGTTCAGCGGGGGTGTGACATACGTTTGCGAGGGGAAGCGTTCACGCGATTTCATACTTACACACCGCTCAAAGTTGTTTTTTGGACGCGTTTTTACGACTATTGACTGCATAATTCGGCGTGTTCGCGATGAAATACTTGCTACTTTTCCTGCGATGCGATGAAATATTGCGTTACTTTCGAATCACGTTTTCCTTATTTGAAATCTATTTAAAAATTTTCTCTATGCACAAATATCAATCCTAGCCCGAGGTCAACCGATACGGGCGCTGCGCACCGACATTTGTACGGGGAAGACTTGCTCCGGGCCGTGTTTAGACGCGACATGGCAACGCACTCTGCAAGCTTTACGGCTTTATACGACACGGGTTTTATAAGGTAATAAATTTTGTTCAGTATAGAAAAAGCACTCTGTTGCAAAAGTAATTAATGATACTTATAAATATCTGTAAACGTAAAAACCCCACAGAAAATTAGTCAGTTAAGTATGTATCAGTATAAGATAATTGTAATTGAATATTCTGTTTTAGATTAAGTTACACGATGTTATATTATGAGTTGTAAAAGACATCTGTAACCCTAATATATAATAAGTCTTGGCACGAAATAAATTTATCATTATTTTTATTAGTATTATATTTTTTAATATTTTCATCCAGCAAGAATTTTGATTGAAGTGGATATTAGACGCTAGATAAATATATATATATATATACGAACATATATTAACAATTGTTCCAATTTTAAGATGGAATAGTATGAGTGAATTGAACTCAACTAGTGAAATAGAAAAAGAGGTAGCTGTGGAAATGGGAAAATATAATATAGAGCCGTCATCTATATCTACGCTAGCAAAAACTAGTATGTCAATGCAAGTTATGTGGTGTCAAATCCCATTCAAATCCAGTGATATATTGTTTTATGACAGAACTATTTGTGCGTCCCTGGATTTGTATACATATCTTTATTACACACATATATATATATATATATATATATATGTAATATAATATGTATACAGTTTAAACTAATATCAGTTACAACCTTTCATTATTAGTTTATTTCACTGCATTCAGGGGATTCGGCTAAACATTTACAATTAACCATTTTATTTCTTTCTTGGTAAATAAATAGTGTTTTGACATTTAAATTTAATCCGACAGATTGTCACGTGCGTTGTTTTTAACGTGAAAACGTTTTTAAAAAGGCATCCATACTAATATTCTGCTAGAATTATCGATGAAACGCTTTTGTTGTCGCCATAAACGTTAATATATCTCGTGACTCAAGGTTGATACCGCGAAGTGGTTTGCAAATTTTGAAAATAGACAATGTCCTATACCTGTTTTAATGCATTTACGCCCTCCTGCACTTACGTCATCGAACGGGGGAGGGGGGGTTGAAAAAGGGTCTCGAAATACACTCCGCGCGACCAAAGAATTAGCCATAAATTCACGACGGAAAGGGCGTTTTGATATTTGTGGAAAGATATTTGTGCGTCGTTGTGTAGATAATAAGGTGCTCTAAAAAGCAGGTTGAGCATATCTAGAACTACGAAAAACGTTTTCACCCAAAAATATACGGTAGCGTTCTAGCGCTTTGCTGATAAATCTCATTCGATTATAAAGTTAATGTACATCGTCCGCTACGTACTGTGTGACATAGAGTCGTCGGTAAAAGCGAAGGGCTCGATATTTCATGTACTGCGTTTCATTGTTTCGAGTCAAAGCGAGCCCAGCAGGCGCAGGGCACCCATGATAAAATAAAATAATATATTGGCTAAACAATACTAAACATCTCTACGAAAGTCGAGTTTTTTATACAGTTTCACTTATATGTGTAAAATTTATAGTGGTTTACAAGATTGAAATTTTATGAGCAGAAACTCATCTATATTGGGTCCCTTTCTGTTTTTAGTGTATATTAATGACTTACCTTACTTGGTAGAAAAATCTGCCGAGATAGTGTTGTTTGCTGATGACACTTCTCTCGTATTTAAAATTAATAGAAATGAAGAGGAATTCTCAACAGTAAACTCTTCACTTTTGCAGGTCTTAAATTGGTTCAACGCTAATAACCTATTATTAAACGCAAATAAAACAAAATGTTTAAAATTTACATTGCCCAATGTTAGACAAGTTGATGTCAATTTGAGACTTGGAGGAGATTCATTAAGTTTGGTTAATGAAACTGTGTTCTTGGGCATTACTATCGACGCAAATTTACAATGGGGTCCTCATATTATGAGGGTGGCTGGTAAACTGAGCTCTGCTGTTTTTGCAATTAGGCAAATAAGAAAACTAACCGATGTGCCTACAGCGAGGCTGGTTTATTTTAGCTACTTTCATAGCATAATGTCATATGGCATTCTGCTATGGGGAAAGGCCGCTGACATTCAAACAATATTTGTTCTGCAGAAAAGGGCTATTCGAGCTATATATAAATTAAAATCTAGAGATAGTGTAAAGGCTTATTTTAGAGAAGGTAATATTTTGACAGTCCCTTGTCAGTATATTTATGAAAATATAATTTATGTACATAAAAACATAAATGCTTTCTTTAGGGTGGGTGATGGCCACAACTTAAATACAAGACATAAGCATTTGTTATCAATTCCCAGGTTCAGGCTCTCAAAGGTTAATAATTCTTTCATGGGAAATTGTATCCGTTTTTATAATAAAATTCCAAAAGAAATGTTAGACTTGAATTCTAATCAATTTATAAAGCGAGTTAAAGTCCAACTCATGAAAAAAGCTTACTATTGTATTACCGAGTATTTAAATGATAAGTGCGCATGGACATCATTGTAATAGTTGTAAGACTTTAAATTAAAAAAAAAAAAAACAATTAAGAAAGACATATATTCAAATAAAATAAACAGAGAGGAGTTTCTTGCCGGTTCTTCTCCTCCTAGTTTTTGAACCGGTACCTAATCAATTTTTACGACTTTCAATAAGTGTGTGCAAACATCTTATATTGAATAAAAACTTTTTGAATTTTGATTTTTGAATTTTTCTCAAATCAACCAAAAGTGATTTAAATAAATTAATATGTTAAAAATTTCGATATTATTTTATTGTATAATAAAGTACTAAAACAATAACATATGACCATACCAGTACAAAAATGAAAACAGAATCACTATACAAAATCAATAAAAAAATCTGCTTTTCGAAGTGCAATTTGTATTGTCAGGATAAGAAAAATTTTAGTTACGGCTCTAATGTGTTTTGAATTACGGATTTGACATCATAACCACATTTATTTAAGAGACTTGGGTATGGGATTTTGTTGGTAGAGACTCAAATTTTGATTCCATTCTTATCTCCTTTATCTTATTATATTTTTGAGATTTTAGGATTTGTGAGTCAAATTATTATTATTAAAACTACTTCAAAATTCTATTTTTGATTCCTGATCCCCCACCGACAGTCAAGCGCTAGATTATTTTCAACCCATTTTCATTCGACGGAACTTTGGGGATTTTTGGGCTTTTGGAATTTCCTATGATGAGGAGGACCTTAAGCTTCAGTACGAACACACATTCGCCGCGACAAAATTATTGCATAAAATTTTAACAATTATATTTTAAACATGTATTTCTAGAGAATTACTGATCTTTTGTATATACAAAATATTATTGGGCTCAATGGGATTTTCTCAACGAGAGCTTTCCGGAGGGATCTTCTTGGGGAGCCAGACGTGCACAACAGTCATAAGTGCACAACTTGTTACGCTTTTCTCCTGACTTCTTTATCAAGGTTGGAAAAAAATTTAATTACTGATCTGACGTAGATAATACATGTGAAGCCTTGACGATACCCTGTCGCTTCGCATCACGTTCCTTAAAACAGACTTAAAACATACACCGCATTCTCTATTGTGCCATACTGCTGTCAATTTTATTACTCCTTGAATTCATCTGTTTATAACGATTCAAAAGATAAATTCACACGTGGCGCTATTTTAATAGCCTTAATAAGTTTTAGGTAAACTTTGATAAATATCTATTTGACAGTTATATTTATACCAATGATCTTATTACTGTCCACGCCGAGCGCCATACATCGAGAAATGTTGAGTAACACACCATTGTTCGGCTTATACACTACCTATTATTATAAAGTTACATCATATAAATGTCCATACACAAAGTTTTCCTTCGGCACAAATTAAAATTTATTACAAATAATTTAAAACCAAGTTCGTTTAGAAATAATGTTCAAGCGTATGAAGTTTCTGTAAGAAAATAATAAAATATGATTAACAAAAGCTCGCGGCCTTGTCCGCTGGACTTTGTTATTACGGCTTCAACATAAATCATATTTGTACATACTATAATTTGCAGAGCTTTTTCGACTACAGATTTGTGTTCTACATCATAAATAAAATTTTTTATTTTTTCATTCTCCTCTCTCTCTTCATATTAATGTTTTTTTCCGTGCTTTTCTAAATTTTAAACCTAAATGACAACGATCTGCTTCGCTGTTTTCTATACAAAGTGTATTTGACCATAAGTAACAAACCATATGTTGTTATATTTATTTTACCACCTTAACAACTAAAGCGTATTGCTAAATTTACGTTAAATTTACAAAAATGTGTTGATTATAACAACAAACGGTTCTAATTTTGGTTTTCAAAGTCCATAACTTTCGATTTAGGTATGCATATGGGAGCAAATTTCTTTGGAAATCAAAATTAGAACTAAAAATAGAAGAAGTATAATTTATAAATTTCACAATTTTATAAAACACTTATTAAAATGGTAAAGTAAAGTAAATACAACAAAGTATAATTTTTTATTTCTGGTCTAATAAATTTTGTATGGAAATCAGAGGTCTTATTTATATATGGAAGTTAATCAAATTTATTATTTTTTAATAAGTTTGTGTAGTCAAAAGATAATTCTTGTAGTGTAGTCGTGTAGTTGTAGTAGTTATGTAGTTGTAGTAGTGTAGTGTATGTAGTTGCAGTGTAGTAATTGAGTAGTGTAGAATCAACTTTATTCGTATTCAAAATTTTACATTTTATCATAATAAATACCATTCAGACTTTCTAACCAATCACAATTATATTTGTAAATTACTAGCAAAAAAATAGTTAACTTTAGGCAAAAAATTTAACATAAAATCCATTGAAGTTATATGAAAAAGAAGTTAACATCCCAAATAGACCAATACCACCAAATTGATATGAATTAGGCATGCACTAATTAATTAACAACACTGTAATCGAATACGTCGAACACTTGCGAAAAGGATGACTTAGCTATTGAGTGATATAACAACAAAATAGAGAAAGAATAAGTTGTCAACCGAGTATCAAAGTAACGTGTGAGTATTTGTGGATTTTATTTGGCTGTAAATTATTATTGTTATCACAAAAAAAACGCGTGGAGGGTTTGCTATTGGGTTAATTTATCTGAAAATAGCTGCGGTACATACTTGTTGGGGGTATGGACACGTAATGAGGCAGATCATATTCATATATCAAGAGCAATTTTGAGATAATTTTCCATGATTATTTTAATAGGGTGGTAACAAGGGTTATTTTATTATGGTGTAGTTCTGTAATTTAGCTAAATTACATTCAAATTGCTTCATTTATGATAAGATTTTTTATTTATAAGAAAACTGTATTCAGAGATACAAGTACAGCGTTACGTTTGTTCAGCAGACAAAAGAATGTTTCGGAAATTCGTTAAAAGGATGAAAGATCTTTTCTTGTAACATCTTTATTAGATTATATGTTATATCTTCGAAACTGAAATGAAAGAACAAGCATCGAAATGTCGAGAGAAACATCACGAAAAAAATTCGAGTTATTCGGAGACACCCTTCGTCCAATAACCATCTTCTGATTTAGTTAAGGGCCGTTTCAGAGCATACCGGACGAATGGAAAAAGGTTTTAATGTATTTGTTCTAAGAAGTCGGTGACCCAAATGTTAAAGGACGAAGTATCGGAAATCTATAGGATTGACCCCACTCGCTGGCAAAGAGAGGAGATCTTGTTTTAAAATTTTTAAAGCATGAAATTGTTATTGAGGTTTATGTAGATACAACTAATGTTCTCGATCCATTACATAAGATTATTACTTATTGAAAGTCGAAATGCACTTACCGTCGGTTCGGAAATACTAGAAGGACAAGAATCGGCAAGAAACTTCTTTGGTATTTCTTACTATAATATTTTTTATAGGCAGGAATGCTTAAATCATAATAATTCTTTCTTTGGAAATTACATCTGTTTTTATAATTAAATTCTGATTATATTTAAAATCCAGTTCATGAAGAAAGCTTACTTATTGTATTAACAATTATTTAAATGAAAACTGCGCAAGAACATCATTGTAATAGTTGTAAGCATTTTAAATTTTAAAAAAAGAATTAAATAAAACATATATTTAAATAAAATAAACAGGCTGGAGTTATTTTGCTGGTTTTTCTCCTTCTAGTTTTCCGAACTGGTACCTAATCAATTCATTTTGACTTTTAATAAGTGTTAAACATCTTATATTGATGATTTTTTTTTCAATTTCAATTCAATCAATTTAAAAGATTATTCAAGATTATTACAATAATGACCATACGTTGCCATTTAATTATGGTTATGGCGCGAATCGAATCCACGACGTTTGTGTCAAAGGCAGTTAGTTAGCCACGCGGCCACCACACCTCTATGTTTGTCTATGTTTGTTGTGTTTTCCTTAAAAAACACAATAGTTCCATTAACGGACAGAATATATTCACGTCATACATCCTGTTGTTTGTTTCGTTTATTTTCTCTAATAAATATATATTTTACGTATTACACTAACGGTTGACCATGGCTTCGCCCGCGTATACATAGAATAACATCTCTATAACCATGTTTTCTCGTCGCCGTTCCAGCTTTTCTACCAATCCTTAGGCGTTATGTTTTTTAAAGTAATTTTACATTTTATTTTTGATAATGTTTTCATCCTCTTCCAAACTCTAATGAAATCTTTATTTTTTTTTCAAAATGAATTTTTCATGTGAGTCATACATTTTAGTTCATGGCGAATATTTTCCAAACAGCAACTGGTGTAAATTTGGTCAGCGTGGTATATTTAATGCTCAGTTTTTTGTTGTAATATCGTGGTATGTATGTACATCCATGGGTGAAAGTTAAAATATATAAGTTGTTTTTTTAGGGTCACTCAATACTCAAAAACTGAATATAGCGCCACAAAGTTATCGTCTTAGCGTAGAAATGCACTGATGATTGTATCAGTCGGTGGCCGCCGGCGGGATATTACTCCCTACTATACCCACTGTTGCCCCTTTTAATTCGTGTGTAGTATTTACATTTAACAGTACTTAACCACTCTCTCGCATCGATAATTCTTTTGGAAAAAATATTTTATTGTTATTTGTCCTACACACATTTTTTTGAGTAAGACTAGAAAATAATTATCGTAAAAGATGATGACAAATCTCCCTGTCAAAGCCTAAAAAATGAGAATTTCATTTTTTTTTCAAAGTACTTATTGACTAATTTTTTATTAAATGTACACGTAAAAGAACAGTTTCTTTTAATCAGTGTCTTAAAATTAAAATAACAGCACTAATAAGTACATCACTTTAATATTGCAACCATACTGCATTTCATACATTACACCATTTTATTTAAATTTGAAAATTTCATCAAAATCGGCTTTGTGATGTGAGTGAAGAAAATAAAGCTGTCCCAGGATTTCAAGCCGATGATGGGGAGATTTTGTGAGATTATAGTACCTAATAATACTTGGAACATTCCACAGGGCGCCATCTAGTTTCAAAGTAAGCAATTATTATGCTTGTATTATGGGTATTAGACAATTAGACAACTGATATATATATATACTCAAATATTCTATATAGTATATACATTTATGTAAATATTTTACATCCAGACACAGAACAAATACACATGTTCATGCACACAAATATTTGTTCCGGACGGGAATCGAACCCGCGACCTTTGCTTCTGCAGTTAAGGTCTCTAACCACTCGACCAAACGGTCAGTCAGTCAGTCATTACCTTTTAATCATACATTGTAAATTATTGTATTGTGCGAAACAAACGGGGGGACAGTGTCATGAGTTTTACTGTCACACACGAAATCCAGGAAGATGGCTTTGAATGTCTATTGAAGGATGACTGAAGGCGACTAAAGAGAAGGCGCCGAGATGATACAAAAATAATAGTAAAGTGAGAGACAGATTTCAAGATCGTTAATTTCGCAGTCGCCCCGACATTTGCACCCTTAGGATACAAAAAGAGCCACGACCCCGGCTTTCATTATCCCTGTGATTTTTGTTTTTAATCCACTACATTACACGAGGAAAACTGAACGTACAACTGAACTGTGTTTAAAAAAATATATTTGGAAGTGAAACTACTTTCCGAGATTTAATGAAAAACTTGTGCATTGGTGATACTTATTGAGACTAGCGTTTCAAAAATACTTTATTTATCGATAAAATTATTTTTGTTTTATTTAATCGTATTTTTTTCACCATAATAACAATTATTATTATATTATTTCGAGAATGGAATAGGCTCGAACCAAAATTTTTAACATATTGTTTTTATATTTTTGTCCGAAATTATGAACCAATATATAACTTTTCCATATAAAAATGTAAGTCTGCTATTGCTTCAGTTATTGTTTTTCTTAAAGGTTAATAAATTATCCCTGTGACGTCATCCGGACAGATGTTTATTGTTTGCTTTATCCAAGATTTTCAAAAAATTATAAAAAATTGTATTGTTCATGACGACTACAGTTTCATTTGATATAGTGATTAACCTATATATTTTAGTATAGTAGCAGCTATTCGCAAATTTTTGATTTTCATTATTGCTACAAGTAGATTAAATTGAATTTAAACTTGAAAATTTTGTTACAATAAATAAGGATTTTCCCTTGGTCAGTTTGAACGCTGCAAAAGCCGGCCATCGGTCACAGCAGGCGCTATGATTGATTCATGCTAATCGTCGAACAAATTTTAGAACAGATATATGCATATATATACTATAAAACAGTAAAAGAGTGGTGGTAGGTGGAAGTGGGACTAATTAGGTTGTCATCCTTATACCAAAAAGTAACTTTAAAAATTTTCTGTCTGCTTTATTTTTGTACCTATCTCTTTTACTCGAGAACTACTGACTATGTATTGTTTGTATCACCACGCTGCTATTTTAGAATCAGAGCAGCAAGAAGAAAAGTAACCGCTGAGTGTGGTTTTACAAAATATCCATATCCATCCATCCATATAAGTCCATTTCGCCCCACTGCAGGGCTTCTTTAGGGATGAGGATGGTTGGAGTTTAATCTACCGTGCTACTGCAGTGCGGGTTGGTGGATTTTAACTACTGCCATCTGGTGACATCAACGGTTTACAAAATGTATCTGGTACTTTTTGAATATTTAAAACATGCATGCGTTGTCGCAGGCAAAGTTATACTATAGCCTAAGATTCCAGCGCATGAAACCTTACGTCATATTATATCAACACTAAACCATTTTTATAAAATAGTACTACCAATTATACAGTAAAAAATGTACTTGAGGGTTGTAAAGTCGAACCAACTTACAAGTTGATTCGAACTCAGAGTTCTTTATGCTGACGGTCGGCATATAGAATTTTTTTACATTCGAGACAAATCCCTTTTCTTTTAAAAAAATATTTTTGTGTATCTTCTAGCCTGACACGGTTCGATATTGGTAGTTTAAAAACGTAAGGTTTCATACGGTGGGATCTCTGACTAGTAGTCTGCAATTTCAATATCTATGTATTTGGTCAACTGCTAGCGAACAAGCAGCTATGACCGGAAGGGCAAAAATTTCCGGTTTTATAGAGGTCCTCAACACCGAAAAGGTCGTCGTTTAAAGGGGTAAGCACCAAGCGTGGAGAAAGTACCTAAGTATTTAGAGGATCAACGATGCGTTTTATCATCATGGAGGCAGGCACCCTATAGAGGGAAATATTATTATTTGTACCTTTATGCGTTGGTAATTAAACGAAGACAAGCAATGAGACTTGAAATTTTTAAAACTAAGACTTTCAGGTACCACATAACAGACACATAATACCACAAAAGGAAACTCTGTCTGTTTGCCAGTGAAACTCTGCCATTTTTCACAGTTTTTGAAGTGGAACTTCATGAATTATTAAAAATTTACAAATTAGTAGAAATTATCAGTGACAGTCACAAAGCATATTATTTGGCATTGAATCAAATTAGTTCACTAAAACGGTCCGTCCAAGGTTAATTCATCCGCAAAATGAGTGCGAGCTGAATGCGAAGACGCTAAAGTTTGAGATTTTCTCACAATTAGTAGGGATCAGGTCATTCGCGGATAGTAGTAGGCGCGATGCATCTTTTAGTAGTTAAATATATTTATGTAGCAAATTTGTATAAGAAAGAAAGAATCTACACATTACGCGCTTCTCGCGCTTCAAAAGTAATGAACCGATTTTCAAAAATTTGACACCATACGATGCCCCACGAACTCTCTTTCTTCTTGCACTTTTGACACTACTTTTTTGCATCTTTTGACACTACTGCTTTTCATCTACCTTTGTAACTTTCTGAAATATAGCCAAATCTCACTCTCCGGTGTGACTAATCTAAAAATCATTCAATGAAAGGACCCCTACCCAGCCCAAAATTTTCCACCGATTCCAAAATTTCTTTTTTCAAACGGTAGACAACCTATCTGCCTCGGAAGATGTTTTTTTTAATATTTTCGATATTGGCATTCGTTCTCGAAATAATCAACTTTTTGTCCGAAAAATCGGAAAGTTTCATCTTTTTTTCAACATTTTAGATTTTTCGAAAAAAAAAAATACGAACTGATTCAAAAGAAAATTCATATCATACAATACCCCACAAGCTTCTGCATCTTTTGACATCACTGTTTTTTGTCTACCATCATAAATTTCAGAAATATAGCAGAATTACACTCAAACATTTTCAGTGTTAAAAGTTTTCATATATAGAGGTATATATTTTTTTATAATTGGGTATTCAATAACATATATTTTTAATTTCTGATATAACTGTCTAACCCCCATTTCTAGTGTGAGCGTGAAAAAGATAGATAAAAATGCTGGAAAAAGAACTAAAGTCAAAGCTTAAATAAATTGCGAATAATTGTCTTTTTAAATTAAAAATATATCGCTATATTGTCCTACAGCGTCACTCCAAAGTCATCGAGTTGGACACACCCTATGGCTTGGCTTTACAAACGTTTTGTCCGCGGCGCACTCACGGCTCAAGTAGCCAGTGTCGGCACAAAAGCAGGGAACAATGGCCGCCCCGCACTGATAATATCCTACCTAGCTTATAATGTTAATATATTTTATAATGATTCTATTATCTAACCTATGACATGATACTGAATTTCTAGTAATATGTAATTGGATGCAATAGTCTTAAATAAGGAATATTTTAGGGTACGGGCCCATTATCAGGAAAGAAACAAATCTTGTCTTTACTATTAAACGAACAATTCTTCTATATATACCGAGTTCAGCTAAACATAATCCAAACTTAAAGAGCATGTAGAGCTTACCAAACTAGACGAAAAGTTTTATGTGAACAGATGACGCAAACTAACAGTTACCGAAAAAAAAACATGTTTAATTAATTTTTTTTGTCACTTGAGTATCTTTTTTAAACTTTTTATTTAGTTCAGTAAGTTTTACACGCTCTATAAGTTTGAACTACGTTCAGCCAAGCACGCCGTGTATATAATTTGGCTCTCAGAACCAGCACTAACGATTTTAAGAAAAGAGAATCATGGATCAGATTGTAACAAAAGTGTCCGGTGTAATTAGTGCAAGCGCATATTCTAGTACCTACCTATATTCAGTACCTATTACAGTTTAATGTATAATTATTTTACTTATATGGGGAAATATGTATACACAGTATTAATTATATTATAATTAAATATATTAATATTATAATTAATAAATATATAATATATATATTATAATTAATTAAATAGACTATGTAATTAAAATCACCAGTTTTGCTTTTTTCAATTGTTGTTACTTCGTTCCTTTACATTACCCAATTCAATAGGCAGAATATAAACAAAGTTTCGCATGTCGTCTCTTTGACGGTGACATTGTATATCTATGACTTATTAGCAGGGCTAATTAGCCGCCTCACGTGCGCCCCGCGCTGCGCAATGCAGTACATGTATGCACAAATTTTGTTCGCGTCGTCTATTCCATGTAATATATTTCTATGTTCAATGCAGATAACACACAACACGCTGAACGAGTACTGTTCTCTATAGTTTACAATGGGCTTGGACTACAATTTTAAATTTGCGTTAATAGTTATTAAAATTGAAAGGAATAAGATCACAGAACAATCTCTACAAAGTCTACAATTATTAATATTTTCTATTTATGAATTTGTCAGATATTTATCGAAATTCATTTGACGTTGACATTGTCCCTGTGACGTCATCTGGACAGTTGAACTTATTCCACTGCTGTCAACCATAAAAAATAAAAGAAAGATTGAGGTTAATCGCTATGTCAAAAGAAAATATCATCCTCATTTTTTTCCTTTACATTCCATCAGCCACATTATACCCCACTGCAGGGGCTTAGGCCTCCCCGCAGGGTGTGAGGGGCTTGGATCTTTAATTCACCACGCTGCTCCAGTGCGAGTTCCCGGATTGTAACGACTGATATATATTGACAGCAACCAGGACCGACTGCTTAACGTGCTCTCTAAGACACAATTTTCACGAAATTAAGTAAGTGATGCTATTCTTTTCATGGACTCATACCCTCTCCCAAACGACCAATTCACACTATTTGAAGGCGACAACAGCGACCAATAAAAGGACAATGATACATTTTTGATATCATCGCCAGGATAGTATTCGGAAGTGTAGGGTTTATGTTTAGTCCGAGTCCGAGTCCGAGTAAGCTCTACACACTCAATCGCTCTATCGGTTTGGACAACGTTTAGCCGAACACCCGGTAAACGTCCCTAGACCTACAACTATTATGTTCTCTCACACAAGTTTTGGTCGTATCTTCTTCTACTTCACTTCTTAAAGCTCAGTTTTCAGTGTACGCCTCAAACTCAAATCTTTTCAAAAATTTGTTTTCGATTTAAACTTAAAACTACGTTCAGCCGAACACCCGGTATGTTAAATAATTTGGTCCAAGCTTATTGATGTATATATACTTATATAATTTATTATTATTATTATATACCTAGTTTCTAGCCTGTATAAAATGAATGTGTTGCCACAAATTTAAATTTACAAGATAAAGATAAGATAAAGGTAAAATTTCTGCGTAAATATTGGCCTATTTTAGGTAAAACTTAACTTAAATAATTAGGGTTAGTGTATGTGTTTATTATATCGTTCCTAAACTAAGCAAAACAGTTTGCTTGTACCTTTACAAATTCTTCGCGTATAATTGGGCTTATAAAAGTCTAGGCATGTTGAAAGCAGCGAAAGTACAGCTTTTGACAGTTATGAGTCTGTGTGTCGCACGGACAGTGTATGAAAATGATGGAAATAAAAGAAAATTGTTTGTCCAGTCAGATATCAATTCACGTAAATTAGATATTCCAACGTACCAAACGACAACACAAATATTTCACAAATATCACAAATACTCACTGGTTTGGATTCTCAACGTCAGTGACAGCCATAATTTGTGTGTGTGTACCATAGTAGGTGCACATATTTTTATGTGCAAATTTATTCCAGATCTAGGTACTCTGTTCCTAATAGGACCATCAACGTAAAATGTAAACATTTAAAATAATGTTTTTATTTTTGTTACGTACTTACCTACTGTACGGAAAAAAATATGTGAAAATTGTTAAATATATTAAGCTTATAATAAGGAAACATTTTGATATAAATAGATTGTTGTAATTCTATAATAAAACAAATTATTTATTGTGAAAATTTATGTGTAAGACTTAACTTTTAATGTGGTTATGACGTATTCATAAGAAAACAAACAAAAAATTGTTTTTCTGTTGACCCCCGCAATTCGGTATGTAAAGCCATTTTTTTCTTATACACTTATACTATTTGCAGAAACTAGCTTTGAATATTTTTACTTAATAATTTTTAAAAAATTTCATATTAGGTAGGCTGTATGCTTTTTCTTTGCCTAAAGGTAGTCAACGATTAAATACTGCTTATTCTTCTTCTTATTGGGATAAAACCTGATAAAACACAATCTGATGTCCCCCTAGATGTGACGTATGATCTGACTTTTGATGCATGGTTTAATACGTTTCATATGTGAGGATCACACATTACGCATCTGATTTTTCTACGAATTATTTCTAGTTGTAATACTCTGATAATAGGAGGAAAATCGCCATCCTTTGACATTATCTTTTTTTCATTATTACTTAAATAGTAATATCCACAAAATGTCTTGATATAAATTTAAAACAGATGTCAGGCAGTAAATGTTTTTTTTTTAAATCATTTACCATTTTACTGTATTAAGAGCTCTTAATAGCGAAATTTGGCTAAGGAACTATTTATTTCGAAAAAGTTTTGAAATCGGCCTAATCTATTTTTTGTTTTACTTACCGAATGTCTTTATAAAATATTAGGTCTTTAACTGCATCATAATTTATAGGCCATCTATACTCGTGTGTACGAGTGTAGAACATTCAACAAAGCTAATTATTTAAACTTTAAAAAACATCCACTAACAAACTAAGTGATGTAGAATGTAGCGTTAATAAATATCTATGCCAAGTAAAACCTAGGGTTTACTTACATTAATAATCCCCCGCTGTGGTAACTGATACCTAGCATTAATCAAACAAGAGACCGGCAATGCGTCCCTCACAAGCGTCCCTCCACAAATAAATAAGGAGTAACAGTTGATCGTTGCAAATATATCACAATTATTACTATATTAGTCACAATCATTTCACTTCTAAAAGCGGACTGAACGTCTCGAAAATCTGCGAGTTAAATTTTCGATGTATGTTTCTAGTTACGCGTAGGTCAGAATTTCGCTCATATAAGTAGCTTGTCAAGTGATACGTTCCCAGGTGCTAAATAAACACCTCTTTAAAAAACGCTACCAACAACACTATTTTTTGTGCGTTTTCTTTGATTGCTTGTAGTATTTTTGTCAATTCAGGGACAAAATAGCTGTTGTCTATATTAACGAAGATCATTGAATTATTAAATTTCGCATCCCGCTGCCAGCATTGAATAATTACCTAATTAATTTGCTTATTTGTTTGTATGGCACAACTAAAAAACTGAAACGGTCTCATTCGTTATTCCTTGACTTCGAGGTTATTATACCCTATTCAATAAGAAAATAATTATCCAAATCAAACTACTCTGTAACAAACTATATTTTCTAGCTTTAGAGGAAGTTTGCGTTTTTTTTTTGTTCATGTTCAGCTGAACACGTCTTAAATAACATACCACGTGTTCGGCTGAACGTAGTACAAACTTATAGAGCGTGTAGAGCTTACCGAACTAAACAAAAAGTTAAAAAATAATAAATAAGTGAAAAAAAATGAAACATAGACATATTTTTCTCAGTAATCGTTAGTATGCGCCATCTGCTCACTTGAAACTTTTTGTTTGATTTGGTAAGCTCTACGTGCTTTATAAGTTTTTACTACGTTCAACCGACATGGTGTATACACGCGTTCACCCGAGAACCCTATAAACCTTCATACTTAAATTTATTCATATATTTTAAATATCTATGAATTTTGTGTTCGCTTATTTATGGCTTGAGTTCTTTCCAATAATCCATGAAAGAACAAAGTTCAGAATTGACCTGCATTATTGATTCATTTTTATAAAAATAAATAAAACTGCCCTTTAAAAAAACCTATATCAAAAATGAAATTACGTGAAAATACCTTTAATTTCGATTTTCTGATTTACTATGCAGCGGGATTTGATAAACTGTGATAAAGAAAGCAGTGAAATTGCAATGAAGTGGACCAGCCATCCAATATACACAGCGAAATAAATTGATATCGAATTAGTGGTACTACTTTATCACTGATGGTGCTATTAACTAGTAATCAACCTTTACAACAGATAACGCTAACACTATAGAATAGAAGTGTCTTGACTAAACCTTAATTATTAAATTTTGAACAAAAATGTTAAGCTTTCAAACATGTAGTATTTCGACACAAATACGTATTGCTTGAAATAAAAACATTCGAATGCAACATTGTAATATGTAAAAATGCCGCTACATTATTCTGCATACAATTTTCCACAACGACGATCTTTTCAATGAACTATGTTTCAATTTGAGGCGACTTCATCATCATCATCATCAGCCCGTGTCTCTCCACTGCAGGATATAGGCCTTTTCCAAGGCTCGCCACCACACACGGTCCTCCGCCTTTCGCATCCAACTACCCCCGGTATGGTGCTTTAGGTCATCTGTCCACCTGGCCGGGGGGAGTCCAACGCTTCGCTTTCCGGTACGTGGCCTCCATTCGAGAACTCGTCTACCCCATCGGTTATCAGTTCTACGGCAAATGTGACCGGCCCATTGCCACTTCAGCTTGCTGATCGCTTCGGCTATGTCGACAACTTTAGTTCTTTGACGGATTTCAGAGTTTCTGATTTTATCCATCAAAGAAATAGCGAGCATAGCCCGCTCCATAGCACACTGGGCGACTTTCAATTTGTGGATCAGTCCTACCGTGAGAATCCATGTTTCGGCACCGTACGTCATTGTAGGTAGGATGCATTGGTTGAAGACCTTGGTCTTCAGACATTGTGGTAGTGGCGACAAGAACAGATGACGAAGCTTCCCGAAAGGCGAATTGAGGCGACTTATAATCACGTAATAATAACTTGGGTCAATTATATATGGCGCAATGGGCATTGTCATTTGTTTTACCACACCGTTGCTGTGATAATTATACGCCGATAATAGCAGGTTATCGTATATATTTCTAGATACGATAACATGCTATTATCGGCGTATAATTAGTGTAAGTTCGCTTCCGCTCTAACGAGATCTATCTACTAGCTATTTTTCGATGAAAAAAAATAAACGACCGGTTTCTAAGCGGATCGTGACAAAAACTGTGGGCAAAAGTAACGTTAATCGACGATCATCCCTTACTAAGGATAAATGTAATGGTCGAGAATTAGTCAAAGATAGTTCGCCCGCTGTCAAACCGTCGTCGGACTGATTTATTGCTACTGTACCGATAGCGTTACGCCAATACGAGTATCACGTCTACAAGTATCTTAGATACTAGCTTGGCAATTGTAGTGGAAAATTAATTTATGTGGCCCAGGATAAGGTTTCTTCGTATTTTATTAAGCACATTCAAATACAAAAATAATTAGGTAAGTGCCGTATCAATAATTTTTTGCCATTTTGAAGGTAGCGTGTGATGAGAAGGTTGCCATAGAACTTCTGGAATTTTTGACCAAAAATTAGCGACAAATAGTTTTTACAATCTTCTTTTCATGTTGACCAAGCTAAAAGTTCTGAAGTAACCGAAACAGGTTCAAATCTGAGGCAGAAATATCAGGGCTAGTAGATAGATCATCAATTTTTGCCTGCCATGCTCTCTCAGCTTTTACTCTGTGGCTCAAAGCTCAGGGTGTTTTGTACTCTCAAATCTCAATTAATGATTGGCCGTAGAGGTCAGAATCAATGGTTTCTTGACGGCAACTGCTCATAGCGGTAGCGGTAGCGCTACCTTACCAATCTCACCTTTAACACATCGCCTTCCTTCGCGTTAGGCCGGATTTTACCATGGTCTGTGGAGCTTTTCCGTGCTTTGAATACCATCTTGTTTTCATGTTCTTATCGTAGAAAATGCACTTGTCGTCGCCTGTGATACATAATTTCAATAACAGGTCGATTTCATTTTGTTTTCATAAACAACACCAAATAGAAACATGATTCATTCAGTTTTTTTTTCGTAAGATCATGTGCCACGCAAATATCGAGCTTTTCCTTGTATTCAGGCGTTTGGAAATAATTTAACACCGTTTTGTGATCATTACAAAGTTCCCAAGCAATGCCGTACCTACTGATGTGGATTTTGATTCAGTTTTGCATTAATAAGATGTATCGGTAACAGAAAGACCAGATAGATAGGTAACATTTTTAATTTTAATATTTCTAAACTGAAAATGCGTAAAGTTTATAGTTCAAGTTTATACTACCTTTCCTGGTGCCTAATTTTATATATTTCATTATGCACATTTCACAAAATGACGTTATAAAAGTTTTTGAAAATTGTTTATTTTCATTACTATTTTTTTTTTATCTAACGAATAATTTTAAATGCAAAGTAATTTTGTCCATTTGTTTTTTAAATATTAGTTATCACAATATGACTTTTTTGTACACATGAAAGTCAAAAATTTAAGAAATTTAAAAATTGCTTCGTACGTTCAAAAAAAATATAATAAACAAAAATACCTACTTCATTTTTAATAAGTTTTATATTGTCATCTTATCAAATATAACGTAAGGAGCTCCGAGAAGTTACAAAATTATAGATCAATTAGTCAAACATTTTTTGTTGTCTGCAATGACAACGGAAGTTCTATAAAGTTTCTTTACTTTACAATAATTTAACTCGTTGAAAAAATCTATATAATTTTTATTTCCACGGGACCTTATTTTATCAAGTATTAAGAATACATTATAATTTATTCAGATTTCTTTCAGATGTGGTGCGCTCATCATGTAACTTATTTTCAGTGTTAATTTAAAATTATAAATATTGGAGATAGAGATCCAAGAGTTAAAAATTTTTTCTTGTAAATTTCCTTTTCTTTAAGAATTTTTTTTTATTTTGGCTATCCTTTTTAGTTTTTGAAATATTAGCAATAGACTAAATGCCTTTTTACTTTCATCATAATTTGTTTATAACTTTTTTAAATTATAACCTTTTTTATATTATAACTTTATTTTATAACTTTTGATATGCTATTAAAACTATTTAATACATTTTCCTACACATCATTTTGAATCCAATAAGCTGGCGCTCATATCCTTGGGAGCTATTTTAAGAATTAAAACCTTTTTTTGGACTTGTGAACATAGACTATCTTTACCCAAACGCACACGCCAACTCCGTTCCGTCGCGGATAAATACGTGACACACAAAGTTTCGTCCTCATAACATAGCTACTTGACGTTCGACTCGCGTCCGTACCGAATCAACTCAGAGAGATTGGCACGCGTGACGCGAATACCCCTACAACTCGATTCTTTTACCTAGCGAATCGATTTACATGAGAATGTGAAAGTTCTCGATTCACTGATTCGGATAATAGTGAGCTGAAGTCGATTTCGGGAGGCTGTATACTTGATTTCATTGCCTGACGCACCAACTTTTGAAGGAAACGAGCGGAAAATCGAGTTGAAGCGAGTTGAAGACTTCTTTGACGGTATTATTGTCGCCGGCTATCACTTGAATGAATACGGAAAGGCAAGGAAAGCGTCCAATGAATAAATTACTTTTACTTATTTTTGTATAAATATAAAAATACTTTATTCGTAACTAACATATACACTTACACATTATACTTTTATTCGTGTTACAAAGGCCAGTGCCAGTTAGTGCTATTTACAAACAACGAGACAAGGTTTATAAAAATTAATATAATTAAACACAATTTTTGCTAGCACATGTGAATTTTCCGTGATCGATGTTGTAATTGGCTCATGCTATTTCTTATGTTACGTGCAAAAGTAAACAAAACGTGCAAAATGTCAATGTTTTTATTTCCGGTCTTCGTATTTTTAAATAATTATGTATGTAGGATGCTACGCATTGGATATGTAATCTTTGTTTATCTTTATTAAACAAATATAATGATAACATTAATAAATAGATTTATAAATATGAGGCGGTATTTGTACATTTATCTCCAATCAATCGCTTCGCAACTTGACTTCACGCGTGTAGAAATAGCGTGGCCATTCAGAGTTAGAAACTCTTCATGCTAAATTAAATTAATTCTATTTTTTCGCGGGAAATAGCTATACTATCATTTACGGGAATCGACAGAAAATAAAAAAAAATTGGTTGCCTTTAAGAAAAGTGTGTTTAAAAAACATAAAATAATTATTGCAAGTTTTTTCATTCATATGTTTTTTCATGATTTTTACAAGGCTTTTATATTTCGACTATTGCAAGTACCGCCCTTTCTCAACATTTTCTCGTGACATTGTCTTTAATAAGAAAAAAAAAGATAGTAAAGTAGTTTTGACTATAAACCCACCACACTAATCCGGTACAGGCTGGGGCTGTAATCTCTGTAGTCATAAGTTTTTATAAATTAAAACTCATTGGCCAATTCATCTATAGCGGGAATCGATCTCACGACCTTTGTAAGGCGGGGTGTAACCACTCGGCCACTACAGTTCTCAAAACTGCATCTACAGTCGTGTTCCAACGGCCAAACAGTTAATATTTTAAAAACGTTACCCCACGCTTGAATTTTTGAAACACGAGTAAAATAAACTTATCTCAAGTTGAACTGATGAAGATGTACTTTAAAAACTCTTACTGCCTTATTTAGAATTTAATAACAGTGTTTTAACTATAATGCGTTTTGTCTTTATCTCTCATAAGAAATATGGAAGTGGGCAGAAAAAACAAATTTTAATTAAAACACTGTTATTAACCTTAATCAAGACTCCCGTTGTATATTTAAACAATATTATATAGAATCATTTAGAACGGAATAAGTATAATTACAATTCATTCAACACTTACATTATGGACGTTTTGTTTAAGGTTAAACAATAGAATGATTTTAATATGATTCACACTATCGACACGTGCGACCTCATTTTCAGCGTCATCGATTTTTATTACACCATAGCCATTTACAAGAATCAGAAAACATTCCAAGCTAATCGAACGAATATCAAGCAAATCTATGTGATTTTAACTACAAGGGGCCAGCGAACCATTCCATTTCACTTCTTTCGTTCTACCTAGTTGGTAACTCCAAGTTGCAGTCACCGTTCATTTCGGATTTCGATTAGTTTTGAATGAGGACCTTCAAAAACTATCGTTGACCTTCAACCAGGCTAAAGAGTAGTCGATGTAATTCTCGATTCCTTCAACGTCTCCGTCCAAAAAAAAATACAAACTAACAAATAAACGAACAAACACGCTTTCGCATTTAAATTAATTAAGGTATCAAGTTAGAATTGCATGTCGGAATTTTATTACACCGGCGACAAATTCTTCGCACTTTATTTCACTTTCCAATTTGTTTGTTTTCTACATTTTATCACTTGACTGCCACCAATCTGCTTCACTGACTGTGCTCGCCTTAAATATATTGGAAGGGTTGTACGCTCTAGTACTTTCTGTGAATTCTTGTCAAACTAAATAAAAGATCGGACTTTCTGAAATACTATAATACTAGTGACGCAGAACTATCGATGTTCCAATAGGTTAAAAAGAGGGTGGGGATACTGACGACTTTCAGGCCAATTGTTACTTTCAAATCCTCTGTGGCGAATAATCGATAATCTTCAAAGTCATCAGTACCTCTTTTTGACTATCGGTGGTAATCATTATGGTTTCCTAAAATAATTTTAAAGGGAGTTTTATAACATCGTTTAAAGTTATAATGAACCCTAAAAGAAATTTAACTGTAAAAAACTACTTAAAACATGAAATTTATTTATTTATTTCTCATTACTAAAAGACAGAAAGACTATTTATTTGTACAGCTAATTGTGGAAGTCTGGAGCTTAAACTAGGTCGAACCTGTTCTTATAGGTCTCCAGGCCCCGTGACTTATTAGTTTAAACTATTTTGAACTTAAAATGTTTAACAAGTTGGTTAATGGTTTTCTTAATTTTAAAATGAACGGTAATGGTATATAAAATTAAATTCTTAGAGTTTCGCCCTCAAAAGAAAACTTCTATTTCAATAAAGCCTTTGAAATAGTTGAATAGTCTCAAAATCTCTTTTCAAGACAGTCTCAGTGTTTATGCCTGGGATTTGGTTTCAATTTATTTCTCTCGACAAGAACGTGTCTGAAATTCAGCGCTACGGTCTCTATTTCCGAATGTATCTCCTAAGGAAATTGAGATTTCAATCGACCATAGACATTTTTTAAATAATCTTAGAAATAGCGAAAAACTAAATCTTATTTCTAGTCTGTTAGCATTCTCATTATTATCGAAATAAGTTCAAATTTTTCATATTTGCATCGAACCTCTCTAGGTAGGATACGACATATTGTATGTTCGGGTCCCCAGGAACAATACTTAGAAACAAAATGCTAATTTATTCAGCAGCGCTGACGGATTGATTTTACGGATGCGATATTTTGACACGAGTCGACACATAACTCGTAAAAGAACGAATTTACTAGAAGCCCTCTTCTGCGTTTACCGTCTAACCACTCATACTCTAGGTAGCTAGTGCAAGAAGGCAAGTTTAAATCCGCGAGGTCCCCACACGCCAGTCTTCACCCCCGCGAAATCTGCGCGCCCCGGTTTTCACCCGCGCGAAATTGCGTTATACATTTTCGATACTGTGAAATGACATTTACATTAAAACCAAACATTGCATGCTGTCAAATTTATGCCATCAAAAACAAAACTTGGAAAGAAAACCAAGTCTCGCAACTCAGTTTTTGTACCGTAAAAAATTGTGAGATCTATGTAATACCAAGTCGGTTGATTTATTCAGTCCCTACTTAAGGGACCTTCTGTCAGTGACCACATCAATGTTAAAAGTCTTTTATGTTTAAATAAAATAGATTGACTTTTTAATCGCACTAAAAAATCTTATTTACTATAATATGTATTGCTTGTGAGTTACATTGTGTTTTCATGCGATGCCCAAGTCAATGTATTTTACTTAAACATGACATAACTATGACATAACTTCATAGTCCTAACAAACTTTTGTTTGTTATGAAATTTGATCACGCCTTAGCTATAGTGACAACCGATCTATAACGGGTGTTCGGCTGAACGTAATCCAAACTAATAGATCGTGTAGAGTTTACTGAACGTTCAAAAAGTTTCAAATGAGCAGATGGCGCAAATTAACGGTTACTAAGAAAAACATGTTTAATATTGAACTACGTTCAGCCGAATATATTATATACAAATTATTCGGTCGTCACGTAGAACTGAAACTTAATAGAAATATTGTAATGAAATCAAAATAGGGACCTGACTTTAAAAAGTCATTAACCAATCATGACAGCATTCGTTTTTAAATTATTCAATATAAGTGATTGGTTAGTGATTGTTAGCCGCAAAATATTTTTGAATTCACTCTATTCCATGTGCGATTTCAATTGACTTGGAGCAATAAACACGGCTTTCTTTAAAGCTAGCATATTAAATAGAAAATATACAAATTGAACCAAATAAATAAATAGGGAAGCGTTTTCTCACGAAACAGTTTTTCATCCGGTACTTAACCTGAAGTAATAAATCGCTTGGAGCGCTCCCCGGACACCCAATTTGGGGCTTATTGGAAAATATCGTTTGAGAACGCTATTAGATGGTAGTTAATGGCGGAATGCTAATTACGAGATTGAAGCTTCTTTTGCATAAACGGTGAGTGAACGAATCTGCCATTTTATTTATTTGTTCATTTATCTATTCGAAATTTTTATAAAAAAATAAAGTCTGACTTCGAAACGTTGTCTATAAATACAAAATTGAATTAAAAAGATAAAAATAATATTTTTACTCTAAAGACAAGAGCATTAATGGGCGGCATATAATTCATAATCATCTTTTTTTTTAAAACAGTGTATCGCTAAATTTATTTCGCTACCAGCAAAATACAAAACTTTATAATTCGATAATATGTATACACTACCAAAATAATATAGATTCCTTTGATGTGTACAAATAAAAATCATATTAAAATATGGACTTTCAAGACTATCACACTAATAGAAAATCCAAGTTATTTAAAACTTGTGAAACAGAACTTTCACCAGTAGGTATTCCTTTCAATATGCCTGGGCTGGAAACTCTTATAGTAAGTTCTAATTGTAACTAAACGAATATTGTTGAAAAAACTAAAAGAATGTTGGTTGGATGAAATCCTGCTATACCTGTAGGTACCATAAGGATATAATATGTTACAATCGTAAATCCTACAGAAATTTAAATTGAAGTGGTTTGTACGAAAAGTGATATCCCTATACTAGTAGAGGAACTCCAATACGCTAGTTGACTAATTTTATTTAAATTAATTTATATGAAAGAGTTTTCAAAATTTATCACGATAGTGAAAGAATTTTAAAAAATAAATCATTAATAATAAAGCCACGAATGTTTAAAATGTCCTGTCAGACAGAGAAGGCAATATCGCACGGCGTACCTACCTATGTGTGACGTAGGTCATTTAAAATAATGTTAAATATCGTTTTGCAAGAAAGAGACAGAGATAAAATTATTATAGCTTATAATTTCCATATTCTTCAACCGAATATAATTATGTATATTAATTTTGTTATCTTATGAAGTCTATTTTTATAGTTTCTTGAAAAATATAGTAGGTATATTTAATACTAGTCGAATACCGTATTGCTTAATAAAGTTTTTATTACGAAAATAGATATTTTTTCTTTCTTGATTTGCTTCTTAATTTTTAGCCAGCTAAATATGAAAGAAATTGACATCAGTCTCTCTTTGACAAGAAACTGAAAGTTAGTCTTAGACATTCTACATTGAAAACATCTATATAGTGAAACTCGTAGTTTTCTACCCTTAGAAATATTGTCTTCGAATTAAAATAAGGCCACCTCGACATATAGCCTATTTAAAAAAAAAAAGGAATCGAGCAAGTCTTTCCTTTGCATCTTGCGAATCTTCTGACTTATCTGGTTCGATTCGAATAAGTTTATAGCGTGCACAATATCACTCTCCGCGAAAGCAGTCATATAGGTAACATAATGTGTTATGTGACTAAGGCATTCCTCATCCATCACTTCTATTTTGTATCTGATAAAAGCCAACAGTTCATTGATAACAATATTACAGCTTGACTACATTTAACCACTTTAGACATTGTTGATAACAGCAACTGTTACATGACTCGTGAAGCGGACAGCTAAAATAAATTCCAGTCCGAGTCATCGCAGCGTCCTGATTGGCCGAGAAAAGTACGCCGGCGGAGCGTTCTAGCTGCGATCCTGCGCCTGCCTGGGTCCGAATCATCGCAGCGTCCTGATTGGCCGGGAAAAGTGCGCCGGCGGCGCGCTCTAGCTGCGATCCTGCATCTGCCTGGGTCCGAGGCGTCGCGCGTCCTGATTGGTCGAACGCTCCCGTTTGATTTGTATAAATATAGCGCACGGGGCCGTGTATTTTTAATCTAATTGTTCTCTTCGATGTACTCGCTTCGTAACAATAAAGAAAAAATAGTTCCTGGAAGTTTTATTGAACCAGCATCAAGAAAGTGAACGGTGCGGTATACCCTGCTCCATCGATAACAAGTGGTCCTTCGCTGCCGAATATTGAAGCCAGAAGCTATGGAACGTCAGCTACGAAGTGGAAGAAAGAACGTCGGAGCGGAACAAGTAGTGGGCTCCGGGTTCGACGAAAAACGCATCAACGTCGGGCCGTCAGTGCTACCACCAACAAGTTTCGACGAAAGCGAACTACGCACGTCGTCAGTCGGTACGGGGGCCCCCCCGCGCGCCCCGTCGCCGACTCAAACGACTACGTCATGTCGAACGGTGACGTCACGCCGCTCAAGGACGTCACACCATTCGATGACGTCACGCCGCTCTACTACGTCCGTGCTCCAAATTAAACAAGCGGAGCTCGAAGCCGAGGAGAAAATCATCGCGTTAAAAAGAAGACACCGTATAGAAGAAGAAAAAGAAGAAGAAGAACTTATTCGCAAACGCCTCGAAGTACGCATATCCAGTATCAAGGCCAACGAAGAATCGGATGAAGAGGACGCAGTCGAACGAGTTCGTAGTTGGGTCGAGGACGTGAACATACAACCACGCCCGGCTTCACCCGTTTTTCAAAATAACGAGCGACACGGTTCACCGCCGCCCCAAGGACAGCGCATGCAACGTACCCTGCTCCATGAGCAGTCGGAGTACCCCGCCCGCGCAACGGGAACGGTGTATGGTGAAAACCACCGACCAAGCTGCAATGAAGACTTCGATCAAGGAAGAACTCCGAAGTCACGTAATTTTGGCCGGGGAATAGAGCAGCTCGCTAAAATTCTGGGAAGCATGCAGAAGCCACGACCACGTCAATCAGGAGAATTACCAATATTCAGCGGTGCGGCCGCTGAGTGGTTACCTTTCAAAGCTGCAATGATTGAATCAACAGCTTTATACAAATTTACGCCTCAAGAAAATCTTACAAGACTACGAGTGGCTCTCAAAGGGGAAGCGAGAGAGGCCGTATCAGCGCTACTCTCTACAGCGGGAGACCCAGTAGTCATCATGAACACTTTAGAACAATGCTTCGGACAGCCAGAAGAAATCGTCAGAAAATTGGTTCGAGATGTCAAAGAACAACCCTACGCAGGCAACTCACCAAAAAACCTGAATATGTTGGCTGTGAAAGTACTGAATACTGTACATATCCTGAAGCAACTAAAGCGCACAGGTCTACTTGAAGATGAAAATTTGATTGGAAATATTTTGGGAAAATTAAGCCCACATTTCGTCACAAGATGGAACGACTACGCTTCACTCATGGAAGATCAGCTAGAACCAAGATTAGAAAAACTAGCACATTTCCTGATGAAAGAAGGAAGTCAAGCAGTAAAATATTCAAGCAATATTCAATCAACTGAGCGACGTGCGAACGTCACAACGGAGCGTCGCACGAATCCAAAACTCAGAAATCCTAGTCGAACAGTCGCGTACTCCATCACAGAAGATGAGCAGAAGAATCCTTGCTTATGCTGCGGTCAAGGGGATCACAAAGCCGCACGCTGCAAGAAACTCACTGAAATGGACGTCAACGCACGCTGGGAATGGGCCAAGCAAACCGGCGCATGTTTCAGATGTTTATCAAAGAAACATAGGCGCAGTTCATGTCACGCTAAACCTTGCGACGTGAACAACTGCAAAAAGTATCATCACCGTCTACTGCACAACGACAGCAGCTATGTAGCTCGCACAGCATCAAAAGTTTCGTCGACAACGGAAGAAAGTACACCTGCTGTCACGAGCGAGAACGTATTGTCAACTACAGATACGGCGGTCGCAAATGTCCTACTTAAAGTTTGCCCTGTCACTATAACAGGACCCAAAGGAGAAGTACGGACCTTCGCATTATTAGACGAAGGTGCCACCATTTCATTATTGGACGAACAATTAGCTACGAAAATCGGAGCTTCGGGTCCAACGGAGCCATTGAACTTAATCGGCGTGAGAATGAGCAACTCGGAACCTTCTAGCCGACACGTGAAACTGACAATCACCGGGCCCAATGGAAAACAACACTCTTTAGATGCTAGGACCGTCCATGGACTAACTCTTCGAAAACAGACGGTGCCACATAGTATACTCAAGCACCAACACTTTCAGGATCTCGCTGATGTCATCACTTACGACAAAGCGGAACCGAAAGTCCTCATTGGCGCTGATCATTGGCATCTGATAGTGGGACGGGAACTCCGTGCACCTAAAGAACGTGGACCAGTCGCCTCACGAACTCAATTGGGATGGATCATCCATGGGCATGCGCCGCGAACCATAAAGAGCGCGGAAGAATCTGAAGTCGTGTTACAAACTTATGAAGACCCAGATGAAATCTTGGAGCCACCTCAATGCCGAGCGCCGCGGATTCACTCTGGACATAAGCAAGCACTACAAATATTTGAAGAAACAATACGCCGGCGGGACGACGGTCGTTTTGAAGTAGGGCTGTTGTGGAAAAACGAAACGCCAAAAATGCCACCAAGTTATGCAGCAGCGTTAAAACGAATGAACAGTATTGAACGCCGCATGAAAAAAGAACCTGAATTTAAGAAAACATATTCAGCCCAAATACAGAAATTATTAGAAAAAGGATACGCCGAGCCAGTACAAGAAGGTGACGAGACAAGCGAACGAGCTTGGTACTTACCTCATTTCGGCGTGCAAAATCCTCACAAACCAGGAAAGTTAAGGCTGGTATTTGACGCGGCAGCAACAATAGGAGGGACAAGCCTCAACGATGAATTACTTGAAGGTCCGGATCTGCTGCGGCCACTAAACGGAATCCTGTTTCGCTTCAGAGAAAAGCGCACAGCGGTCGCAGCTGATATTGAAGAAATGTATTGGCAAGTAAAAGTGCGAGAAAAAGATCAGCCAGCACTTATGTTCCTGTGGCAAGATGGAGACCTTGCATCACCGCCGAAGAAATACAAAATGACTTCGCTAATCTTCGGTGCTAACTGCTCTCCATTCTTAGCACACAGCGTGCGAGATCGCAATGCCGCAGAACATGCAAATCAATACCCGGAAGCTGCTCGCGCAATCACTACGTGTACCTACATGGACGATTATTTAGACAGCATGGACACCAGCGCTCAAGCAATTGAACTGGCGCTAGCAGTAAAGGAAATTCATGCAAAAGCCAAATTCAACCTTCGTGGATGGCACTGCAATAATGAAGATGTCTTGACAGGTATGGGGGAACCAAGGTCAACAGGAAGGATAGTACGACTCGGAGTACAGCCAGACCATAACACCAAAACCTTAGGCCTACTATGGAATGCCAATCAAGATGAACTAGGCTTCGATACTTCTATGCCTAGAGTGGCACCTGCGATTCAAGAAGGAAAACGCGTACCGACAAAACGTGAAGCGTTACGGGTTGTCATGTCCGTCTATGACCCTTTGGGACTGCTGGGTCCTTTCATGATAACAGCAAAACGCATCCTTCAAGAACTATGGAAAGTCAAAGATTTAGGATGGGACGATCCAATACCAGAAACTGAAGCGGAGCAGTTCGAAGATTGGCGAAACTCTTTAGAAGAACTCAAACACTTACGCATTCCTAGATGCTATCACAGCGCGCCCTCGACAGACCGGAGTACGATAGAACTTCATATCTTCTGCGACGCCAGCGAACAAGCGTACGCTGCTGCCGCTTATTGGAGGTTCCAGCATCCAGATGGCACAGTAGAAGTGACATTGGCAGCCGCAAAAGTAAAGGTCGCCCCACTTCGACCTCACAGCATACCACGGTTGGAACTTCAAGCAGCGATAATAGGATGTCGACTGGCCGCAGCAGTTCGAGAAGAACACCGTCTGACTCCTGTCTCTACCACATATTGGACGGATTCAAAGACAGTGATCCAATGGATTCGGTCTGATGCTAAAGCCTATAAGCCATTCGTCGCGCACCGACTAGGAGAAATTGATGTAGGTACAAACATCAATGAATGGAAATGGCTACCGACAGAATTCAACGTAGCCGACGAAGCAACACGTGCCTGCAGTGGATTCAACTTAACAAGCGACCACAGGTGGTTCAAAGGCCCGTCTTTCTTGTATGAACCGCAGAATACCTGGCCTCGAGAAACGGCCACAGAAGAAAACACGTTACAAGAACACGTGAATCATATTGAAGCTACCGACGAAGACTGGCTACCTGATATAAATCGATTCTCATCATATACGAGACTTATTCGAACAACAGCATACGTCTTGTTATTCATAATGAAGATACGAAAGCATAGAACTGGCTGCATAGATGCTCCGCTATTGGAAGCAGCTCGCCGTGCATGGTTGCGACGCGTTCAACATGATCATTTCTTAAAAGAAATCACTACATTGAAAAACGGAGGCAAGCTGTCCAAGTCAAGCAAACTATGGAAATTAGACCCTGTGCTACAAAACAATCTACTATGCGTGGGAGGAAGAATCAATGCAGCTAACATACCCACGGAAGCTAAGCGACCCATCATCTTGGAAGGAAGACATCCGTTCACTAAGTTATTGATACTACAAGAACATGCAGAAGCTGGGCACGCAACTAACGAAAGAGTGATCAACGAACTCCGGCAAAGATATTGGGTGACGAGGCTACGCCCTACAGTACGCAGTATAGCCCGAAATTGTCAAATGTGTCGTATTCAAAAGGCGGTACCCCGACAACCAATTATGGGTGATCTACCGCCAGAAAGACTCGGATACCGCCAACGACCATTTACTAACTGCGGAATTGACTACTTCGGGCCAATGACGGTGACCATTGGACAACGAAGAAAGTAGAGATATGGCGCACTCTTCACGTGTCTAACCACACGGGCCGTGCATATGGAGCTAGCTGCAAGCTTAGAAACTAGCTCAGCTATCATGGCGCTACGAAGAATGGCTGCACGAAGAGGATGGCCAGCTCGCATATGGTCGGATAATGGCACCAACTTTAGAGGAGCTGACGCGGAATTACGAGACGCTTATAAGAAGTGGCTGCCAGCATTACAAGAATATGGTGCCACAAAAGGTGTTGACTGGCGGTTCATACCACCAGGAGCACCACACATGGGAGGAGCGTGGGAAAGGCTGGTGCGATCAATTAAAACCGCCCTCCGCGCAACTCTTCACGAACAAGCACCACATGAAGAGGTGTTACATACACTAATAGTGGAAGCGGAACATGCTGTCAACGGACACCCACTTACGCACGTGTCTGTCGATCCAGCTGACCCGGAGACGCTAACGCCTAATCATTTTCTGATAGGCACCTCTTCCGGATTACCTCTCACCGGGCCCTGTGACCAGATGTCAAGAGCGAGCTGGAAGAAGGCACAATTCTTCGCCGACCAGTTCTGGGCACGATGGGTAAAAGAATACCTCCCCACATTAATAGCTCGAGGAGCCAGCACCAACGACAACCGTTCAATCAAGGTCGGGGACTTAGTAGTTATCACCGACCCCAAAATGCCGCGCAACGTTTGGCCAAGAGGAAGAATAATCAAAACTTATCCTGGAAAAGACGGTCAAGTAAGAGTGGCGGACGTAAAAACCATCGGCGGGACATTCCAGAGGCCCGCATCCAAAATAGCTGTCCTCCAAGTTGAAGATGAGGTCGTGACGCCGGAACATCACGAGGGGGAGAATGAAGCGGACAGCTAAAATAAATTCCAGTCCGAGTCATCGCAGCGTCCTGATTAGCCGAGAAAAGTACGCCGGCAGAGCGTTCTAGCTGCGATCCTGCGCCTGCCTGGGTCCGAATCATCGCAGCGTCCTGATTGGCCGGGAAAAGTGCGCCGGCGGCGCGCTCTAGCTGCGATCCTGCATCTGCCTGGGTCCGAGGCGTCGCGCGTCCTGATTGGTCGAACGCTCCCGTTTGATTTGTATAAATATAGCGCACGGGGCCGTGTATTTTTCAGTTTGCTCTGAGCGTCCGACCCGCGCGGACGTCTCACATTGCGCCCGAAATCGTTCGCGAGTTCTTGTGCAGTGCAGTGCATTCAAACAGCTTTTTTCAAAGCTAATTCCATTCACATACGCTTTGCAAATCCACGACATTATTACTGTGGTCGAATCGGTGGAAACGCATAACGGTGCCAACAATCCGATTCGGAGCGGTGACCGGTCCGCTCGCCTTTCCCTAACGGGAACGGCAAGTTTACCGACGGGCCAGGTACCACCGACCTTGGGGGCTACCCTCGTCGACGCCTGGTGTCACCCGCCCACCTCTCCTATCCTTCTACCCATTCTTCGGCCGTAGTTTGGCCGCCAATCGAGTATCTCTTGGCGGTCTCTCGGTCGAGGCAGTTAGGGCCTTTAGGTACGCACCCCCTGGTTTTGCTCACGCGAAACTAGGGGACGCACCGTAGGTGTAGGAGTAGGTACCCACCTCACTCACCACACACACGTACAGGCATTCACCACACACCTTCAATAAAAAATAAATAAAATATGTCAGCTACGAATACCCCCCCCGCCCTTCAGGCAAATATTCTTAAAGAATTGATGTCCGTCCTCGCTGCTTTCGCCGCCGCGCATGACCTGCATGTCCCAGCGAACTTAAATCTGGCCAGCATTTTTGCGCCTAACACCGCGAGCCCGACCGCCGTAACGGAAAATTCCACGCGCGCCGCCGCCATTATCCCCGACTCGCCGGCCTCTCCGGCCACGAGTGTGAGCGATACGGAGAGTGACGCCACGCCCTCTCGCTCGCACTCGTGCATGTCTGACACTATGTCAGATAACGGCTCCATTACGGGCAGTAAGCGCCCCCGCCCCGCCTCGGGCACCGAATCGGACTGTACCGACTCCGATTCAACAATTGTTGAATCCGCTTCCCCTGACCCCGCTAACGACGGCTTTGAATTAGTCAAAGCCGGTCGTAAAAAGAAAAGAGCGTGCGACCGTCGCGCACTCGCCGCGTCCTCCGCGTCCATGGAGGTCGACACCCCCCTACGCCCCGCGCTCACCACACACCAAATGGCCGCCTCTTCACGGCCCGCCCCCGCGCCCACCCCCGCGCCCTCAGCGCTCACTCGTGACGCCGTAGCGGCGCACAATAAAGTCACGGCTCACAAACCGACCCCCCCGCCCGCTGGGAAATCACCCCCGCCCGTCGTCCTTCGGGACAAAACTAAATGGACGGTGGTCGCAGCCGTGTGCGGCCAACGCCATATAACATACAATAAAGCTGTGAATACCTCCGAAGGTATTCGCATCTCGGTAAGCGATACCGACTCATTCCGCGCTCTCACGCGTTACCTAACGGACGCGAAAATTCAGTTTCACACATTCGCGCTCGCTGAAGAGCGCAAATTAAAGGTCATCCTTCGCGGTATTCCCGACGAAGTTGACGATAAAACGATAATTGAGGACCTTCAGTCCCAAAATTACCCTATCATTTCGGTCCACCGCCTACATAGGCGCGATGGATCATCGCTAGGCCTCGTCCTAGCTATCTTGGAAAAAAATGAGCTCGGCAAGCTCATTCTTCAAAATAACAACATTAAAATAGCCGGTCTTTCTGGCATTCGTTCGGAAATCCCGCGACGCCGCGCCGGCCCTGGCCAATGCCATAGGTGTCAGCTTTACGGCCACGCTTCCATTAACTGCAACGCGAATCCGCGTTGCGTTAAATGTCTCACGCCCCACTTCACCTCGGAGTGCCCGCGTGACAAGGCAAAGGACGGACCACCAGCGTGCGTCCTCTGCCAACAAACCGGCCACACGGCCAATTATAGAGGCTGCCCTAAGGCGCCTAAACTCACTCCACCGCCAGTGCGTCCCACACAAAGGCAATGGGCCCCGGCGGTCCACAACACGACCCATTTCCCGGCGCTCATTCAACGGCGCCCGCATTTTAACGGCCCTCTCGCTCCCACGACCGCTCGCCCCGCCGCGCCCGCCACGGCTTGGGGACCGCGTCCCATCGCAAAGGCGGCTGCACCGGCCGCTCGTAATACCGGGCCCGTGCCCAATAAACCTCTTAAAGATGCGAGCTCATTCCTCGCAAATTTAAGATTAATAAAAGCGGCCATAGCCGAGGTCTCCGAAGACGAGGTCGCCGCCTTGGCCTCGGAGATCTCAAATAGTAAATGCACTAAGGACAGAATGGCTGCCCTTAGTCGTTACCCCAAAGTGATCGAATCACTCTATTAAATTCATTTTAATTATAAATTTTAAATTTTTAAATTTTTTAAATTTTAAATTTTTACATTTTTAATTTTTATTTTCAATACTAAATTGTAATGAGTGCACCCGCGTGCACACTGGGCGCTCGCGCTGGGCGACATAAACCGAGTTCGGTCTCGATTATGTCGTTCAACGCGCGTGGCCTTAACACAAATTTTATAGAGTTAGGTGAATGTGCGTCTGAGTACAGCGTAGATATTATATTAGTCCAGGAAACCTTTTTATCAAACAAAAGGCCCAGGGCCTGCAAAATTAAAAATTATAATTTACTCAGAACGGACCGCGAACGCGGAAGGGGCGGGGGTACCGCGGTGTATTTTAAACGCACGCTGTACTGTTGCCCTATCGACGCGCCCTCTCTTATTAACGTAGAGGCGACAGTGTGCAGATTGGCTATGACCGGTCACGGGACCCTTATCATAGCCTCTGTGTACCTGCCGCCGACTAGTGAGTTGCTCCGGAGCGACATAGAAGCTCTTCTCGCCCTTGGAGATTCCGTTCTCTTATTCGGCGATCTTAATAGTAAACACACAGATTGGAACTGTGTGGCCACCAATATGAACGGCCGCAGGCTATCGGTCCTAGCCGAGGCCCTCAATTTAGACATAATCGCGCCACTTACACCGACGCGATTTCCCGATAATAATACTCATCATCCAGAAATTCTGGATTTCGCAGTTCTTAAAAACGTGGCGCTGAAACTGAGTTCTATCGAGACGCTTCACGCCCTGAGCTCAGATCACCGGCCCGTTCTCATGAAATTGGGTTCACCGGAAAATCCGCCGGAGGACCCCAAATTCATCACCGACTGGGATAAAGTCCAAGCCGCGCTCCAAAAAATCGACACCCCCGATCTTAATAAAATCCCATCGGAAATTAATTCCAATAATGATATAGATTTAGCTATAGGGGCTCTTACTGAGCACGTTCAAAAAGTGATCGCGGACTGCTCGCGGAAGGCGCCGGCGGCTAAACCCCGCCTGAACCTGCCGCCTGACGTGCGCGAACTCATAAGAGTCAAAAACGTTGCTCTGCGCCGCGCGAGCGCATATCCCACGCCCGAATATAGGTCACGAGCGCGCGCCCTCCAACGCCGTGTGAGAGCGCGCATAAGTGAGTTACGTAACGAACAGTGGAACGACCTTATGGAAGGCATTAAGCCAACCCATAAGGCCTACTGGAGTGTCGCCAAAGCGCTCCGTTTAGACGGACACGCCGCGTCCCCCCCACTTAAGAAACCAGATAGCTCCCTCGCGTTCGACGATAACGAAAAAGCTGACTGTCTTGCAGATAGTCTTGACGCCCAATGTTCAATAAGCACACTTCCGTGCGACCCCTCTCACGTAGCCTACGTCGAAAACGACGTACGCAATCACGCGGCCCGTCCGCCCTCAGCGGACCTTCCCCCAGTCACTTGTGAGGAAATTAGTAAACATATTAAGGAGCTTAAAAACAAAAAAGCTCCGGGTCTCGATGGCATCAATAACAAAGCACTCAAATGCTTTTCTTTTCCATTAGTCGCCCTTCTGGCAACCATTTTCAACACATGTTTCAAAAACTGCTACTTTCCACCGATCTGGAAGGAAGCCGTCGTAATCGGCATTCCGAAGCCAGGCAAACCTCGAGATCTTCCCACCAGTTACAGACCCATAAGCCTCCTCAAGGTTATGGGCAAACTCTACGAAAAAGTTT
Organism: Luffia ferchaultella; assembly: GCA_949709985.1. Taxonomy (NCBI): domain Eukaryota; kingdom Metazoa; phylum Arthropoda; class Insecta; order Lepidoptera; family Psychidae; genus Luffia; species Luffia ferchaultella. The sequence goes on from OX453252.1 coordinate 1,369,243, forward strand.
TAAAGACTCGTCTCTGCGATCATTTATTTGGAAAGGGACTAATTATAGACGAGCAATTTGGCTTTCGTCCCCGACACTCTTGCCCTCAACAAGCTCTCCGCTTAGTTGAATACATATCTTCCGGTTTCAAACGGAAAGATAAAACCGTAGCAGTAATTTTCGACGTAGCCAAAGCTTTTGACAAAGTTTGGCATGCAGGCTTAATATACAAGCTGCATAAACTTGAAGTCCCAGATAGACTAGTTTTTATAATCCAAGACTATCTCACCGACCGACAATTCGTCTATAAACACGAGAAATCACTCTCAACGCGGAAAACGTTAAAAGCTGGAGTCCCGCAAGGCTCCACTCTCAGCCCGATACTGTACTCAGCGTATACCAACGATATTCCGTTGCCGCGCAACGGAGTCCAATTAGCACTGTTCGCCGACGACACAGTGCTCTATTTTCGCGCGCGCGTTAATAGCCATATCGCCCCCAGATTACAATCCTCTATAGACGAACTCACGCAGTGGTTTCGCCTATGGAGGATTGAAATAAATCCGGACAAGTCCGCGGCCATCTGTTTTCGCCATTCCAAAGCGAAAGACCCCTCACTCCTCCCAAATAACATAGATTCACTTAAAATGTCCGGTGTCAACATTCCGTGGCAACATAGTTATAAATATTTAGGTATTACGCTTGACAAGCATCTGCACTTTCGCGATCATGTCAAACGCGTTAGCAAACTTGCCAAATTTTATATGGCCCGCCTGTCCTGTATGATAGGTAGCCGTAGTAAGATGTCGATGCGCAACAAGCGCACACTCTATGTGATGGCTATCAGACCGGTCATGACTTATGCATGCCCGGTCTTCGCTTACGCCAAAGAATCGATACTTAAACCGCTACAGGTCATACAGAGCAGATTCTGTAGAAAAGCAGTAGATTCTCCTTGGTACGTTCGAAATAGTATACTTCACAGCGATTTCGACTTACCAACTCTTTCCAAGTACATGAAGGACGCGTCAGAGCGCTTCTTCGCCGCTGCGGTCGCGCACCCCAACCCGCTACTTTCGGCAGCGGCCTCTTACGAGCCCCCGCCCGCCACCCACTTTCTCAGACGTCCACGGAATGCACTAACAGATCCTCCTGACGATCTCACCACCGAGGTTGAGAGTCTCAGGAATGCAGGCAGATCAGACCTTCAGTCTGACATAGGTGAACAGTACCTAGCACCCGATATTACCTAGTTAACGTAGCAAATCTGTTCGAATGGCATCTGAGCCTTATTTGTTCACAGTCGGGCCGTCCAGCTCGAACTGCCCTCCATTGCCGAATTTTTAATTCTTAATTGTAATTTTAATCATAAGCCTACGAGACGGCGCCCCTAAGGCGCCGCCCGCCAATAGGCACTAACGCACCGAAGCATCCTCAATGCGTCCGGTCGTCGTTCATGTCAAATCCTATACGCTCTCCGGAGTATAGGTTGAGGAGTCGTTTAGCCGGTCGGGCTGCACCTTCTGTGTAGAAATCCCAACCCGGCACTATCTGCGCGGTAGGTCGGGCGCGCAGATGTCTGTAAGCAGATTCGGCCCTCACTAAACAAAAAAAAAAAAAAAAAAAAAAACCGTGTATTTTTAATCTAATTGTTCTCTTCGATGTACTCGCTTCGTAACAATAAAGAAAAAATAGTTCCTGGAAGTTTTATTGAACCAGCATCAAGAAAGTGAACGGTGCGGTATACCCTGCTCCATCGATAACAACTCGTGTTAAAATTATTTGAAGATGATTTAGCATTTCATTTTCAAACCTAAAAAATAGGTTTAGTAATAAAGTGGCCAGTCATTAATGCAGACAAAATGAATAAATTAAAAGGTACATTTACGTTAACAACAGATGCCCGCCGCGCTAGTTGAAACACGCCAGCGCGGTAGCACTGTGTTGCTGGCGTGGGAAATCAGGTGTATTCGTTGCGTATGCAACGACGCTATTTGTGTGTGTGTCAACCCTGCGGTCTAGGGAATCTGATGTAAAACGTGCTGCCAGAAGCCAGCGACTGTTTTGGATGTTCTCACACGCCCACGCGCTAATTATCAATTGGGATGCATATGATGACTATGTAATTGAGCTAGTACTATTATTTTTGTATGAAAAAAGTGTAAATGAATAATAACAGAAAACTGTAAAACTAGTATGTTCAGTTCACAACTATTACTTCGTCACGTGGGCAAATAGGTGGGCAAACGCTAGTTTCAATAAAATTTAGGTAATTTTCTGATGTCACTACAGTCGTGTATACGTGTATATTCCGATTTAGGGAGCCCGCCACTCGCTGACAAATCACCTCTAACACTTAGGTTAATGAAATTAACATATTGTATACCGTAGTGATTCGCAGAGTCGCAGTCGTGACTACATAATCCTTGTGTTATACATGCACGAGTGTACTATACTTGTTAGCGAATAACGATTATGCTAATTAGATTTTAAAAAAATATTCAAATTGAACTTATGCGAATGTTCTAAAACGGAGACGGCGCATTCAGATAGATGATATATAGCAGATAATCCAGAAACAAACTAGTGACAGGGAATATTAATGATAGTCAACTCATAAAATGTAAGTGTAAAAATGAATTTTCTTTTTAATTTTATATTTACCCTAATAGGCCGAGCCAGGCTTCTCTTTTTAACCCACTTTAAAAAAAAGAAATTTCCTTTTTGTCTGTATTTATGTTTTTTTTTATGTATGTTCATCGATATCTCCGTCCATTGTGAACAGATTTGAAAAATTATTCTTTTGTGTTGAAAGTAAATATGTCCGAGGTCCCGAAGTGGTCTCATTGTCACGTAGTCAGGATCTGATGATGGAATCCTAGGGAAATCAAGCGAAAGCTTCAAATTTTATAGGCTCACTTAATGTCTTTGAGCTCTATTTTTCAGTTATTCAAGCGTTTGCGTCTGGAAGTCATCAGTATTCTTCAAACGGCGCTGTCTCATCTGCGCAGCGCGTTTAGAAGCTCTGTTTATACCAAATACAAGACAATTTTTTATTATATACTTATAATAAAAAATTTGAAAATATTTTACAAAAAAAATTAAAATCGTCTTCAAAAAATAAACTAAAAAGAAAAAAATGGTCATTCACTTTATATTTGTTATAATTGTAAATACATCAGTTTTGTAATTGTTATTACCTGGTAAATGCCCATTAACTATATGCCGCCCATTAATGCTCTTTTATTTAAAGTAAAAATATTATTTGTAACTTTTAACTTCCTGTTTTCTACTATTTATTTTTACTCTCAAATGAGTTTTTTAATGCAGTCAGGGTTTTTTTTTAATTTCGTTATTTAAATGTTATCAGTTGTGTTTCTGTTCGTTGATATGTAAACAAACAACTTTACATTTTCAAAATACATATTATTCAAGATGCGTTCAGAATGTTTAGAGAGGCCGACGTCGCTCTCTAATCAAACTTTTTGCCGAGGAAAAAGTTGGAGGAAATTGAAAGAGGATCGTCTGTGACTCGATTACTTAAAATGGTTTTTGAATAAACTATTTTCGTTTGTTCTTTGTTTACAAATTGAGGCAAAATTAATTGAATAAGAGAAAAATAGTTTCAATTTCATTAAGGGAAATGGTCATTTAATAAAAGCGTTATACTAATCGTTTCGTGATAGCCCACAGCACAACGAACCTGTCTCAAATGTATAAGGCCGTAGGGCCATGGTTCGAATCCGGGCGTGAACGAATGAGTTTTTCTGACTTAAGTACATTAACTATCACTGACTCCGTGCCTCGGAGAGCACGTTGAGCAGTCGGTCCCGAACGCTGTCAACAGATGGCGGTCGTTACAATCCCCAACCCGCAGTGGAGCGTGGTGGATTTAAGCTCCAAACCCCCTCCTCACCCTGGGGAAGACCTAAGCCCCTGCAGTGGGGCAACATGGGCTGATGATGATGATGATGATGAATCGTTTGGATAGATATTATCTCCGGATACAATTATTACAAATTTGAGTTCCAATGATAAAACTAACAAATTGAAATTAGTACGTAGAAGCAAAAAAAACAATTCAGATGAGAACACAAGTTATGACATGTAAGTATAGGAATACAATAAAAAAAATATCCAATTGTGAAACCTTTAATAATAATAATAATACCTGGGATATCCCACACAGCGCCATTCTAGTCCCAAATTAAGCAAAGCTTGTGTTATGGGTACCAGACAACTGATATGCATACTTAAATATTATTTTAAATATATACACATATGGATATCTTACACCCAGACACGGACCAAAGAGCCATGTTCATGCACATAAATAGTTGTCTCGGATGGGAATCGAACCCGTGACCTTTGGCTTCGCAGTTAGGGTCTCTAACCAATAATATTTCATTTATTTACTCGTTTTTGTGAATGTGCTTATAAGCTTAAAGGTACGGAACGGCGCATTCATGCCGTAAATATGAAGTATGTACATAGAGATCACAAAAAAAGTGAGCAAAATATAATACGTTACAAATTAAATATCCCCAATTCATGTTTTGACATGGCATTGTGATGTAGAATTTAGTGTTATGAAAATTAAAACTTAAATTACAAAACTTTATTTTAATACAAAATTTCGCCTATCTATACTAATATTATAAAACTGCAGAGTTTGTTTGTTTGTTTGTTTTTTTGTTTGTTTGAACGCGCAAATCTCAGGAACTACTGGTTCAAATTGAGAAATTCTTTTTGTGTTGGATAGTTCATTTATTGAGGAAGGCTATAGGCAATATGTATAAAATAATACTATCTGTCTGTCTGTCTATCCAAGCAAATCTCCAAAACGGCTAAACTGGTTTTGATTAAACTTCACAGATGTGGAAAGGAAGTAGTCAAAAATGACATACACTACTTTTTGTATGTCTTTATGTACGTCCATCTGTCTATTCGAGCTAATCTCTAAAACGGCTAAACCGATTTTAATGAAATTTCACGGGTGTGAAAAGGAGGTGGTCAAAAGTGACATATGCTACTTTTTGTCCGTCTGTCTGTCTGTACGTCTATGTGTCTATTCGAGCTAATCTCCAAAACGGCTGAACAGATTTTAATGAAAACTTGCAGACGTGAGAGAAGGTTATAAAGAGTGACATCAGTTACTTTTTGTGGCTGTCTGTCGTTTGTCCTCACTGATCTATCAGCGTAGATAACGCCAAAACTACTAAGTCTAGGAAGCCGAAATTTGGAACAGTGGTTTATTTTATAACGTGAGTATTAATTTTTTAAGAAAGGAATATAGTTATGCAAATTTAAAATTTAAGGAGGGAGGGATGGAGGGGCTTTGTATGAGAGTCTTTGTTCTTTAAAGTTAGAAACTTAAAAATTTTAACATAAATAAATAATGACGTGTTTCAGAGTTTTTGGATTTCCACATTTTAAGGGTAGGAAACGGGAGGTGAACAGTATGGGAGTTTCGGTTTTCTTAAAGGAGTGGGGAGAGTGAAGATTGAAAGTTTGAATGGGTGTACCCAATATTAGTTTCAGCAAAAAGTACCTACATATAAATCATTTCGAATGTTAATACTACCTATAACAGAAATGTGTAGTCTACGCAAGCGAAGCTGCGGGCGGTCGCTGGTATAAGATATTTCTAAAATACTGTTATCACATATTTTCTTTTATAAGGTTTTTCAAAGAATCCTGGGCCATAAACCACACCAAACTATTTACCCGATCCCAAAAATTCAACAAAAATCCATTGTTTCCGTAAGACGTGGAACAACATGTGTATTGTCGCGAAAAATACCGATAATTTCAAATCGGTCCAAAGAAAAAGGGTAGACCCGTTTGTCGAATGTCGAGAGTTCGTTGGGATACGCAAACGCTCTCGCAAAGGTTACGGCTAAGATTTTGTGCTGATTTCCCTCGGGTGTGATCCCCTCGGTCAGTTTAGTTGTTGAAATCTTTCGCGGTCCGGTGCGGTCGAACTTTTGCCTTTTCGATTGTCTCTTTTACGATAGTCGATATTGCTAAGCTGAACAAAGAAAAACATGTCAATGCTCACCGGCATAAGTACTAATAGTGAGAAAACATTTGTAACTGGATTCTCCTTTCAGTTCCGTTCACGTGCACATATCGGATGTCCCAGAAATGCACCGCAAGCCAGAAACAGGTGATGAGGCAAGTGGTGCAAAATATTTAAAAAAAATCTTCGTCATGAACTTTTAAAATCATAAGCACCAAAAGATAAACTTCGAGAAAACTGACAATTTGTGATGATTTTTAAACACTGTGACAGCAAATCTGTACTTTTATTCGATGTAACCCTGAATAACCCTTCCGTAATTTACAGTCTAAAATTAAAACATAACTGCCTTAAATCATCACAGTGAGTCAGTTTTTTCGATTTTTTTTAGTGCCTATAATTTTTAAAGTGCATGACTAAGACTTTTTTATACTTTTCTTCTGATAACTGTCACTACATTACTCATTTCCAGCTTAACTTTGATTTTTGGGTCATCCTGTATATTTTATATTCGGCTGAACGTAGTCCAAACGTATAGAGCGTGAAGAGCTTACCGAATTAAACAAAAATTTAAAAAAAAATGATAAAAGAAATGATAAACATGTTTTTCTTGGTAACTGTCAGTTTGCGCCATCTTCTCACTTGAAACTTTTTGTTTAGTTCCACAAGCTTGTAGCCTACAGTTTTTTTCTACGATTATTACACATAACGCGGTTAATCATAAAGTACCCACGACACAAGTAGTAAAATTAGGTTTTCTTTTCGATGGTTGAAGTAAACTCAATCTCTTGTGCTCGAACCATCCATGGATACAGGGGACGAAAATTGGCATCGTTGTCACCAGCCAAGAGCAGTCACCGGGGGGTCTAGTCAGCGGTGACCTGGAGTATAATCGAATGCTCACCCTAAACTATTCTAAACTATTCATACACTTTTAGTTTCGAGTCAGGCATATTGCCATAGACCTGTTGCGAAGTACGCTCAGATCGACAGCACATCGCCAGCTACGTCATAAGGTATAGGACACTCTTGTCGCCACCATATTAAGTTCTGCTTAACTTATTTATTTATTTATTGTGGGAAAACCAACAGCTATTAAGATACAATATTGATTGAAAATAAAATCAAAGTTTAGCCTATTACAGGTTTCCACTTATATATAACTTTTTACGCTTAGGAACTACGAACTACATACTTAAATTCCTGTTCGAACTAAAATAAACTACTTATGATACTAGTTACAGACATAAATCAGCCGGCATCTAGTTCAACCAATTATTGCTCAAAAAATGCTGACGATAATAATCGCCGTACATAAGGGATACTTGAGTGAAACAGATCGAGTTTCGTGGTTTCTGATACTACATTATAGTTTTTACACGCTTAACTTCAAGCATATGCCACCACACCAATCGACGAGCCTGTGACGACCGACCCTACCGCCGCCGGTTTATCTTCAGCCAGCGAGCTCGTCGACCAACAGCGCGCCCGTTTGAACTATGCGACCAGGGCCTGCCGCCGCCGCGCCTGAGTCAACTAAGAACACGGTACAATCGACACCGAATAGTAATAAAGGACGCAAGACCAGTGCCGCCGCGTCCGTAATTAGAGACTGCTCATGAGTACGAGAACCCTTCAGGTTCAGCCGCATCATAGATTAAACGTCTAGTGGTGAAAAGCCGTCTGGCCATTTTTGTAGCTATATTTTCATACGATAAGAATATTGTAAATATCGTTGAACGGTTTGTATTTATTCATCTCTCGTACCTCGACAGCACAAAACCACAGGTATGTCCTCAAGCACGATTCTTGAATCAAATGTCCTTTAATCCGCTGCTGAATCCTCTCGGCAACCCTTTTTTTAAACTTTTCATTCTAATATAACGCATCTATACCTTTTCATCATTTTACTTTAACTTTCAATTCTCATCCGTTACAAGCTGTACATGCTCTATAAAACTGGACAACATTCAGCCGAACACCCGGTATACGTCCCTAGATTTACACCTATTTATTATGTTCTCTCGTACCAGTTTCTGTGGTCGTAAATTCTTCTAATTCACTTCTTAAAGATCAGATCTCAGTTTATACCTCAAATTCAAATATTTTCAAACGTTTGTTTTCGATTTATCACCTGAAAAAAAAATGTGTTTACTAGGTAGTGTAGCTCGTGAGAAGCGACAAATAAACGCTTAAAATAATAAAATTAATTTGAATACATATCGATAATAATTGTTTATAAAAAAATTTCGATTCTTGTTTCAGCTGTAATAACTTTACATACTAATATTTCGCCATGGATGTTCGTAGAGACACCACGTTGTGACAACAAAAATGTGAACCAAAAAATATACACCCAGACCGAATATACAGCAGTTGACTTTTTAAAATAATGAACTGTGAAGTAGAATTTCTCGTGACCCACATGTAAAATTCTTACCGGAAAAGAAAATAAGGATTCTAATATTACATTACATGATTATATCTCACTTAAATGCGTAATTTTATAAAATGTTTGTTTGAAATATTACAATAATAATGACGTATGGTCTGTCTAGTTTATAGGTTTGACATTTTGTTCACGTTTTCGATCATTTCGATGAGAGAGAATGAGATGCTTCATCAAAATCAAAAAATCAAAATCAAAATATCTTTATTTCGTAGTTATGTAACATAATCTTGAAATACGTCATAAGAGTGAATTTTATTACTTTGTGGAAGAAGGTGACCACAAAGGCGCATTCAAAAATGCTGGTTCCTCTCAAAAGAATGCGCAAGAAACTGAGGGACGCTCTTTTTAACAAAATTATAAAAAAAAATTTAACAATAAGTGCTTAAAGAATAATATTATTGAAACAAACTGATAGGTGAGTGGCTTACACCCATGGATTTTTATCATCTAAGTAGTCTGATACTTTATAATAAGCTTTTGCATAAAGCTTTCGTTTTAGTGTAATTTTAAACTTATTAAGGGGTAGATCTTGAATGTCAGCTGGGATCTTATTGTAAAAGCGTATACATTGCCCTTTAAAAGATTTCGTAATTTTATTGAGGCGGCTGACATGATTAGCAAGTTTCATCTTGAGCATTATGCTATTTAAGTCATCATCATCATCATCATCAGCCCGTGTCTCTCCACTGCAGGATATAGGCCTCTCCCAAGGCTCGCCACCACACACGGTACTCTGCCTTTCGCATCCAACTGCCCCCGGTATGTTGCTTCAGGTCATCTGTCCACCTGGCCGGGGGGCGTTCAACACTTCGCCTCCCGGTACGTGGCCTCCACTCGAGAACTCGTCTACCCCATCGGTTATCGGTTATCGGTTATACGGCAAATGTGACCGGCCCATTGCCACTTCAGTTTGCTGATTGCTTCGGCTATGTCGATAACTTTGGTTATTTGACGGATTTTAGTGTTTCTGATTTTATCCATCAAAGAAATACCGAGCATAGCCCGCTCCATAACACGCTGAGCGACTTTAAATTTGTGGATCAGTCCTGCCGTGAGAGTCCATGTTTCGGCAGCGTACGTCATTGTAGGTAGAACGCACTGGTTGAAGACCTTGGTCTTCAGACATTGCGGTAGTGGCGACCAGAACAGATAACGGAGCTTCCCAAAAGCAGCCAAGCCCAGCTGAACTAAGCTATCTAAGTATTTCGCAATAATATTTCACAAAGTCATATTGGTCTTTCATTTCACACCTCAAAACTTTGCTCGTCATACATTTTCAATCTCGATTAGTTTTGAACGCCATGAGAATGTTTGACCAGGTAATCAGTAGCTTGGTTTGTCTCCGTTCCTTCAGTTGTATTGACACTTAGATTTTCAGTATGTACAGTTACAATCAAACTTTATAGCGGATCCGAAAGTAGGCACAAGTCGTATCGCAATAACCAATTTTAGATGTAGCGAGACGCAGTAGAACGAGGGGTGTATGATTGTACATGCTGCGCAAGCCCGCTTAGCGTTGTTTTCAAATCCGCCATAAAGTTTGACGCGATCTGTACTGAAAAACTTTAAAAACCCACTCAAAAACCTGTTAATAGTAAAACAAATTGCCATGTTAATTAAGCTAATTTTATACAGGCATTATAAAATGGGGTAAAGCGGGGTTACATGGCAAGTACTTAATAAATTAGACGCTCAGTCAACAAGCGGGACCCAACATGGAGGGCCCTCGAGGCGATAATTGGGAATAATATTGAAATATGAAAGCGGTCTGACTTGAATGCCTCTCAATAAAACCCGTCAGGTATTGGACGAAATACGTGTAATTTAGAATTTTCCTGAATATAATAATAATAATACCAGGGATCCCACACAGCGCCATCTATAGGTAGTCCTAAATTAAGCAAAGCTTTTACCAGACAACTGATATGCATACTTAAACATTTTTTATAATATATACATATATAGATATTTCACACCCAGACACGGAACAAATAGACATGTTCTTGCACACAAATACTTGTCCCGGTCGGGACAAATATTTGTGTACCCTTAGCTCCGCAGTTAGGATCTCTAACCACTTAGCCAATCTGTCAGGCATATATACACCACATTGGTCTGTTATCAAAGGAATGAAGCAGTAGCAACTCGTCTTTAGTCAGAACTGTAATCATGAGTTTCTAATAAAAGATTTTCATGACAATTTATAGTTCTTCACTGTACCACTAGAGGGACATAATTTACCGACGACACGACGATTGGTGGGTACACATATCTATCACAAGCCATCTATCGATTGGAGAGTCATTAACTTACCATAATTAGATTTTTGTATGAAAATAACATTTCAGTTACTTTGTAATCAGATATTGAAAATATTCTAGTTTTAAAAATGCGGGATTGTAAACAGTGTTTTTTAACACACTTGTCCCTAATTGAGGTTTTACTGAGAATGTTAATTCCTATGTAATCTTTTAAAGTGATTCGGTTATTCATTTTTAAAGATATAGCATATACTATGCCATTGGTAGCGACAATATAAGAATAGGTTATAATACCAACGATAAGATAGCGTCGTATCATCCAACTGTGACGGTTTACCTGCCTATCGTCAATTAAAAAACTTTCATTTACTTTTATCATAATATTTTTAAATACTTTAATTTATACAATTTTGTATAAAAATGTCAGTGTTTAGTGAAAGTGACTCTTATTTCGAATCATTACAAGAATTGTCCATTTCTACAAGTTACCACGACTGGTTGAATAAAAATAATGTCCAAAGTAACATTTCAAATGCAGATTATAATAAATATTATATTTATTAAGAAAATATAAAAATAGACTTTATATGATTACAAAATTTCTAAGCAAATTTATGTTCTGTTGAAAAGTGTGAAACTTATAAGCTGTCAAAAGTTTATCTCTGTCTATTTCTTGGAAAAAGAGTTTAATGTTGCTTATTAAATGGCTTGACGTAACACCGTGCGGTGTTACTCTCTTTGTCTAACAGGATATTTTAAACATTCATAAGTTTGTTATCAATTATTTATTTTTTAAATTATTTCATGGTTATTATATATTTAAATTTATTTATTTATTTATTTATTATATATTCCGTGCTTCGGAGGGCACGTTAAGCAGTCGGTCCCGGACGTTGTCAATAGATGGCGGTCGTTACAGTTCCCAACCCGCAGTGGAGCAGCGTGGTGGACTTAAACTCCAAGCCCCCCTCCTCACGCTGGGGGAGGCCTAAGCCCCTGCAGTGGGGTAAAAATGGGCTGATGATGATGATGATGATATGTTTAAAAGACTCTTTCATATAAAATATTTAAAAAATTATCAACAAGGTACCCTATTATTACAGAAATCATGTTATATCTTCTAACGACTTTAAACTCATAACAGCACTGCTGTACGTGTATGAAGATCTTACAAGGGAGAAACTGGAACTTGGGAATAGTTGAAATGGGAATAGATGAAATCGATCAATTGAAATATAATGACTATTCCACAATTGATTCAACAAAATCAACCAGTAAAATCTCAAAAGTTTTGTCCGCTTTTGTCCCGGATTATTTTATAAAAGGAGTCATACCTAGCCCGTTTTAATAATGCCTTATACTACGAAGGTAGCTAGATAACGTGTCAAAATTACCGAAAGTAAAAAAAAAACCACCGTTAAAAAGTGGATTCATCCGATTTAGTTCACCAGCTCCTCGAGTAATTTACGCTGACTGTAGAGCGGGTGGTCGTAAACTCAAATATACCAAACACATTAAAAAACTAGTCAATTGCGTCTTGGACCACGCACAGTGAAGGGTTCCTTTCCTAGTCTGGATTATCTATGTCAAAAACAACTCAACATTTATTAAAACTATTTTTCTTGAATGTGTTGAAATTTTATTTGTATTAGCATAAAGTTCACAATTTTCCACTCATAGTTAAAAAGTTAAAGAGAGACACATTTTTTAGAACTTCTGCAGCGCATATCTCAGTAACTATTGACTTAAATTAAAAAATCATTTTGTAACCTATTTATCATTTTAATGTATGATAACAAATACATTTATTTGAAGTAAAACTTCTTTATTTTTTGGTTCCTCATTTAGGTAATGTGTGGCGACTTAATTAAAAAAAAAATATTTAATTTTATAACACCATTGTGTAGCCGTTCAGAAATTACACCTACCTTCCAAATTTCATTTATGTAGTGCCAATAGTGTACCAGTATAAAGGTTGTGACAGACGAACAGACAGGGAATACGACATTATAAGGATTCCGATTTTTGCCTTTTAGCTATGAAACCCTAAAAAAGTCATTATATCAACATACTTGATATATTATAAGGCCGTTATTGGTATCTTTCGTGTCAATAGATATTTTCAATATTTTCATCAAAGCGTATATTCAGCCTTCTTCGGCGATCAATTCAAATAATCTGGAATATATTATACTCCCAGAATTAATATATCTACATTATTATTTCCATGCCCGGAACAAATAAAGCCACCTGCATCTTTAGAACAAGAACAGTCCATCATAGGAGATTACTCTAAATCCGAGGGAAATTGGGGATTTCCCGGTGCGATGGGGAAAATTCCCCATGCATGTTACAGTTTGATCCGCACCCAGCTATTTTTATATCAATTGCCTTTTTTACGTCAGTCGACTGTGACAGTTTCGATCTTTATTTTTATACGGTTAAACTTGTAAAAAAAACGCCGATGAGATGTGAAAAAAATACAATCTATTTCTTATTAGTAAAAAATTAATTAAGTTTTAGTAAGCTAATAAGTTGTTGTACCCGAAATTTTTTTGCGTAATTACAAAATAAATGTATGAAACGCTGAATGAATTGTATAATTGGCGCGACAAGTTTAGCACTTTTTAAAATTTCTTTCGGTACCTATTCATTTTCTACTTCAATGTTGTTAACATTATTTCATAATTACGCAAAACTCGTATTTTTCCTAGATATAATACCTTATTAGATAAACTCTAGAATCAAACATTCATGGTTGCGTTCTGTTAACTTTAAGCACCCAATTCTGATTTAGTTTTATCTCGCTTATCGACAAAAGCAGAATTGCTGTTCTTCTTTTGTAAAGAAATATGCGATTACAGCAATTTTACTTTTGTAGATAGAATTAATAAAAAATTGAAAACATGAAAATGATCTAACTGCCACACGACATACATCGCAAATGGAATGTAATGAGAGATATTTAAGATTTATATACATTTAACGTAATGAATGACAGATAACATATATAATTAAATGCGAATTTAATTTCGTTATAATAAAACCTCCATTGACCCAAGTGTTTGCTTCATTAACTCAATGGAGTCCTCGGACCGGCAATTAGTTGAAACTTTCCCCATTTACATGTTATGAGCAAACTTCTCAAAGAACTCTGCGTTCTGCGTTCTTCGTCCCCTAAATTACAATAAATTTTAAATTGTGCTTTTCTTGCAACTAATTTAAAAACTAATTGTAATATATTACACACCTGGTTTTATAGACTGGCCGATTGCTCTGTTGGTCGGAGACGCCAACTGCAGACCCAAAGGTTGCGGGTTCAATTTCCGCCCCGGGACTATTATTTCTGTGAATGAGCATATTGCCTGTTTGTTCAGGGTCTGGATGTAAAATGTCTATAAGTAGCTACTATATTATATGTAATGTATGTATTAAAAAAAGATATTTAAGTAATTATGTATATCAGTTGTCTGGTACCAATAGTACAGGTTTTGTCCAATTTGGGACTAGATGACCGAGTGTGAGATGTCCCAGTTATTTTTATTATTATACTAGCGACCCAACCCGGCTTTGCACGGGTAGCAGAGCATATATTCCCACTTTTTTTTCTGTCGTTAGTGTCGTATCAACTTGTTATATCGAACATGTGGTTTACATATAATTGGATTTAAATGTCACATATATTCACTTCACTTGGAGTAGGTATTTTATTGTATCTTATTTCAAATTCTGCAAAAATTACAAAAATTAAATATATATATATAAAAACAAAAAATGGTTGCCTGTAAAGTCGGTTTTACGGGCGAAGATTTTACGTGACAACGTCTTTTTCTCGGTAGAATATTTATTGATATGAATATAATTAAATTGCACAATAGGAACAAGGAATTGAATGAAAATAAGAATTGCACAAATTTTAACTATAGAAATATATTTTGTTTACTAAAACATTGTACATGTAAACTTAAACTTAACTAATTCCTATTTGAGTGATTTTGTTGAGGATAGGACGATGATAGGAGAAATATGAAATGAAAGGAAGTGTTTCTGCTGTAATGTGTCTTGCGAAAGTCAAGTCGATAGTTGTTCCTTTTAACGTAGTTGACTTAGAAACGTTTGATACGCAATCAAGATTATACGTATTTTTCATGAAATTAAGAAACGAGTTGTCAGGCTTTACGTTTTTGTTAAAATCACCACACAGAAGAATCGGTATACTAGAATCAACTTGCACGAACGGTGGCACGTACTGGCTGTTGTGAATGTACGGACCGAGTCCTTGCCATAGCAACATTCCAATATCCTGCATACTAGCTCCTGGATGAATATATACAGCACCGAGTATAAACTTGAAGCTAGTATTAGCGGCGAAGCAAGTAACTTCAGTCATGCACATGTCACCCTTGGTTTTAATGACACGAGTTACGTCTGTAATCGCAACTTGGACCACTTCCGCCGTAGATATCGATGATAATTTACGATAGATCGCCACTCCACCAGCCGCGTTGGTATCTGAGTTAGTTCGATTATTTTCCCTGGATACGCACTCATAACCCTTGATTGGAGTTGGTTCACAAGTGTCGCGCATCCACGTTTCAGTCAATACTAAATAGTCGGATCGTGGTATCACTGTATCTGTTTCAATGTCCGCGGCATGGGCACTTAAACTTTGACAGTTGATGTTCGTTACAATAAGTTGTCCAGCGTCGGTTGCGTCGTCACAGAATTTTACGGCTTGTTTGGTAATTGTGTCTAGAGTGTGTCCACGGAGTCGTAAGTATTCATTGCGAATATCTCGAGTAGTCTGTGAGTCGTTTCCATCTCGGCCATGTTTGAAAACCAATGGAGAGTCCTTTTCTGTTATGATGTACAATCCGTCGATACTTGTGACGCGGCTCATGGCTACATATACCAATTGCTGTGGTTGTTTTGAGGAGTACTTGTAAACAATTGTAGTAAACGTCCCACCCTGGGCCTTGTGGATCGTAATTGCACAAGCAGGCACGCAAGGAAATTGTTTTCGCTTGCACTTCACTGTTTTTGTCAACGAAATGTTTACCACTTTCTTGTGCACTGGCACCCAATCGACGGATAAGGTGTTTGGTTTGCTGTGCACATGTGGTCGACATTTGATTTTTGCTTTGGTACCCGTATTTTTGTCTTCAAACTGGAACCATAGAGTGGCGATTTCATCTTTAGCTGGCGGCAAACTTGTGCTGGTCGATGGTCCTCCTGGAGCAGAACGGTCATCTGCATTGGCTGGCTGACGTTCGATGTATAGCAAAACTCCAATAGCCCCATTTACCAATCCATCGGCGACGTCTATGTTAGATGTAATCATGTACGGATATCCTACTGCTAATGGCAACATGTATGGCAATCCGTCGGTTTCTGCAACCGACATCTTGTGAAGTTTCCCTTGCTCCCGGCTCTTTTCAGAATTGCTGGAATACCCAAGCATAATATCAGTGGCGATACAGTTGTGTGCGTTTTGAATTGCGTTTCGATTGTATGAATCTACTTCATGGTTGCTGTAATACAATCTGACAGCGTCGGGTACGTTCTCTTTGCACCAGACTTCAGATTTGTGCCTGGACTCAATAAGTGCGATATTATTGACACTTAGTTTGAGTCCATCTCCAATTTTGGTGAGAATCGTCGAAAACAGCTCGTCAGTTTGTCGGACAACACGGACTAATGGGAAGTAGTTGATGCTTTGCCAGAGTACAGGTCCTCCGAGTTGGTTGTGTGGTACTGTGTAACACGGACTAGCGCGCACAGGTGGCAGCTGTCTGAAATCGCCGCATAAGATCATGTGAATGCCTCCGAATGGTTGATCGTAAATACCGGTAATCTGCTGTAGTCGATAATTGATTTTTCCAAGTATAGCTGCACTCAACATGCTGATTTCATCAATGAAAACAACTTTCACGCCGACAAACATGTTTCTGTAGGCTTGCAAGTTCTCAGCAGAAAGAAGTTTTGTCACTCGAGAATTTGTGAGACGAAACGCTGAGTGAACTGTCGTTCCGCCAATAGGGACAGCTGCTTTGCCTGTGCTTGCACAAGCAACGTATGCGTTGTTCAGTGAGTTGTGTTCCTGTGTGTAACGATTGTACGTCTCCATCAGGCACTTAACTGAATAAGTTTTCCCACAGCCGGCCGGTCCTGTGAAGAAAACTTGTAGTGTGACGACGACCTCATCTCCGCAGCCATGTAAACGATGTATGACCTCATGAATCAGCTCACGTTGTTCAGGGTTCGTCGTTCGTATCAGCTCACAAAATTGCTGTTTTGGCATCACGTTGCTACGTTTTTTTACGACCGATAATAAGCCTTCTCGCGGGACGATTTGATTGACATCATCGTTGTTCTCGGAACCTTCTCCTCCTAACACCTGCTCGACAAACACTCTCCTTTCCTCAATTTCTGGTGGTTCTCTGCTGTCTGAATTTTGTAGAATCATCATAGCTTCAAGCTCTTGCATCACACTGTCGATGTTGAGATTGTTTTCGAACAGCTGGCGGCGTTCCATGATGGTATCCTTGTTATCATTGAACAGTTGTAGAAATTTATTGCTATCAACAATGTCAGCTATTTCATTGCGGAAAGGCAAGAACAGCAATACCATTTCACGTTGATAATTAACAGTTTCATCTATTTCGTAGCGTCTGTATCGTATTATTCGTCCAATTTTTCGTCTGCGGTGTTCATTTGATGTCGTCCTTCCCACAGTTGTCCTTTCCTCGGTCACCGGTTCTTCAATTTCGTCTTCTTGCACATCTACGTCATCTTCATTGTCGATGAAATCATGAAAATCAGCGTAATACGAAGCAAACTCGGCCAAATATGAAGATTCCAGAGAGGGAGGTCGCTCTTCATATCGCTGAATGATGTTCTTGGTAAATACATCTGTACTGTCTGCTTCGATGTTTTCGCGATCCATTTGTTTCCGACGTTTGCGACAGCGTTGTCTTTCCGATGGCCAAACTGTTGGTATGTACATAATTTGACGGCTCGTTTCGCTCATCGGTTGCCGTAGTAAATACCATGCTGCTTCTTGAGCTGACATTTCAACTGCATTAAGAAGTTTGACACTCAATGCTTTCAATTGGCCCGTGTAGTCCCGGTCAGGATGCTCTTCCATCATCTTAGTCAGCTCACGATTCAAGTTACCCATTCCACGAGCTGATTTGTTCACATATTCCACGACATACTGTGCGCAGCTGTATTCATCCAAGATAAACTGGATATCGATGTTGGATTTGATTTCACCAGCGAGGTAAGGGTTGAATGTGTTCGTCATAAGTTGGTCGAAGTTGCGTTTGAACAACATAGATGGCCTGCGCAAAGTTGAACGCACTACGTCAAGATATGCATCGAATGTCAAACTATGCTCCCTAAGAAAGTCGTCCATGCTAGCGTATGTACGTTCGCTGAGACAGTTGCGTAGCTCCTTGGCCTTTTTTTGGAATGCTATGCGGCGTCCATCAGTTTGAGGCATTGGGATCAATACACGGGTAGTGAGCATTGGCCAGTACGGGATCCCAAATCTACAAGTCGTTTCGCCTCGCTTCGTGCAGGTGAAAGTGTGCTTGTGGATTTGATTGGCGTAGATGGTATCGTTGGGCACATCTTCTTTGGCGACGGAACTCAGCTTCTCCACGAGCTCGATGGTCTTCGGCATATTTTCTGACACAGTCTCATGTGGATCATCGTGTAACCACAGTAAAATGTGAGCGTGCGGACTTCCTCTATGTTGAAACTCAATGCGAAGGAAATAATCCTCCACGTAGTACTGGCCAAACGGATTGTATGACTGTTTTGATTTCAGCATTTTCATCAATGTACCAACGAGTTTGTGGAAATATATGCAACATGTAATTGGATCGTCACTCACCAAGTTGCACCGCTCTGATGTGTTGAGATCTTCGGCGACTTTGCCAGGATATTTGTTGCTCAACTTGAGCAGTAAATTCAGCAATACTAACCAGCGTACCTCGTTTGCACTAAGAGTGAGAAAGATGGTCGGCTTACCAAGTTGACGGAGCATAGCGAAGAGATCTCGTTTACGAGAGGCCCAGTACTGGACAGAGTTTGGCACCGACTTCATAAAGGCGAGATTCTGCACAACGAATTCTTTGAGAAACTCCGGATCCTCTAACATGCGTCGAGTTACGCTCTCTGTGATCGAAACACTTCGGAATGTGCTGTAAATCCCATCGACCATTCGCAGACGTAGAATCTTCATTGCATCGTATAAGACTTTTTGAGGCGTGGCTCCACGCCTGTCACTCCGTCGTATTTCACTGGTCGCAATCATGTACGGTGTCACTGAAATGTTCATGTTGAAACGGCGGGGCTCTCCGAAGTATATCGCAGGAAATGATAGTTCTTCTGCATGACGGTCATAAATGATGTTAAGAGGCGTTGCCCGATGTCCTGGTGCGATGTCAAGACAATCCTCTTCATTCCACAGTAGTGTGTGCTGTCTCGCAGCAAGAACTTCAGACTCGGGCGTATATTCGGCGGAGATTGCTTCGATCCGATTAGCAGGATCATCTTGAAGGCCTTCATCTGATGGCAATGCAGGCTGCAGTCTTGACAAATCTATTTTGATATCGTACAAACGATATAGACTTGAATTTTGAAGTACATCTAACCATTCTTTGACCGTACGCTTAGACATGTACCCGCTGATGTAATTTGTTTTGTGTGCAAGATTCCTTTTGATGTTAACGTTGATAACATCGTCCTCTTCTAGATGGCGAGGCAAGCATTTTACCATGTCTTGTACGTTGACTGGGACGTTTATCACTTGTCCAATAATTCCATAAGAGAAATCATGACGCAGTCGACGCACTTGCATAAATGGAAGGCGTGGTGAGACCAAACGTTCACTGATAGGATCCAGAGGCGGTAGACCTGGAGGTATGTCAGGATATGAGAAGCCGTTGACCTTTGCGAGAGTAGGAAGCTTACGCTTATTCAGTGATTGTCTACAGGTGTTGCAAGACTTTGTATAATCCTCCTTGCGTAGCTGCCGATTTTCCTTAACGTACCAATCCGAGATTACCTTCAGTTGTAGTGCAGTGATGGTTTTAAGGTCATTCTTGAACCACAATCTGTCACAAACCGAGCAAGCATGGCCAAAATCGTTGTCCAGGAAAGTAGATTGAAATCTCCGTATTGACGATGACCATTTGGTATACCAGGTGGATTGTTCCAGTTGTATTGCTGTTTGGGTTGAAGAAGTATTCGGTTGTACATCAGTCCGAGAAGATGCTGCTCTACGTTGTCGGAATGCACGTTGCCGTTGAGCGTTAGTTAGGGGAACGCTCGTTCTCTCCGCCACGACAGGAACGCTTGTTCTCTCCACCACAGAACAAGACGTTGAAGCAGGTGACTCTGACGTACCGCTGGTGAGGGCTATGTTAGCAGATTTACGTAGCTTGAACCTGCGTTGCCTCTCCGCAGCCGCTTTTGCAAAGGCTCTTACTTGTTCAGGAGTTCTGGTCAATGCTTGACGTAGTCTGTACTCACGTTGTCGCTGAGCATTCGTTCTGGCGATAGAGGTGGTGTGTGGAACAACGAAAGGTACTGCAGACGTTGACGGCACGATATCCTCCGTCTCCATTGATGTACTGGAAGTTGAAGGCATTTGCTCGTCCGTTTCCATTGTTTTGAGAGTGGTGATTCCTGTTGAACATTTGAAATTGAATGGATGAATTTTTAATTTTAAAGAATCAATTTGAAAATCAAAACACTTATTCAGATCGAAGGTTCAAATTTTTGCTAAATAAATTTGAAATTAATTAAAATTTGTAATTGTAAATGATGAAGTTGAAAATTAAAACATTTACTTAAATTAGATGTTAAAATTCTTGCTCAACACAGTTTAAATCAAGTTTTCTTATATCTGCCACTTTTTCTTAATATTTGTAATTTTAAAGAATCAATTCGAAAATCAAAACATTTATTCAGATCGAAGGTTCAAATTTTTGCTAAATAAATTTGAAATTAATGAAAATTTGTAAAATAATAATTAATTAATTAATTAATTTTAAACTAATAATTTACTTAACACTATCAACATTTATCAATAGTATGACATAACCTATAAACTCAGTTTCTCAACTTTTGTGTCAATCTAACAATTAATCAATCAATCATAGTTTACGATAATGAAATATCAGTGTACAATTATTTACCTTTATTGTTGTAGTTGTTGTAAATGACGAATCTAAGCACTCCACATTTTCACTACAGACACAGCTGACGATACTTTAACCACACGTGTGAACTTGTATTATGACGCTTTCTTGTTTTTCCAACGCCAAGAACGTTCGAGAAAGACAAAGACAGAGACACAAGCATGCGCCGATTCAATGCGCCTAATTCTCTAGTGCTGCGCGCGCGGCAGACCGATCATAGTTGAGTGGGAGAGAGACGCAAGGCACTCATCGTAACGTTACCGAGCGTTACACTTTTTCATAAGTGACTCCCAGCCGCAACCTAATTTAAGACGTTGTCACGTCAATATTTCTCTGTTAGTATACAACATTGATAACTTTTGCTTGCTCACTACTGCTACATCACGCGTGTCGCGGCAGCGCGGGTGTTGTGGGACCGTTCAAATTTTTAATTCGCAATTTAATTTCATTTTAATTTAATACAGACAGACGCGGCGAAAGGAACTTCATTGTCTAATATTTAGTGATGTTTTCACATATGTATATTTAAAATACGAGGCTTCTAATATTTAACCTAATGTTTCGAGTACTTTTTAGTCATACTTACTAGATTCTTTTGTCTCTTGTTCAACTTTGCAATCAATAATATCAAAATAAATCAAATATCAAAGCAAAAAAAAGTAAATAATAAAAATACCTGAGCGTACTTCGCCATTCCACACAGCGCCATCTAGTCCCAAAGTAAGCAACTATTATGCTTGGATTATAGGACACTAGACAAATGCGATACATACTGGAATATTCTTTTTTATTATCAATAAATATATATACAGTACCCGGCGGTAAATATTGCACATCGACCTCTGAAAAGAGACAATCGGCTAATTTCGGCTTCTTAGAGTGTTATCTCTATTGCACACTACCTATATGACGTTTGTTAGTCGTGGTACTCGTGGTTCAAATGTGATAGAGTGCGGCCGCGTCCAGTTAAAAAAAAATATATAGAGTTGCTAAAACCCGAAACTATAAATCATTTTAAGTTTTACGATGGTATCTATAGGAAAAAAGGGAAAGCTTTACGAGGCCAGTCACGTGAAATTATCTACAATGTTTATAAATATTTTGTAACCGAAGCCGACAGATTAAAAAAATGAGGATGACAATGTTATTATTTTAAGAAGGTTCAAGAGAGGGTTGCAAATGCCACTGGAATTTAAAGAAGAACTTTGAACAACATATTAAACGAACTAAGTACTGAAACAAATTCCAGTGCAATTAAGTTCAGCTCTCCGAAAAAAGGGAGACCAAAAAAACAATTTAGTTTAGATATGGACGATTTTGATTATGATGATGTTCGAAGAATGGTGTACGATATTCACTTACGTTTTAAGGAACTGCCGACAGTGAAATCATTAAAAGCTAAATTATCTGAAGCTATTAATTATAATGGGTCTGAAAAGACGTTGAGAAAAATACTACATGAGAAGGGATTTCAGTTCACTAAAATGACAGATAATCAAAAAGTTCTTATGGAAAAGCACGATGTAAAACTCAAACGAATTAATTACCTAGATAAAATACGCAAATTTTGCGAAGAAGGAAAAAATATAATCTATATAAATGAGTCCTACATACATACATACATACATACATACATACATACATACATACATACATACATACATACATCCCACACTAAAGGCAGAACTTGGACTGATGATAAGGAAAAATATGTATGATAATAGTTCATACAGGAAACGAAAAAAGCTTTGTACCTGGAGCCTTTTTAACGTATTGTTACGAATACACAAAGCGACTAGCGCCATCTAGCGTCAACCAGTAAAACCACTCAAAGAACAAAGACAACATGAAACCCCCTACTCAATACTAGATGGCGTTAGAATAGAAGTATAGTCTCGAAAAACCGAGTACATGCGTGAAACTTTCCAGAATCATCCAACACGGTCGATGGCGTTCGCGTGAGTGGGGTACGTTCTGGAATGGTCTCGAGGCTCGTCTTGGCCCATATAAATAGCCGCAGGGAGGCGAGCCAAGCAGTTGAGTTTTGGGTTACCTTCGAGGCGACTTCGAAGTGAAAACTAGTGATCAAGAGTGATACAACTGAAATCTACGACTTGGCTACGACCTAGGACATCTTTAGTGCTTAGTGCTTTGTGTTGGACCTAGTGCTAGTGAATAAAGTCTTCAAAAGAGTGAGCAGGTCTTTCTTTCCAAATCCTTCGAACCCTAACACGTAACAGTATAAATCCACGGACACTACCGGCGATTATCATAAAGAAATTAATAACTATAACTACTAAAAATGGCTAGTTAATCAATTAATCCCAAATATACCCAGTGATTCAGTTCTGGCTGTCGACAACGCACCCTATCACAATAAATATGTTGAAAGACCTCCAAATTCCAACACCATTAAACAGGAAATGATCAACTGGTTACAAAGACACGAAATCCCAGTTGATCCAAAATTGACGAGACCCCAGATATACGCTATTATATGCCAACACAAGGAGAGGTTTATAGAGTTTTCCGTGGACAAGATACTTGCCGAACGTGGGCACACTGTGTTGCGATTGCTACCATATCATCTGGATTTTAATCCAATTGAAAATATATTATGGTCTCAACAGAAAAGCTATGTAGCCGCTATAGAAACGTGGATATGAATTTGTTAGGTCTTAACCTATGAAGTTGCCGTTTTGTATGAAATAAGTTAAAGTAATTTTTTTTTCTTCAAACACCTTTATTTCTGTTATTCAAAGTAATCAATCATTTGCTGACGCATTGGCATTATTGATGCTCTTCTTGTAAAAATCAACTGAACGGAAGGTAACAAACTTTTCAAGGCATTTTGTACTGTCTCTCGGTCGGTAGGTGCAAAGTCTGGTGAGTATAACGGATGAAGGAGAACTTCCAACCCTAACTCTAGCAGCTTGGAGATTGTTAGTTGTGCAGCATGGGGTCGCGCGTTGTTGTGAAGGAGCAGCGGGGACAACCGATTGACCAAAGTAGGTCGCAGACGTGCGAGCTTCTCCATCATTGTCTTCAGTTTTTCACAGTACGCATCTGCAGTAACGATCATGCCACTTTGTAAAAAGCTGTGATGAATCACACCGGCACTAGACCACCAAACAATGACCATTACCTTTTTAGGGATTATTTTTCGTTTAACACATTATTTTGGTGCTGAACGCGAGCTGAGCGCTTTCGATATTCGAACAGAATCCATTTTTCATCACAAGTAACAACCCGGTCCAAAATTCTTTCATTTCTATGCCTGTTGAGCAACGCGAGGCAGGTTTCGACGCGTACGTTGCGCTGGCGAGCTTTAAGTTCGTGGAGTACCCATCTATCAAGCTTTTTTACTTTGATTATTTGTCGCAAATGGTCCAATATTGTTTTGATGCTAACATCAAAAGCTGCTGCTAGTTCAGCTATAGTTTGAGTATCATCAGCTTCCACAATCGCCTTCTATTCATCATTGCTTCATTACATCATTGCGTTGCTGAAAGTGTCCGGACGACCACGAGGTTCATTATTCAAGTCATAATTTCCAGAGCTGAAGCGGGCAAACCAAAAACGGGTTGCGCGTACGTTTGTTAAGTTCTCTCCGTAAGCGTTGTTGACGTTACGTACCGTTTATGCCGCGTTAGTGCCACGACGGAACTCATATTCCATAATTACACGAATTTTAAAGTGTCTATTATGACGAAAAATGTTCAAATGTAATGAAAACACAACGCTAATCAATAAACAAAAGACTGACTTCGTAAAAATAATGCCATGTTTTTAAAATAAAATTAAATTGAATTTTGGATCCACAGCCAATCAGAAAAATTTTTATTGTTTGAAATGGCCAGTACTGAAGAACGGCAACTTCATAGGTTAAGACCTCATAAATTCAATAAAAATTATTGACTGAAAAAGTAAACATGATCGGGGCTGAAGAGTGGAAAAAAGTTTGCGATCATGCAATAAAATGTGAGATTGAATATCAAAAAATTCAACACAGTGTAGACGATTACATTGATAGACTCGTCATAAATACGGCTGATAGTGACAGTAATATTCACCTTAATGAGAGCACAGATGGTGAATGGAATGGATGGGGAATGGAAGGAATTGAGAGTTTTTCTGACTGAAACATAATATAAACAAATTTTTTATTCTTTTTGCATATTTTATTTTTTTTGAATTACTTTACAATCCTTTATTTGCTGGAAGTCTCGGTTATCCGTTAAGATGTAGTCTATTTGCGTTCTTGCGCTTCCACTTTTGTATGTAATGAGATGCTCATCTTTCTTTTTGAAGAAAGTGTTAGCTATTCCCATGTCTTGTGCTGCCGCGAATTCCAAAATTCTTACTCCATTTTTTTGATTTCCAAAACCGAAGCTTCTATGATACCCTTCAAAGCCATTCCTATTTACCCGCACATGACCATTAAAGTTGCCACTTATGAGTTTTTGTTCTGCCACCGGAATAGAACTCATACATGTATATAGTTCTTCTCAGAATTTTTGTTTTTCATTTTCGGGGCAACCAGTTTGCGGGGCATAGACACAGACAACATTCAGGCACGGTTATTTTTCTAAAGCCAGTTTTACAGAGATGATACGATCGTTTATCCTGTTTACTTCGACCACAAATCGGCTGAAGTGTTGATCCAATAGATATTATTCCCACCCCATTTCTAGTACTCTCCCTTCTGGTAGGTATATATCAATTTGAACCCCTTTCCTATTTGTCGCGACTTAGCGCCCTTTCATTTTGTCTTCTGCACACGACAAATGTTTATCCGACGTTGTTCGAGGATACTGCTTAGCTCAGCACTGCGTCCAATCATAGTACCAATATTCCAAGTGGCGACGCGCACTTCGGACATTGCCATTATGTTGTGTTGTTTTACTTTTCCGTCGCTTCGGGGGGACGCCCTAGTACTTTCCACAGCTCCATGTTCGTCGTCGCCTGATGGGGGGCGCCATAGCCTTTATCGTTCTTTTATATTTGTTTTGCCTCATGATTGGTATGATGATTTGGCTTTATATTTTACAGCCGGTTGCCACCTGACGCCAAGGTCGTAATCTTTCTGGAAGACTTGAGTGCCATCGTTGGCCCGTATGAGCTCCTCCGCCGCCACTCTAATGGTCGCTCCGACCAGAGCACCCATCACAACCGAGGACCTCTGAAATCGAATATGTCGATGGAGTTCCAAGTTGGGTTTGGTAAAGAAGTTTTCTTTTGGACCTTTATGGTCCGCGGGAGGTATTTTGTTTTCCTCCTAACCCTTCAGAAACCGTATTGGCTACTGATGAGCGTTCCCCTATGCGCCACCTCGGGAACGCGCTCTTTAGTGTCAAGGCTCCCTGAAAAACAAACGCGATTTCATTATTTTATCATATTCGCTTTTTAGGCATTTTTTTTTCAGGGTCCATATAATAATAACATCTGGTAGCTATTTCCGTCAACGTATAAGCCTGGTTAAACAAAGAGGTAACGCTGCCAGTCTTCTGAGTACCGTGACTCCAGATTATTTTCTAAATGAAATACTTTATTTGTAAATACGTTATTATTTTTTCCTATATCATTGGTTGCATTACTTGTTTATATTTGATTAAATTATTATGCTTAATTAAAAAATAATAATAAGGTAACATAAATTATTACGTAACACTTATTGCTACGGCACAGAAGTCGTCCGTCACGTTTAAATGGGCTGTGTCACGTAAAACTTTTCTAGATTCCGCTCTCGGTAATGGTACCTTCTTTACAAATTGTGACACTTATGTTTTCTTAACATATTTTATTTTTGCGGTTATAGCGTATGTATTCCACGCTATCAATGACTCAATCAAAAGACGAGGAAAAAGGCGACAAATACCTGGAATCCGTTTCCGGTGGCTACTTTTGTTTCCACTAACTTCATGTGTGTGCTGTGGATAATTAGTATCCACATTGGACCCTTAAGATATATCTGTATTAGATATTGTTATTGATAAACCAACATCCAGAGGCATTGTCCCCCCAGGATCGTCCAGTGGATCCATTAGAAATATAAATTTAAAAAATTACTATATAACTATACACATATATATATATATATATATATATATATATATATATATATATATGTACGGTGTGTATATATAACACGAAATTATAAAGGTACCATTTACAATTATATCTCTAAACTAAAAACTAAATATATATAAATATACACCTTTCCAGCTATTATCAATAAATTATGAACCAGAAAATCAGAAAATTTAAAATCAAACCAAAAAAAGCGTCAGCCCAATTTGACTTTTCCAATCTTCCTCTCACCTTTATGGTTTTATCTCGGTGTTTTAATCATATTTTAATATTTTAATAAATGCAGTAGTCACACAGGGTCGTCATTACTATTTTCGAACGTATGATTAAAAAGTCTAATTGTCTATGGACTTAAATGTCAAATCCGTCAGTTCTGTCAAAGTTTAATGCCAATTTTTGCGATTTTTGCCTTCAATTTCTTCTGTGACGGCTGACGACTGACGACGCAAATTAAGAAATTCTGGCGAAATAGTACGATGATATAAGATTATTTTGGATAAATTTTATCGAACCAGTGATGGCCGCAAAGCTGAATAAGTTTGAAACTCCTAGCTCTGCTAGCTCTGATAGGTAAAATAGTGCTAACTTACGCAAATATTTGAACAGCTGTTTTAGTCAATAAAGTGTATAACATGTTGCTCTGTATATAAATGGGACAGAGAGCTTAATTTTTATCATTTTAGCTATAGCCTTCGTGGCGAACTGCAAACTTATCACTGCCATATGGAATAATAAAGTTGATCACCTGCTCCTAACCTCACGGCGTGCACATTGTGGTTTATTTTTAGCGACTCAGTTCATTGACGAACGACCGCGCGTTGACAGCTTATTCGGGCCACGCGTGCTTTGTAATAAACTTGATAGTATTTTATAATGCAAAGTGTCAATAATTCAAAGAATATGGAGCCAAGCCCCATTATCTTCGCAAATCCGTAAGATTAATTTTCATTTATAGCAAAACATGCTTCAGCTTTTATGGATTATGTTTAGTTTATTTTGTTTTGCCGCATGTTAATTATTATATTTATATTCTATCAATGACTTGATTTAAAGTGTAATGTGAACACAACAAAAATACCTAAAAATACCTAACTGCTGAAATTTTATATTTTTATAAGAGAAATGAAAAGATAAAGTATTGTCTTATACACAGTAGATATGAATGTAAACAATGATTTGCAATGATGACCTTGAAATGATAGAGTTGTCAGTAGTCCTATCTAACCTATCACTTTTCTGTATTACAATCTTTACAAAATAAATATCGTCCAATATTTTTATCGCTGGTATATTATGCAACTACACAAAATGATATGTATCTTAATTCTACTAATAATTAATGTCAACTTTAATACTTAAATGCATTATCAACATTTTATCCACACAGTACATTTTTAAGCACTTTTTGATATTATCAAGCTATGTAAAACAAGTAAAATTATAGAGATAAATGCATTGTGTCTTTGTTGTTCTTGCCATATCTTGCATGATAATCATATACACAAAATAAGTATTTAAAAGTAGTTGCACTGATGGTACTGTATACTATAGTTTAGAGACAGTTTCAGGCTTCAATCATCTAAATAGATAAATAAGAAAACAAGCTCTCTCTATCTTAAGATAGCATTTAAGTTTTTACTTGCCCAACCTGCTAGTTTTTGAGAAATCAATTATTTAAATTCTAATTTGAAATTTAGAATTTGGCACTGTAACATTAAATATGACAGTATTAAAGTATTAATAAAATTATGTAGGCTACAAAAAGGAAGAGGAGGTATCTGAACGACGATTGAATGTTAAGATTTGCATATGCAGACATTTTAGTTTGTTTCTTTTTTAATCATATTTTTTGCATCAGTTTAAGCCGATTCCTAAATAAAACCAAAAAAAATTGTTCATAAGTAGTCATTTGTATTGAAAAAATATATGTTTACGAATTGATGTTAACATAAGCATGTAGAGGAAGGGTAAGAGCTTTGGTTTTATGTATTGAACAGCGCCCGTAACAATTTGTAATGGTACGGAGATGAGTCTGACCACAATTATATGTTTGTAATATTTCAAATATAATTATGAGTAATCCATGAAAATTAGTTAATTTCAAAGTCAGTTAAGGTAGATTAATAATTCAGCATTTTCAGTAGTTGATTGAATGTAGGTTTGGTTAGGATATGTGGGAAAACCACAATGCAACAAACCACCCAAAAGTGAATTAAAAATAAACTACTTGGAATTATATAAGAAAGGCTTTTATCAAACAAAATATGCAAAAATTCACATTATGATACAAGATAAAAACACTTCAAGACAAAATTAAAAAACAAATATGATTATTCATTGCAAAGGCACTCTAAATGCCCTGTGTGGCAAAAAAAGTCACACATACGCTCGACTGTCCCTAAAGTACATATTGTCGCTGAAGATCGAACACCATATATTTTTCAGGAGGAAAAAACTTCCTCTATATTACCTACATAGCTGCATGATGTAATTGTAATTTTTTTTTTTTAGAAATTGGGCTCAATCTTTGTCTTAAAATTCTTGTATTAGTTATGATTGGTCAACATTGCATTTTTTTTTAATTCTCCATCGAATGATTTATCTAAGTCAACACAACCATTTTTTGAGTTATGTGGCGTTAGAACTGATATGATGATAGATATCTACTATTATTCATAATTTTGAAATGAAAAAAATTATTGTCTTAGGTTAATCGTCTCTGACCATATTTTAGTTCAAATTACAAAAACAATTTAAAATTTTATATTTATCATTGCATTTTTAATATAACTTTCCGAAATTACAACCCTAAAAGTATTAAAATAATTTAGAGGAGGGTGCGATGAAGACGCGAAACCAAGTTTCAGAATTTGTATAAATGCGGAAATGAAAAATAAAACAAAAATAAAAATATCCATTTCAAAGACATTTGGTCTTTGCATTGAAATAATCGAATCTAAATGGACAAATGGCGAACAATCTACCTATCTTAATTAAATTTCTTTAAAAAAAAACACAAACATACCTGACCTTTCATTTTTTTAAACATTATTTTAATTACTAAACCTAAACATTCAAGACATAATCAAAGAGTGGCTGACCATTTAGTGTCAGTTTCAAGTGCTTACAGTTTAAGGGGAATCAGTAATGTCCTTATAACAAGTATGTTATACTTATTTTAAATTTAGTTTTCATTTTTGTATTTCCATGTTTTTTAAAATTTCAAAAGTAGATTTATTCTTTGCACCTCGCCCCCTGCCCTTATTATTAATAGATACTCTTAGGTTGGTAATTTTATAAAGTCAACCCTCATTTTTTACTTAATATAGTACAGAAATTGATTATGATGAAATGTGTACAGTGATGCGACGGAATTGGTGCTGGACATCAACGAACAGGTTTTTCTGGATGATGACGATTACTCCAACCGGGCTCCAGCATCACCAACAACTGTACCCAATGTTCGTCCATATAGACCTCCATCCACAGGTAAAAATTGATTGTTTTTGGTCTAATAGTATTATGTATTATGCACATTACAATAAGAGATCAGGTCTAATTTCGAAAATACTTATTATCAAATGGTTCATACCAGAATGACAGTTTTGAACAGAAATAATATGTCTAAATAATTTATCTTTCCCAGACACTTTTCTGGGATATATTACCATTAGATAAATGCTAGACATATAGTAATGAATTTGGAATATAGTATCTATCTTTCCCATGCTGGTATTCAAGTCAGCTCAACCTCCTGTCATTTCTATATCTCGACTGTAGCCTACCTACCTATACTCTGTCTCGTCTACTATGGCTCACTGGTGTCTCGGACCTGCGCATCTTTACAGCAGAACTGCTGACTGGTGCGTCATTGGAATAGAATGGACCTATGACGACTAATAACAAACCATAAAATATAAAAATTATATTATTAATGTCTGTTGATAAAATTATTATTTAAACGAATAAGATTACGATTATTACGTTAAAAACTATATAAACATTTAACCATGTATTAATAGTTTATCGAAATATAAATGAACATTTTTGTCACAAGAGAATGCAAAGTGGGTAGTGTTTGTCAACAATCATCATATAAGATCACATGCTGCCTTAACAATGGCAATAACAATCAATTGAAACAAAACACAGCTCAGCTCAGACAATTAAGAATGACTGTGAATAAAAGTGTAACCATAGATTATGTAACAATTTGTTAAAAATATGAAATCATTATACTTAAAGTGAGATAATCATAGTAAATTAATGTTTATTGGAAATACAAAAATAAATAAAGCTATTACTATAATATGGATCATGTAAAGTTTAGTAGAATATTTAACTATCGTTATTGTCAAATGTTAGGCGACCGGTCTGCGATATGTATATACAAACACACACTGTAATCTTTCATGTTAATTTTGCTGAGTTTGCGCCTTTACTGCTTGGATGATTGCGAGTGTTTTAAAGACCAACACTCAAATAAAAGTACATTTTCTTGTTGATAGTACGTGAAAAATTGTAGTGTTCGTTCATAAATAAAATATAAGTTAGATATATCACATACATGTACGAAGCGATGAACATCAATATGTTTTCTTCGCTCGATAGAAAAATTTCAAGCGGTCTGGAGAAACGGACATTTATAAAATTACCTATTTGTTTAGCTGTCACAGAGAATTTTCTCAAATAATCAATCACGATAGCAAATTATTTTTATAACATGATTGAGTTTGGCCTCATTAAAAACTTTTTTTTGTATTATGTGAAATACCATTGGAAAGGGCTATGTTTAATGATTAAAATACCTTTCCCCTCCGCTAAACTTGTTAGTTTTCAATGCAATTTTTTTTTATATTTTCAGTGTTAGTAGATATTGAGTCATAAAACAGAAAAACAGCTACTTTCCATCCCAGTCTCTTTATTACAGTAGTTGCCTTTACATGCTACTTTGTCTCGTGGTTTTTTTTTTCATGATTTCCATTATTTAGTTTTTAACTTACATAAATATTAACGCATTTTTCACATATCTTAAAGTTGACAGCTCATTGCATATCTAAGGAGTGATTTGTCGGACCACTTGACTTTTTATCTCACCTCATCTCAAGACTTCGTCGATGAAATTCAATATTTTTCTGGCGAAAACGTAATTCTGTATTCTGTATAAGAACCATATAAAACGTAACAAATTTTCGAGAATCATGTGAGCTATACCAACTTTCATGATACAAAAATACGTTTTGACTAGAAACAAAATATGTTTCATTGAAATTGCCTCACGAGATTCAAAGTCAAGCGGTACGAGAATCATCCCCCTGTTCGTTTTGTAAAACTCGCGCTTCACGCATTACCTACTACTTTTCTTCTCATTTCCTGGAGAAATATCAATTTGATGATCATACCCTATAACATATTAGCCCATTATGCCCCACTGCAGGGACTTAGGTCTGCCCTCTGGATGAGGGTGCTTGGAGCTTAATCCATTATGTTACTCCAGTGCGGTATGGTGGATCTTAACGACTAGGCTGCCATCTGATGATGGCAAGCGGGCCTGACGGCTTAACGTGCTCTCCGAGACACGGAGTCAGTTATAGAAGTACATATATAATTGTATGTACATAAATCAGTATATACAGTATACAGTAAAGGGGACACCTTTTAATTTTTAACTTAGTTTTATTATTATTATCTATTTGTTATAGCGGTGATAGTAATACACACTCTGTGAAAGTTTCAAGTATCTACCTATTGCGGTTCAGACGATACAGCCTTTTGTTGGACGGACGCGACAGACGGACGACGGACAGACAGCGGAGCCTTAGTAATAGGGTTCGCGTTGGTACCCTTTGATCACGGAACCCTAAAAATTTATCATTTCATATTGTAATTCTGTATTAGTTTTTTTATTGTTTGTCATACAAAAAAAAATATAATAGCGATAAAAAAAAGACTTTAAACATGTGTTCATATTCATTTATTCCACAAAGTAACTGCTACATAAATGTTTTTTTCGGTAACCATTAGTTTACACTATCAGTTTTATACGCTCTATGATTTGGCTATGATCAACCGAACAAGGTGTATATACCCACATCCTTACCTTACCGGTATGTGAACAAGCTTATTTTGTCGCTCTTTTTAAATCTATCAAATTATAAGCTGGATTAAGCTTTTTTGAACTCCAGTCACGTTCCTCAGGAATACCAGAAATATAATATGTTATCTAAAAAAAAATACATAGTGTTCGGCACAGCGAGAGTACGCCTTATTCACAAGGCAAAGTAAAAAGAGTTAATATAATACCTATAGAGATCCGTTTTGGGATTTCTTATAACGGAGATGGTCTGCTATGGAGATGGAATATGCATATTATTATCATCGTTTCACCCGCTAACAAAACTTTTACGTAAACGCCACCAAGTAGCCATAGCAGCACTGATTCCACATACGGTCGAAACGTTAAAGTGAGCGCAGTAGGGCCTATGATGTTAAAACGTATGGATAATACAGTATGATTGTGAACAATGTGAAATAAACTTTAATCCGGACTACGGCTGCGTATTTACCTTGTTCTGTCCTTAAAGAACTAAATAGTTGCTTTACCTGTCACAGGATCCAACATACTCAAATCGCCTCGCGCTCGCCGTGTGCGTACTACCTCAATGTCCCAATCGAACAAGCGGACAGCTGCAGAGAGCATCCTACACGCAGACAGACGGACAATTTATACAGCAGGAAGGCCTCCTTGGTACAATTGCACGGGTGGTCAAGAAGTAGAACCTTTCATAATAGGTAAGTTTAAGGTTTTTTTTGTCACGGACTGTTGTGAACATAGAGTAAAAAAAATTGAAAGCAGCGTTTGGTTTTAATAGAGTCATAGATGTTACGTCACAGTGTCGAAAATGTTAACCGCAAATTCGCGGGGGTGAAGACCGGCGCGCGGGGACCTCGCGCACTGAAACTAGGACTGAAACTCTGACATCATCTGACACGAGTTAGCTAGAGTATGAGTGGTACGACGGTAAACGCAGAAAAGGGCTTCTAGTCAATTCGTACTTCTATGGTTGTAAAAAGCTTTGAACGCAAGTTTTGAAATTGGGTTGAAATGAAATAGAATTATTTATTTGCAACTGATGACCGACCAACTGATATCTTTAAAATTGAGCACTATTAAGAAGAAGCGCCAAAAACTCAGCAAATATATTGTATACTAACTGCTGGCGGCGGCTTCGCCTACGTGGAGTACATAATTTTCACTGTATGGCACGAATAAACATAAGTTTTTTTTATACTTAACGCCCCGGTAATCCTCGTTTGAAGTTGGTTTCGGCAAAACCTGGTCTGAGCTGATCCCTACATAGCAAAAGGAACATGTGTGTCCTTCAAGCCTGTAGGTCTTGTAGTTGCCGAGATCTCGTCATTCCTAAACATTAGTACAGGATATATTTTTTCTTGCCGTCCCAATTCGATATGAAACAAAGTCGAAACGTTGTTCAGAGCTGAGCAAAATTTTTCTTTTTTTTAATGCGGGCTGGTGGATTTTAACGACTACAATCTGATGATGGCAATCGGGATCGACGACGGCGGCTCAACGTGCTCTCCGAGGCAAACTCGTTTAGTCAGTGATAGTTATGTACTTCTTCTTCATCAGCCCATTTTTACCCCACTGCAGGGGCTTAGGCCTCCCCCAGGGTGAGGAGGGGGGCTTGGAGCTTAAATCCACCACGCTGCTCCACTGCGGGTTGGGGACTGTAACGACCGCCATCTATTGACAGCGTCCGGAACCGACTGCTTAACGTGCCCTCCGAAGCACGGAGTCAGTGATAGTTATGTACTTAAGTCAGAAAAACTCATTGGTACACGCCCGGATTCGAACCATGGCCCTATGGGGTCTTATAAATTTGAGACAGGTTCGTTGCGCTTGGGGCTATCACGACACGACAGTTAGGTACTAAGTCAGTAAAACTCATTGGTACATGCCGGTTTCTGGGATTCGAAATAAGGCCTTCTAAACAAGAAACGGACTCGCCAGCACTCGGCTATCACAACATTGGATAGCCTGGGTACTTCGTGTTAATATTCACATTGTAGTGAATATTATGTACTTCACATACGCTGGCACAACTTTTTTGGTGTAAATAAAGAAAGTGGGTCTATCTAATATTCTTTTATATCGATGCACGCTACGCACGCGTATCATCTGACCTCAAATGAAAATCAGTCATAATAACAAAAGCTTAATATAGCTAAATATACTGCATACTCATGACCCACAGAGTTAACCAGGTCAATACAATCTGTTGACTTAATTCACGACCGAGGTGAAGTTTTGATGATTCATTCTTTACATATTTAATACTGTAGGATTTTTTTCTTAATTGACTCTCATATTTGATCCAATTAATTAGTATATATATACGACATCTATGGTGTTTTTTTTTTACAAATAATTACTAGTAACATCCTTTCAAAATCCCAAAATATTGCCATTATGCAAAATAGTGACTAAAAGATAACAAGAAACATCAACTGTAACTTAATTTTAACGATGCCAAAGTACTTGCGGAAGTCTATTTTGTATAAAAATATTTTGATTTTGATTATTTTAGCTGCCGATGGACGATCTTAAACTTCCGAGCTTAACCATCCTTTTTCCATTGTAATTATTCTTGTTTACTTTCTGGATCCCATTGTCGGATCCAGGATTCATCACAGGTTATTTATCATTGAAATAACTTCTACATCTTTATCTTTACTCATATTTAAAAATGCGTCTCACACGTTGCTCCATGTCGAAGGGTATCAACGTTTTAGGAACTCAGCGTGCATTACCTTAGATATGCTTAAATATTGATTCCCTATCCTACCTCTGTAGCGATCTCCCCCTGTTTAATTCGCTAGTTTTCTAAAACTATGTCTAAATCTAAAACTTCATAA
This sequence comes from Luffia ferchaultella, assembly GCA_949709985.1. Classification (NCBI taxonomy): domain Eukaryota; kingdom Metazoa; phylum Arthropoda; class Insecta; order Lepidoptera; family Psychidae; genus Luffia; species Luffia ferchaultella. The sequence continues at coordinate 1,405,198 of OX453252.1, forward strand.
GCATACAGTTTATGTTATACTGTTTTTCTTTCCTTTTGTAAATGTATATGCAATAAATGAAAAATAAAAATAATTTCTTCACTTTTGCCATTTTTCGTCGGTGACGGCCGAAACGCATCACCCAATACAGAGGTCGTCTCCGAGGTCATGGCCATGTTGAAACTGCTTCGACCAATACTTTATAATAAAATCAGTTGGGCAGTAGTCATCGTACACATTTACCATACGTTGTCGAATTTGCGGTGGTGTATTTCCTACTCCAGTCTGAAATTTAATAAATACTTAATGCTCAATTTTTAACATATACGTTTTGCTTGCGACATGTTCAAAACAAACAAACGTCAATGAGAAATCACAGACGATAGACAATTGATAGTTAGTTTTTTTAATCAATAAACTGAGAATACGACTACATAACGACCAGTACCATTTTCACATTACAAATGATTAAAACAGATTAATTTTCAGCTTGAGACCACGTATCTGCAAATGGAGTATTGGACACCTCCGCAAGTTTGACGGATAGGCGACCTGTGGGTCTAAAAGACGCTCCACGACAAAAAAAAATATCTCGTGCCTGAACGAGATGTCTCTATAAGTGACATATAGAGGCTATCTGGTTACGGCACGAGATACCTAATCAAAACTTTGTCGCGGTGCCCGGCTGATAAAGGTGGCGGAAATCCACTGGATGCAGTTGGCAAACATTATGAAACCCAAATACAGTTAGACTGACATGACAGCAACATAAAAATGAGTATTATATTTAAATAGGTATCTGCGGTGCCAGTGCGTCAGGCAAGACGACAGTTGCAGCAAAAATAATTGAATCTCTCAACATACCTTGGGTCACAGTGGTCAGCATGGATTCTTTCTATAAGGTACAATGAAGAATATTTATTATTTACATGCAACTTAGGTGGGTACGCCCGCGTACAATTTAGCGTCATTGGTTATAATATGCGTGTACTGCATATATGACCATGAAATGGAAATATGTAGGTGCTGTTTTAGAGTCGAGAAAAATATATATTTGTGATAGCTGAATCTTCATAGACTTTCTGTATATTTCCAAAACTTATATCGTTTTTGAAGTACCTACCCTTAATCTTAACTACGTAATAATATAAATGCGAAAATGAGTTTGTTTGTTTTTTTGTTTGTTACGCTTTCACGCCTTAACTACTCAACCGATCATCATAAAATTTTGCATACACGTTATCAGGGGTACACAATATCATTGGGGGTACAGAAGAAGACATACAAGACGGTTCACCCAGAAAAAAAAATTCCAGAGGGATAGAAAAATAACTTCTAGATGGTCGTCTGGCATATCAACTCGGCTTATTGTTGGGGTGAAGGAGGGGGGTGAAATGGAAGAGGCGGGGAAGGTGGGAGGGCAGAAAGACGGAAATAAGAGTTAGATGAGAGTAAAAGTGTGAAAATAAACGAGAACCGTGCTGAGAGCAGAAAGCGACTACAATCGTCTGTCCGCGCGGGCGGAAGCTAGTCTTCATTATAATATGTGCCTATGTACAGAATGTTTGCTTTCGCAATGTTTTTCAGATTTTAAGATTCAGCAGTTGGAATTTTTTATAAGATACACTTTGATTATCTAATGTTCGGATAGAAAGTTGGCGTCAAAAAACATAGATAAAAATATCACCTAACTGTTCAGTTAATATGGCGTAGCAAGACTACCTATATGATCTAATGAGTCCACAAGTACCTATGTAAAAGTTGGCCTGTCATTGTTGTTGACATTATTGTGAAAATCCATCCAGACATTACGTAATCAAAGGGTACCCACTGGTAACTACTTTAGAATCTTAAATTTGCTATTACGACAGCAAAACAATGGTCTGTGTTCGCGTTGGTACCCCATAGTATTAAGTCAAAAAATAAAGTTGATTATTTAATACTTTACCAGGTCTTAAACGAGAAACAACATATGGCAGCGCTCCGCAACGAATACAACTTCGATCACCCGGATGCATTTGATGTTGAGTTAATGCATTCTGTGCTGCAGAGGCTCAAAGAAGGCAAAAAAGTCGAAGTACCTATATACAACTACGTCACGCATGCGCGGGAAAATAGGACTGTGAGTTTATTTTTTTTTTAAAGGAAAGAATGAACTTTCAAATATTATTTATTTATTTGTTTAAAAAAAAAACCAACAGCTTGATATTTAAATTATTTATACCGATAAATTATATCAATATATTTAAATTATTTATTAAAGTATATCGATACCCGAACTTAGTTGGCTTGAGGGAAATTTTCTCAAAAATGATCATACGTAGTTAGTCGAGCTCTATCGAATGGTATTTCTAAAACCTCTGTATTTTTAAAATATAACCGTTACGATACGATTTCTTAGTTCATGTATTTTTTTTTAATTTTGTAACCGACGTTAGTCGATTGAGAGGCTGGCGTATGGAGCACTCTTAAATTTCAGAGCCTCCTTTTTCTTTAGATATGGCTTTACATGCCAAATACGCATCAAAAACAAAAATCTGACCCTTGTGAACATACCGTTTTACGCCATGAGCTGAAACGTTTATATAGGCGAGTCGTAACGGTAATTTATCAACGAATAAGTGATTGCCTGTAATTTTATTATTTTTGAACAAAAGAGCTTCCAATTTTAGAGAAACCTCCTCCTTTTTTGAAGTCGTTTAAAAATGGATTGTTTTTGCCAGCCCTATAAAGTAATTTCCGTTAGCGATATGTTGAAGCTAATAAAATCGCCATCCCTAGTCTTCATTAAAACCTAAAAATATTGTAGACACCCGTGTGTGTTTATTTAATATTTTTATAAATTTTAAATAATAGACATTGTAAAAATATTTATATTACGTAAGATTTATAATTCTCCCCCATGTCTGCTAATTATAATACTTTGTGTATTACTATGAATTAAATAAATCCATAGTCAATCAAATTAAAAAGTTTTGTATCTCCCACTTTTTGAATATACTGGCATTAGAAGTACAGACGTCTTATTATAAACCATTCAATCAGTATTCGACATATTATTGTATTGTTATCGAAAAACATTCCTACTATTATATAATATGTAGAAATGTAAGATATAGTTTCAACCAAATTTTATGGCGGATCGGAATACAACGCTTTAAGCGTGCTTGCGCAGGTTCAGTCATATGCCCCTCGCTCCACTGCGTCCCGCTACACGTAAAACTGGTTACTGTGATGCGACTTGTGCCTATGTTCACATCCGCCATAAAGCTTAATTTGAACTGTACTAGACGAAAAGGCAGCAAAAATACGATTTTCCTGTTTTGACCAAAATAACAACTATTTATATATTTTTATGTACTATTTGTATTTAACTTGTAACGTAACATTAAATTTTTAGGATTTCATACCCAATGGGTACCAAGGGGAACCCTATTACTAAGCCTCGGCTGTCTGTTTGTCCGTCTGTCACAGGACTGTATCGTCTGAACCGTAATAGGTAGACACTTGAAATTTTCACACATTGTGTATTACTATGACCGCTTTAACATATATAAAATTAAAAATTTAATTAGGTTCCCATAGATTGACTGACCGGTCGGCCGAGTGGTTAGAGACCCTAACTGCGGAGCCGACTTCGCGGGTTCGATCCCCGCCCGGGATAAATATATGTGTGCATGAACATGTCTATTTGTTCCGAGTCTGGGTGTAAAAGTATATATGTATGTATTATAAAGAAAAAGAATATTTAAGTATCTTTAACAGTTGTCTTAGTAACCCATAATACAAGCATAGTACTTGCTTACTTTGGGACTAGATAGCGCTGTGTGGGTTGGCCCGGATATTAAAGAAAAAACTTTTTTTAAATATTATACGGTGACACAGAACCCTTTGCGTGCGAGTCCAACTCGCACTTGGCCGGATTTTAGGGTTCCATAGCCAAAAGGCAAAAAAGGAACTCTTATAGTTTCGCCATCTCCGTCTGTCCATCTGTCTGTCTGTTTGCCTGTGGTTTTTCTCGGAAACTATTGGCAATATATAGTTGAAATTTGGAAGGTAGATGTAATCTGTGAACCGCTACACAATGATGTAGTGAAATTAAAAAAAAAATTTATTTGGGATAGGTCGTCATACATGTACCTAACTGAAGTACGAAAAAAAATTATCGTATATTAATGCGAGAGGTACCAAACGATAGGTCTTAAAAAATGATATCAAGGTTTCAAACAATTTTTTTTATTTAAGTCAACAGTTGTTGAGATGCACTCCTAAAGTCCTAATTTTTGTTAGAGTCATGTGTTGTCGCCAAGCCCCTTCTACCAGCTAAACCGTTATTTTTGGATATGTGGAAAAAAATTGTAACAGGAGTATATATATATATATATATATATATATATATACTCCTATATATATATAGTGTTAACTTTTAACTATGTTATATATATATATATAACATAGTTAAAAGGAACACTATCACAGCTAACTAGACTATATTATTTTACGAGTTATAGATTAACTTATAAAATGTACTTTTATAAGTAAAAATGTTGTAAAAATTCCATAAAAAATGACGATAGCGTTTTGCCAATAAGTGAAAACTAGGTGCATTTTATCTTTGTGATGTTATTGTAAAAGAAAATTTAAAAAAAAAATTAAGATGAAAACTACATTGTATTACTAGGTACTATAAATTTACGCTTTCATTTGCAGAGCTTATTCTCTTCATAATCGATACTAAAAGTCAAAGGTTCACTGTGATAAAATAAGTAATAAAAATTGTCTCTAGCTATCAGTGCACTCATGTTATTACTTTTCGGATTAGCCAGAGAGGATCGAGCGCCTTCTAAATAACTAACGAAATTAAAATCAAATATATTTATACTATAATTCTTAAATTACATAATAATAACGATTAATGGTTTATTAACGTCGCGCTCGTTTTATTATATTGTCTGGTGGTACGGAACTCATCGTGTGCGAGTCCGATTCGCACTTGACCGGTTTTTTCTTAATAGGTATCAATATTTGTCTGTTTATACATTTCTCTATTTCACTTCTTGACTTCACTCCCATCACACTATTCCATACCACAACTCAAATCTTTCATCATCATTCATTTTGAATATCGCATAGTGTTGTATCTCATAGGAACCTTGTACGTTGCTCTCCGACCCATCCATTGTATCCATGTAAACAATCACGTCTTTTCGTTACTCAATTGCGACGTGTTAACAAAAGGTAACACACAAACACTTTCATATTTATAATCTTACTAGCGACCTGTCCCGGCTTCGCACGGGTAGCAGAGCATATAAGCCATAGTGTTTTTTTCTGCGTAGTGTCCTATCAGCTTATTGCGTCAAACATGTGGACTGGATTTAATTAGATTCAAATGTTACGTAAATTCATGCTACTTGGAGTATTTTTAATGTATTTTATTTTCAATTCTATAAATATTTGAAAAAGTAAAGAATAAATACATAAAAACAAACTACAATATTTCTTTGTATACAATATTTACATTACTATGTATACAATATTGTCGCGCGATATTTATATTTCGCTATAACTCCTAAGATATTAATTTAAATTGTATAGTGTAAAGGCCAATCATAAGAGCATGAAATGCTGAAGGTAAATACCGTATTTAAATTGATAAGGATTAATACTGTATCCGTATAAATTGCTTTCCAATTACCTCATCATATGACACCATTTTTTTAAACATAAAAATAGGTATAGTAAGCTATCCATAAAAGATAGACATATGTAATAGCAGACTTTTCTTTAATCCTATAAAAGAGACACAATTCCTCCATACATTATTTTGTTATATCTCAAAAGGATTAGGCAGCGTTTTCGATGAAAGCTCACAGCCGGCCTGATTTTTAATAATCGTCAAATTTCAACAAATTTCCACAAAACATTAATAAATTATACACGTAAACCCTTATCTTGAATCACTCTGTCCATTGGTGTCAATAATATGCCAAACCGTTCCATAGTTTTTGAGTTTATCGCGTTCAGACAGACAGACAGACGCGGCGGGGGGCTTTATTTTATAATATGTAGTGATAATGTAATTTTTTTCTTTTTTACAGAAAACAATGTATGGAGCAAACGTTATAATTTTCGAGGGCATATTAGCGTTTTATAACAGTGATGTAAATAAAATGCTGGACATGAAAGTATTTGTAGATACAGACGCGGATATTAGGCTTGCAAGGAGGCTGCGAAGGTGAGAAAACTTTAAAATAATTGTACTAGAACCACTAGGTTCGATTCAAATCAGTACTAAAAGTGTAATAAATAAACTTTGTGTTTTATAAAAATTGGTTCAAATCAAGGACCTATGTGTATATACTGATATTAGCTCGGGTCTATACTGATATTTCGGGAGTGGGTAGGAGCAATATACTGGGTGTTCGGCTGAACGTATTGCTTAGGGAACGCATCCATACTACGTGACCCGTTCAGGGTTGAGAGGGGGTCTTCAAAATACCACTCTTGTTTCCGGGGGGCGGAGGGGCTTAGGTCTTTGTCACATAGTCAATATCCTCTAGGAAAATAATTCTGAATAAAAGACAAAAAGATTTGTTTTGGTAAATTAGAATATCAGTACCTGGCAATAAATATTGCACATCGGCAATAATCACATTTCCGAATACAAACGAATGCTAATATCCTTGTCCATCAATTATTAGATTTATCGTTTATCAGAATTTGAATTCAGAACTAAATACTTTATTGTTGTTTAGTGTGCAATAGAGATAACGCTCTAAGAAGCCGAAATTAGCCGACTGTCTCTTTTCAAAGGTCGATGTGCAATATTTACCGCCGGGTACTGTACATATTTTTTACTTGTGATTGTAGATATGCACGCACTTTTGACCTCATGTTGCAAGTGCCGTATTAATGAAGACAATTAACCATTCCCAAACTCCGTTATTCCTCTTTTCGGAAGAATAGGCAATTTTAAACTAATTTGATTTTTTTTTGTTTTAGATTAGTATTTAGATCGGTAGTCCTCCCCTCACAATGAGGGGTATTGGAGCGTATTGCTCCACGCTGATCCAGTGTAGGTTGGTGGATTTTAACAACTACCATCTATTGATGGCAACCGGGGCTGAAGGCTTAACGTGCTCTCTGGGGCACGAAGTCAGTAATGGTTATGTACAAAGTTAAAAAAAACTCATTGGTACATGCCCTAGGATTCGAACCACGGCCTTCTGAACAAGAAGTGGGCTCCCTCGCTACCACTCGGCTATCACGACACTACATGAAGAATATTTTGTAAACGCAGATACATTTAATGCATAATAATTAAAAAATAAATCATATTCACAGAGACATAGTTCAACGCGGACGGGATTTAGAAGGTGTTCTAAAACAATACATGACTTATGTGAAACCGGCATACCAAAACTACATAGCGCCTTGTATGGCCCATGCAGACATTATAGTGCCGCGCGGCGGTGAGAACAAAGTCGCAATACATTTGATTGTACAACATGTTCATAAACAATTACAGTTGGTGAGTGATTTTTTAACAGACGAAAGAAAATTGTCTATACAACTTAAGTTTTTATGATAGACATATTTATATTGTGATTTCGTTGCATTAAAGGCAGATTGTATTAACATCCAAAGGTACGAGAGCTGTTTGATACAATTTTGAGTATGTATGTGAAGCAGCATGAACTGATGGGTGGTGAACGGTCATTTTATTGACTTCACTTTATGAAAATATGTTTTTGTGTTTATAAATTTTATTTTAAGTCTCACATTGCCTTAAATATATTTTTTCCGGAATTAACAACATTCAATTATAAAACCGCATTGCACCATTTTCCACTTAAATGATATGTCTCATGTATTTTTTTGTTAAATAATAAATTAAAATATATTACAATTTCAAAATGCCACAAACAGGAACATTTGAAAAAGTCCCTATTTCAAAAATTCAAGGCAAACGGGTACTATCTTTCAATTAGGTCTACAATTTAATATTCAGAGACCCTAACTGGTGAACCAAGGGTCGAGGGTTCGATTCCCGCCCGGAACAAATATTTTCGTGCATGAACCTGTTTATTTGTTCCGTGTCTGGGTGTAAAATATGTATATATTATAAAAAATATTTAAGTATGTATGTCACTTGTTTAGTACCCCATAATACAAGCATAATACTTACTTACTTTGGGACTAGATGGCGCTGTGTGAGATGTCCCAAATATTATTATTATATACAAAGCTACATTTTGCCTCAACTACCTACTCAAAATTGGGTTAACAACTCGTATTTAAAATTGATTTATAACATTTAGATCCATAACATAAAATGTAGAAACTGTTGGGGGTAATGTTTATTATAGTAGCGGCTACAATTTTAAATACGAGGGGCGGCTTATTGGATTAGTTTTATTTGTTTATATTAATCATTAATTGTTATTTTAAATTAATAACAGACTCATAAAATAAAATAGTTACTGAAAATTATGTTAGTTGAAAATAAACAGTTACTGAAAATACTGCTTATTTTCAGCGTGGCTTCAAAGTGAGAGAAAAGTTAGCAGTGGCACACATTGGGCAGCCTCTGCCAGAATCAATATATGTACTCAAAGACACACCTCAGGTAAGTTTATTTTATCATATTCTGCTATTATGTTATAGCCACCCTAAACTGTTTTTAGCCACATCTGATCTATTTGTGAACAACGAACTACTTTGTTATTATTGCTCTTTTTTTTTAATAGGAGCATGGTTATAGACACCTATTTTTTATTATATTGAACCATAATGTTAATCTGTTTAAATGTGAAAATTTCAAAATTAATTTACTGGTTGGGCTGAGCTGTAGGGTATAGACAAACATACAAATAAATATATATGTCATGGAGTAAGGGATAATTTAGTCGGTCACGATTTTCTCGGCAATGAATGTAGAAATACAAACCAGTGCCAGATGCCAATTGATGACATACAGAAACGTCACTCAACAGGCTACGGAGAGAAGACAGGTACTTGAAGTTTCCTCTACGTGATAGGATTTGTAACGAAGAAACCCGCAGAAGAACTGGAGTGACGGACATAGCTCCAAAAATTAGTACAATGAAGTAGTAATGGGCAGACCATTTCGCTCTTAAAGTCTATAATGCTGTGGAAGAAAGATTCTCGAGTGGCGACTACGAACCGGCCGTCAAAGCGTGGAACAATCCCTCACCAGGTGGACTGTCCTTGGTTACAGGTGGCCCAAGATTGATTAGATCTGCAAAACAAGATCTAATAAGAAGCCTATGTCCAGCAGTAATCGTCCGGTAGCTGAAATCGTGATGATAAAATGGTGAACGTGGAAATATCACTGCAACAGTTTTATAATAATATAATTTCTACTTTAAAGTTTTCAATAAATTTATTTTTAAATAAAGTTATAAATAATATAATGTTTCTAAACAATATCTCGTGATAGCCGTGATAGCCCGAGCGCAGCGAACCTGTTTGAAATCTATAAGGCCATGTGGCCGTGGTTCGAATCCGGGCGTGTACAATTCGTTTTTTCTGACTTAAGTACATTATCTATCACTGACTCCGTGTTTTGGAAAGCACGTTAAGCCATTGGGCCTAGGTGCTATCAATAGATGGCGGTCGTTACAATCCGCCAATCTACATTGGAACAGCGTGGTGGATTTAAGCTCCAAGCCCCTTCATCTTGAGGGGAGGCCTAAGCCCTTGTAGTAGGGTATAAAAAGGGCTGATGGACACAATATCTGTGTAAACTCCATGTAATATTAAAACTGAAACTGGGCTCAATTTTCAGTCCAATAGCCAACTTACGACAATATTTACTAAAATATTAGGTCGAGTTCAAAATATGTACCTTGGGGTCTGTCGATAGTTGAGGGTAAGACATGTGCACTCTTTCGATCAATGTAAACTGGAGGTGCACGTGTAACCTGCCGAATCTGAAAACGCGAATGCGTCTGTTGGCTAATCGAGGAGTGTGGCTGTGAGTCGGCCCGTCTCGCTCCACTTCATATCCTGGAACCTGGATAACCTGAAGACCCCAAAAGCCTTGTCTAGAACTGTACAACGAAATCTGTGCCGTAACGTTAATATTTTATTACGTGTGTTTTAAACTTCTGAAATAAATGATCGATTGTGTCAGGTCCAAGGACTACACACATTCATCCGCAACAAGGACACACCTCGCGATGAGTTCATATTCTACTCGAAAAGACTGATGCGTCTCGTGATAGAGTTCACTTTGTCGCTGCTGCCTTACAAAGACGTTAGCGTGGACACCCCACAGGGTTTCAGTTACAAAGGTAAATTGATGTTCCTCGACATTTATATCTTGTTATTCTTTCTGGTACCCTGCAGAAAAAAACTCGAAACATAACTGCGTAGAAGGAAGTAGCGTGGTGTCATGATGAGATATAACAAAAAAACCGACAAGTGCGAGTCTGACTCGCACACGAAGGGTTCCGTACCACCTCACAATAGAAAAACAAAACACGTTTGTTTTATGGGGACATTCTTTAATTTTTAACTTTATTTCATTTTTATTATTTGTTGTTACAACCATAGTAGTACACACTCCATGAAACATTCAAGTGTCTACTTGTTACGGTCCAGATGATACAGCCCTGTGACAGACGGACGGACAGCGAAGGCTTACTAATAGGGTTTCCGTTGTTATGTTTTGGATACGGAACTCTAAAAATGATCGTATAGCAATAAACACATAGAAAAAAACTCGAACATGCTATTACGTCAATACAAATATACCAGGATTTACATTTGTTAAAGAGAGATGGCTGTTACTGCGGTTTCGCTTTTAGAGCAATTAACAGTTTCGTATTTCGCACCGGAAGAGGTACGAAAGTCGGCTTCACACGTTCTATTAATTTTGTCTATTATTGCATATATTGTATTCGAATGACCGAGTGGTTAGAAAACCTAATTGCGGAGCCAAGGGTCGTGAGTTCGATTCCTGCCTGGAACAAATTTTGTGTGCATGAACATGTCTATTTGGTACTTGTCTGGGTGTAAAAAATATCTATTTATGTATATATTATAAAGGAATATTTGAGTATGTATGCTAGTTGTCTAGTACCCCATAATACATGCATAAAACATGCTTACTTTGGGACTAGATGGTGCTGTATGGGATGTTCCAGGTATTGTTACTATTATTATTAATATATTTCCAGGTCGCAAATGTCAAGTAGAAAAAATATGTGGTGTTTCAATACTCCGCGCGGGCGAGACCATGGAGCAGGCGGTCTGCGATGTATGCAAGGATATACGTATTGGCAAAATCTTAATACAAACTAACCAGGACACCGATGAGCCTGAGGTGAATATATTTATAAATACAAATAAATGTTTAAAATAAAAACACTAAAAAAAATTTTGATTGGTTCATGTAAATAAATTAATGACCTTAAACGTAAAGGCAGACAACGACGACGAAGTGTAAGAAGACGGCTTGTTGTCTCACTTCATTCAGATAGAGCGCCTACTGATAAAAATAATATTATTTATACTATCTATACTAATATTACGTAATATTATGAAGAGGAAAGATTTGATTTATGTTTGTTACTGAAAAACGCAAAAACTACATTCGATTTAAAAAAAAATTTCACCTATAGAAGGCGAACTTATCAGCGAATTAACATGGGCTATATTTTATTTTCAAACTAACTTTCCGCCAGCGGCTCCTCTCCCGTGGACTACACAGTTGTATTGGGACCGCAAAATTTTTTTTACTTAGAGATAATAAGATAGAGTAGGCAAGCCAATCGGAAATGCGGGTCTCAACAGAAAGAGATAGAGAATAAGTGTACCTTGACTTATAACTGTGGCACAGTTATTTTCCATCCTTTTTCTCCAATGCCCAAACGATACCCAACCTTTACATACAGTGTTTTACGGAGCTTGCTTACTCTAGTTATATTACATCTATGACTTTTTATACCAGAAAAAGGGGTCTCGGTACAACTGTGTAGTCTACGCGAGCGGAGCCGCGAGCGAAAAGATAGTTTACAATCTAGAAAGGAAATCGCATATTCTAAGAATACAGGACGAATTGTTAGTTTGTTGACCATTAGTCTGAGTTGTAATAATGATTAATATAATTTCTAAAAATATGATAATTTTATAATAAAATGTATATTAATTGTTAATAAAATCAGCTTTAACAATATTATCAATTGATTTTCTAACTTGTAGTTGTTGGTCTTTGGGAAAATATATGGTAACACGGAGCGTAACCAAGCGGCCGCCATAGCGATCGTGGTAATTTTTTTCCATTTATTTAAATTCGACCGTTATTAAAAAAAAAAACTCAAAGATAATCACAACGTGTTTAGCTACTAATCATTCGTTTCTATAATTTTGTGTCAATTTCGCTAAGAATCAAAACTGACAGTCGATAAAAGAAAACGCTAGTCGCGTTACTAACAATGGAAATACTTTTAGCTGTAACCGTAAGCCGCCTTTATTCGTCCCTGGGAGCATAGTTGCGTCTCTGTTTATCGCGAGACGATCTAATTGTTTTCTCTCGCTCTGGTGTAGATAACGCACACGCTCATAGTAGCGCAAAAGCTTATTGCAATAAAGTTGTACTCAATTATTAAACTTCCAGCTATACTACTTACGACTACCGAAAGACATTAAGGACTACCGCGTCATACTGATGGATGCGACAGTGGCGACAGGTGCTGCGGCGATAATGGCCATCCGCGTGCTACTAGACCATGACGTGCCCGAACAATGCATCAGCCTAGTTTCCCTGCTGATGGCCGAAATAGGAGTCCACTCCATAGCCTACGCTTTTCCAAAGGTGAATTATTTTTGTGAAAGAAAAAATACTTTCATTCACCGCCACAAGCATAAAATATTACAAAGTATTTTTATTCAATTCGATTCACATTATAATGTAGGTATGTCGACTTCAAATGGTTAAATCAGCCACTCGATTGAAAGGGTGACCTGTTTATTAAATGCCGCCATGCAATTAAATGTGTCTTGATAGCCCAAACGCAGTGAACCTGTTTCAAATCTATAAGGCCGTAGTTCGAATCTGGGTGTGTACCAGTCAGTTTTTTCTGACTTAAAGTACGTTAATTATCACCGACTCTGTGCCTCGGAGAGCTTTTTGAGCAGTCGGTCCCGGTTGCTGTCAATAGATAGCGATCGTTACAATTCGCCGACCCGCATTGGAGCAGCGTGGTGAATTTAAGCTCCAAGCCCCCTCAGCTTGAGAGGCCTATGCCTCTGCAGTGGGGTACAAAAAAGGCTGATGGAATGGAAAAAAATCAATTAAATTGCCGAAAGAGGCTTAGCCAAATTGTTGACAACAACATTTGACGAAAGGGCTGTAAGTACATCGGTTTTGGCCTCTTCTTTATATGAATAAAATGTTCATGTAGGTACTGTCAGGATGACAGATCATAAAATTGATCATTTAATGGTGTGTTCCGTTTTCGGATCCATTAGAAATTCCAATTCAGCCAGAATAGATTGATGGTCCACCATTTATAAATTGATAGATTAGGTTAGGTTTGTTTATATTAATGTATGCAGCGAAGCGGAGTGGAGCGGTGCAACGAGTCACTCAGAAGATCAACATTGTAAAAGTCTAACACATCGTGAAGTTGGATCTGGCCACGGCTAAAAAAAAACTAAATGATCCGCCGGCGGCCTTTGGTTTAGCAGTTTCAAAAAGGCTAGCTTTTAATCAGCCAATAATAATATAATAATAATAATAATAATAACACACACAATCACAACAACGTCTAGGTCCCAAACTAAGCATTAGCTTGTATTTTGGGCACCAAGCGAAGACACCACATACATATAACAACCAAGATCCGGTGCCAGTATTAATATTCATCATATAAATACTGACCCGACCTGGGATTCGAACCCGAGACCTCCAGCTTCGCAGGCAGGGTCGCTGCCCACTAGGCTAAGCGGTCGTCAATATGTTAAACGTTGAGCTATCTTAATTTATTCAACGAACGCCTTAGGCGTCTAATTGAATGCCGGCATTTAATTACCAGGCTAGCCGTCCAATTGAATGGCTGATGTAATCACATAGTGGCGACATGTATACAATGTTTTAATAATTTTACTTAAAATGTTTTTAAACCTATCATTAGGCTTTCTTGCCTTCAACTACTAGAGCACAGCCCATTCTCAGCATTGAGTTAAGGTGTTTGGACCAAAGTTCACTACACTGGTCCAGTTCGGATTATAAATGCTGTCAACTTCTACCGTCCAAGAAGTGACGATATTGACGAAGCTTGTGATATTTATGTGACTTAGGTTTTTAGAAATTATAGACTCATTGATCAGGAATGTCAGGATACATATAGCGAGAATCGAACCCTCGACCTTTGTATGAAAAACAGAGTGCTTAGCCACTCGGCCACTACAACTCCGAACCCATAAAATTAAACAGATAAATATTAATCACTAAATTCCATTGTCGTAAAAATATAAATTATCCATATAAATTAAGAAGGAATGCCCACCGCGTGAGTTCTAAATACCTACATGTAACGGCATGATGCGCGACATGTTTTGGTATGTTCACACGCATACTATATGTTAAAGTGCATGCGATTATTCTGTTATTTAGACTGTATCCTTTTGCATGAAAAAAAAAACTGAGTTAGGCTCAATATACTGTATTTTTTTTTATTTTAGGCATTATAGTGTCGGAGATAAGGGCTATGGTAGATTTTCGTATATTTTCTTTAATCTGAAAGCAATAACAGACCTTGACTTAACAGAACAATAACCTTGGTAACAATACCAAGATGACATTTTGGGAATTGCAGACCATATTTTTAAATTAGTGTGAGCTGGATACAAATTCTTAAGCTACTTGATTATAATTTTCTTTTGTTTGATACAGTATTTTATAATAAAATGTATTCTATAATTCATTACGATGAATCATATAAATAATTTATGAGACATTGCGTATTCCTTGTTTTTTTCTAAGCTTCTAAATCAATTATATTTTGAGATTGAATGATTGACATTTGGTATTCATTGTGATTGACATTTGGCCGAATGAGCGTAACGTAAACGTACCTGCTGTGATAGTTTGTGGTTTATTGTACTTATGTCATTTTTGTACCTAAATAAATATTCTCAAATATGTCAAAGAAAATGAAAACAAAACAATGACTTCTGTGATTACAAAATTATTTAATTTAAATTAGCAAAATGATGTTTATGTTGATAATGGTGGTGAATTTTGCATATCGTCAATCTGAAATTAATATATTTTTATAGGTTATTTTTATGGCACTTACAAATAATTTTGTACCCTATATTTAAATTCACAAAGATTTTACCACTAAATCATTTTGTGGTTGATGCGTAGATTAATGTATTAGTAACATATAATATTAACTCGGGGCGTAATATTTTAAGCTCAGGGAATATCGCCATACAAATCTAGGATTGTTTTTTATACATTTGTATTTTTCATAATAAGCACTTTCATTTGATAGGTTACACGATACACTTGAGAAAAAAAATATTTTTTTATTTCTACCTTGCCCCCGAAATCAACCCCCAAAATTAAATTCATTTTACGATATACGACCGTTATTATGTACCGAATTTTAAAGTTTTTCGTCCAGTACCTATAGATTAAAAAAATAGGCTACGACAAATAGATATCAGGGCAGTCCTAGAAGTTTCTTTTTATTTATAACCAAATATTAGGTCACTAAACAACCTATCACATAACATTTTTCAATAATTACAGGTCAAAATCATTACATCGGCACTGGATCCCGAGATAAACGAAAAATTCTATGTTTTACCTGGAATAGGTAATTTCGGTGACAGGTATTTTGGTACCGAACCCAACGACGAATATTAAAGCGGCTGTATAATCGGTTACCTTTGCCTCAAAAAAAAAATGACGTTATTGTCTACTTACATGTATTTATTGTCCATAATAGAATAAGTGTAATTTGCATAAGTTTAATTTCACAGTGTAGTGTTAGGTTACTGTGGAATAGTGAATTATTATGTTTCATTTATTTCATTGCTAGTCTTTTATGTACAAATGTTATTTATGTACTACTTAACACAATTTTGTGTTCAAATAATATTTATTGACAAAAAAGGTCATTTATATTAAAAACTATAGTTGAATTTATAATTTGTATGTGTCATATACAGCAATTTTCTTAACGAGGCTTTAGTGTTTCTTGATTGAATGAATTTAATATTTAAGGAGTGTGGTACAGCGCGCGCCAAACTTTTTGTTAGCTATGAAGTTGACACGGGTAAGTTTTACGCGGATGTAGAACCCTTTGATACCCATTTTTCTTACTGCGACGCTACTCGCTTCGACTTTATAGCGAACAAGAATACGCGCGCTATACCAATAGAATCTATACCAATCATGAACCGGATTTTGGTATCGGGTTCAATGCAGCACCAATATCAGTGATTACTTGCAGACGAATAATTTTACTGGAACTAAAATATAATTTAATAATATTCGCATTAAAAATAATTAATACGTGCTTACGTATTAATTGCTCTTTCAGAGCGACGGATCTAGTGAAGGTTCGTATAGTAATTAATATTCAAGCATCGGTGTCCGTCGTCAAAACAAAGTTCGTTCGGGCTCGCTCGGGGGTCGATGACCTATCGCTTTGGCCCACTCGGAGTTTCTACGATAAGATGTATTCGGTGGGCTGTCATCTTTACGATCGCGCTCCGAATCGGAATCGACACCAAAACAGTTAAGCAATTTACTTACAATGTGTGAGCGAAATGTGTACTATCGAGTACACAACGCTGCTTTAGTATTAGCCAGAACTTAGCGACACTTTTTTAATCAACTCACAAATGCACTGATGGTCCACATGTATTACAAGGCTGCCGACAGGGTAACACTGTTAATTAATCGCGTATGAAGTGTATATTCCATGCAATGAAGCATCACTGACGGCCAGTAACATGTCGTATGATATTGATAGCGCCGTACGCGACCAACTTCAATATCGTTATGGCGATTGTTTAGATATTTAACCAAAGAAATTTGTTTCCCAAGAGAAAAAACGATGAACCAATTGTAATAAAAATGTAAACCTGTCGGGTTTTCAACTTCGCGTGGTATTAATAATTTCGAAACTTTATGCAGTAACCCAAAATATTTCCGAAATGAAAAGAATGGTTCAGCCTTTCCGGAAATTAGCTTTCAACAGACAGACAAAAAGTAGTCTCTGTAACACCTAACAAGCTCCTTTTCATGTCTGCTAAGTTCCATTAAGCCTGAACAGTCAGACAGGCCCTATGACTCTCTGCAGTGGAGAGACACGGGCTGATGATGATGATGATGCAATGGTTATCTATTAAGCGCGGATTTCTTTCCTAGTTACAATGTACACATTGTATGTACTGTCTGTATTATTTTTTATTATTTACAAATTAATTTTACTTTATCGTACATTTAAATGCTAAAACTCTTTAAACATCTTTTCTAATCATATGAATTTTTAGGATGCACATTAACTTTTCGTTTTTCAATCACGCTAAAGAACATAACTTTCACCAAGCTTTGAATTATACAAAGTTCCCTGATATCTTCTAACGTGTAGACATAAGTATGTTTACTTGTTACACACACATGTTTTTTTTTAAATGTTGTTGATTGGCATATTTTTAATGCAATACCTGAACTTATTTTAGTCATCAAGGAATTAATAGGATACATCATCATTTTCTATTAATTAAAGGATAGTTTAATATAGCCTTTAAAAAAAAAAATTTATTTGAATCAAACAATTTTAATGCTTTCCACAGTAACCAAACATGTGATTACTGTTTGATTAAAAATTAATCATAATTAAAGTAAAACGTATCAAAAACAACAATAAAAATACACACCCTGTAAAATATATTTTAAATATTTGACCATGTACCAAGAAACTGTAAATTAAATGATCATGGCTTTTATAACTTTGTAACGCATTTTTCAAATGACATGAACTTTCTCCTAACTGCATAAATATATTCTTTTAGAATATAAAAATATTTACAAAAGATATGGATTTTCAAACCATAGATAGTAGTATGACATACACATTGCTGAGTTGGAAGTCAGGCGAGAAACAAATAAACTAATGTAACAAGCTAAAGGCAATCCACTTGAATGGTCTCATCTATCTGTCTCGCTCTAACCACATATATTATGATTTTCTTTTCCACATTATCAATATGTCAGTATTATACTACATCTATGGTTCATACTTACTCTACATTGTATGTTTGAAAATAAGACAATTGACATGAAAATTTACATTCATTTGGTATACACTATGAAAACGATTACCTACTATAAGTTTTTGTATCTATGTGTTAAGTGTAGATGAATTTTAATTAAATGGATTTTATTGGCCTTGCAAACCCGAACTAAAATCGGTATGCATATTTAATATTTATTTTATATTGAAAATAATTTTGTTTAATTAATTCAAAATGTATTATTTGTTGCAATTTTTTATTGCTTGTGTATTCATGAAGATGTTGCCGTGTATTCTTTATTTTAAATTTATTTTTTTTATTTAAATGAATGATTTAAAAAAATCTTTTGGCCAAATGTATGTCACCAGGTTTTTAAACGATTGCTTGACTTCCTTGATAAATGTTCTCTGCCTTGTCCGTACTTCTAGTCCACATAACGGCGATGGTTTATAGATTGTACTTTTTCCGCGTTTTCAATGATTTCTGGGCTCTTTGTTAATCACGTCAACTCTATTCTCAAAATCTATGCATTTCGTTTCCAAAGATTCCTCGAAATTGTTCCTAAGGTTATTCTAAATACATTTTATTTACTTATTGTTTTTAGCGCTATATCAAAACGTGCAATTTAGGACCTAGACTCATATAAAAAACTTAAAATGGGCTGATATTAGTATTTCATTCCGTTTTTTAAGGCACTGCCAAATTTTCAGTTTTTGTTTAAAAAACCAAAACTGTTTTATTAATTAGTATTCTTTTTTGTAAAGTATTTTTTCCATTTTAGTTGTAAGAAAATATCAATGCTCCGCATTGAAAAAACGGTTTAACATAACTGGAAATTGGTATGGAAATTGTTTTACCTCTTTGGTTTTATATCATTTATTTTATATAAGTATTTTAATAATTTTTAAAAAGTTGTACAATTAAATGTTTAGTGTTGTTTTAATCTTAATATGTAGGTATACTTAAATTAAGAAATTGACCGCAATCAATTCACAGTTGTATTAATTCGATATGCAGAACCAGTGTTTTCGTAAATTTATAAAAAGAAATGTATGTACTTAAAAGTAATGTGAAAATAAGTGACATTTTTATGCACAACTCTCAAATGAAAAACCAAAGTAAATTTAGGGCTAATGCAACCAAGCTTAGAGCCCTGGTGAGTAATAAGGTATTCGACTACTATGAAATATATTATATTTATTAAAAAAATATTAAAATTGACTTTATACAATAACAACATTTATAAACAAAATTGTATTTTAAAGAATATGGTAATTATAAGCTATTAAAATTTTATTTCGGTCTCTTTCTTGCAAAACGATATTTAACATTTAATTATCATTATGTCTAACAGGACGTTTTAAACATTCTTAAATTTGTTGATAAGATTTACTTTTTAAAATTCTTTCCCTATTATATATTTAGAAAACTCATATAAAATAATTTATGGAAAGTAGTCAGTCAACTAGCCTATTGCATCGACAGTACAATATTAACATATTATTTAATTTGTGTTTGAATACAATTAGATTGAAAATTTTTGGCTCAGAAAGAAGTTTTACCAGTGGATTTTGAAACATGAAATCTAAATATCGATATTCGTTCAAATATTTGTTAACTATGTGACAAATATTCGACAATAAACAGCCTGTAATACAGGCCTCGTATATACACAATACTGCAATTTGAAGCATAATACATTATCATCTAAAAATACTAACTACTACAAATTGCATATACAGTTGAACCAACTTGATTTGGCTCATCGGAAAATTTTGACAGGCAGAAACTGATCAGTTGATAAAATACGTTACCGCCTGTATCAGTTTAGTCGCAAACGAAACATCTAGCGTGTATGTGTATTTATATGCAGAACGCTGTCTGATTGCCCCGAATCGTAGATGAGTGCGGCCTGGTCCTAAATAACTAGAGACAGTTATAGTTCGCTTCTAACTTTATGGCGGATCTGAATACAACTCTAAATGCGGGCTTGCGCAGGTATCGGGTGGGATGGGCCGCCAAGAGGTTTGCGGGAATAACGCCCCGCCCTGTACGCCGGCGCCGCGGGGTTCGCGGAAGAAACGCACTACTCTTTCGCTCCACTGCGTCCCGCTCACCTTTAACTAGTCACTGCGACGCGACTTGTGCCTACTTTCGGATTCGCCTTAAAGTTTGAGGCGACCTATTATATACTGCACTATAGATCGCAGAACTAAGAACATTTCCGATGTGCCAAGTCAAAATCGTTCAGCTGCACAATAACAAAAATATGGCCGATTCTATTGTAGTAAGAAATTGTATTTACATGTACACTAGATGTAAAATGTTGCTGTGTATAAAAAAAAATTGCAAAAAATGAACTCGCAAATAAAAGAACTGACAATTTATTGTGTATTTTTCTTTTTTTTTTTGATAGTATTAAGAGTCTAATAAAAAATAGACTAACTGAGACTAAGTTTTCTAAAGCAGACATGTTTACAGATTGAAAATTTTCATTTCGATTTTTTCATTTATTATTAATTATTATTAATATTAATACTATCGTTAATTATTAAATTAATCATACCCGTTAATAATAAAAAAATTCAAATATGATCGCAGCCATCCAAATAACGCTGGAAGACTAAATCCCAATACTCGGATTTTGTGGAAGTTGTATTTTCATTATGCTGAGTTTGAATCTTTCTGGAAAATGGAAATCACTTTTAAATCAATAATTAATACTTATAGACTAGCTTTATTTTTGAGTCCTTTGTTCTAGATTAGATAATTCAAATTACGCTCAATACGATGTTTATAGATAATGATATTGTTGTTTAATATCACTATATTGTTCAAAGGTGGGATGTAGATAAGTTACTTTGTGCGAGAGAATAAAGGAAGATGTATGTAAATCGAGCAGCGACTTAGCTGGCTTAAGTCTGCCCAGCGCCGCGCCGGCCTGAACATTCCTGGCACCCTAGGCGAAAGACTGGGACGCTTTTAAGAAAATTCTTGACAAAACAATAACGTAAACAGATTAAGTGATAAAAGATATTGTGTACACCTTTTTTACTGTATGTAAAAGTAAACAAAAAAAACCTATGTAGAACATTCTTGACTTAATTTTGAAAAAGTGAAAACAATCTTCTAAAATCAATTTTCCGCTATATCTTGCTGTATAAATAAAGTTGACAATCCCAAAAGTATTTTTTTTTTATTATTTACGGTAACGTAACGATACGGTATTCCTTTCTTGAGCATTGTTGAGCACATTTCAACATTTGAGTACGTTTTGTTTAGTTGCATTACCGCCCCCTAATAAATGGGTCCGCGGCGCCTAAGGCGGCAACATTAACATAGCCTTCCAACATCCCTTCAACAACCCGCTATCACCCGACGTCGCCATTGGTCATCTGTCCACCTAGTCGGGGAGCGTTCTTCACATTGCCCTTTCTATCTTATACTGTAATATGAGCAATTCTTGTAAGTATATTTATCGTATATAGTTCACGTGTCTCGGAAACGGCTTTAATGATTTGGATGAAATTTGTATATGGGTATCATCTCAAAACAGGTTCCTAAAGTTTTATATTTATTAACCACCAGACGGCGCTGCAGTAGATGTTTATCTTCGAAACGACGACTGATTTTGATACAGTTTTTTGCATTACATAGGTATCACCTACGAATAGATGAGTTGTGCAGTTATGATCCGCCAAGGGGCACTGCAATGTGTATCTAAAACGGCTTGGAGGATCTTGGCGTGGTTTTTGCGTTACATAAAGTATCACGAAAAGTAAGAGCGAGTTTAAGTGTGTAAACACGATTGGGAAAATAAAAATTCCGAGCTAAGCTCGGTCGCCTGAATTTTGTACATAAACCAATTTGCAACATGCAATTGCAACAAGCTTTTTGTGTTTTTATTGTATTCAAATTTAACCTACTTGAAATGTTCTTCACAGTCGTCCAAGGTGACGTCACCGCCGAGACGCGCTCCCCAGCCGCTGTTATAACTCAAATACTTTTGCTGGAATTGAAAATAAAGTTGTCTGAAATATTACAATATTTATAGCACACACACTTGAACTCAGAGCCGATTTCGTTCTTCTTGAAGGGACAAGAGAAGCGAAATATGAATTTACATAAAATAACGTTTTTATTTTTCATACCTAATATTAATTAAACACTTAAAATATATGTTTCAGGTTCAAAAAATGTTAAAAAATGAAAATTAAAAGTGCATTAACGAAATATTATATAGGTCATAACTATTAGATACGAAAATTCACATTTTGTTTGTGTTGCCGCTTTAAAATTATTAGGTACCTGAACGGTGATTCCATAACAACTATAGCAAACGTACTAATAAATCTTCAAGAAAAATTAAGAATTTATTTATATTAAATCTTACTTGTACATGTTTGGAGAACATCTGCTCTGCTATGATAGCCGATGTAATACGTAAAGCCCTGGCAACTTTGTCCACACAGTTTACGTAAACGGCTAACAAAGCATTTCTATCAATGCTGTCTCGACGGGGATTCACGTGTAAGTTGAACCCACCACTGCTAGGTGAACCCTGGAATCAAATGATTAGACTCAAATTATGTAGGTACGTATTTCAACCACAGACCTAAGGCTGGCTAGACTATAAAGATGAGCGGCGTATCTTCGGCTACTAAGCGGAATCATATACTTTATCTGTGCATGTCTGTGTGGCACAACGCGACGCAGTGGAACCTCTTTTTTTTTAGGGCCGAATTGCGAATTGCCCGACCTGCCACGCAGATATTGTCGGCTGTGGTGTCGGGTTGGTATAGCACAGAAGTTGCAACCCTACCGGCTAAACGGCAACCTCAACCTATATTCTCTGAGTGTAGGTTTTGAATGATCGCGGACTAGATGCATTGAGGATGCTTCAGTGCATAGCTGCCTTCTGACGGGCGAGACCTTATGGGCGCCGCCGCCGCTCTCGGTATAAGAGTTAGACTCAAGCAGAGAGCCGATCTCTCAATGTGGGAGGGCAGTTTGAACTGGATAGCTTGACTGTGAATAACCAAAGGCGTAAACATTCGAGCTGATTTATTTCTTCAACTAGGTAATTTCGGGTGGTAGGTTTTGCTCTCCTACGTCAAACTAAAGGTCTGATCGACTTGAAACTCTTTGAATTTCTTCCTCGATGGTGAGCTCATCAGGTGCATCTGTGAGTGCATTCTATAGACGTCTGAGAATGTGGGTTTCGTAAGAGGCCGCTGCCGAGAGTACGGATTGGGGTGCGCGACCGCAGCGGTGAAGAAGCTCTTAGACGCGTTCTGCATGTACCTATTATGAGATTGGTACGTTGAGATCGTTGTGAAGCAGACTGTTTCGAACGTACCATGGAACACCGGCGGTTCTGGCGCAATGCAAAATTGTATCTCCTATCGAGTCTGCTCGCAGACTAAAAAAGGAGAGGCTGTAATCAAGATGGTGTCCGGGCACAGGTCCGGTTTATCACAGACAGGACGGACGGACGACTGACATGAAATCATTAGGGTTCTATTTTTTGCTTTTAGATCCGGAACCCTAAGAACGTATAGGTGTGGCTCAAAGTTTATACTACCTAATGCACATAAAATACTCATCTGTCTTTATTAAAAAATGTGCAGAGGAACGACACGGCCCGCGTGTGATTTTCGTATTAGGCGCCTATCTTCTTAAAGACGGTTATTACCTGGTCGATGATGTTTTTCATCGTGAGAACAAGAGTGGTGATGTCTACGTCGCCGTTGATGATAACACCGCCCGAGTTGTTGTATCTGTTTTCATATAAAGATGATTTCATATACTGGGTGTTCGGCTGAACGTAATCCAAACTTAAAAGTCATGTAAAGCTTTCCGAACTAAACAATCAGTTTCAGATGAGCAGATAGCGCAAACTAACGGTTACCAAGAAAAAAAAACGTTTAAAGTTTCATTTCTTTTTAATAATTTTTTTAACTTTTTGTTTACTTCTGTAAGCTCTACACGGTGTATAAATTTGGATTATGCTCAGCCAAACACCAGGTATTTACATATGTAGGTACCTTACTGTATTCAATTTTCAATTATTTCCATAATAATATAATAATAATAATACCCGGGACATCCAAAACCGCGCCATTTAGTCTCAAAGTAAGCTAGTATTATGCTTGTATTATGGGGTACCTACTAGACAACTGGTAAACATATTTAAATATTCTTTTTTTTAAATTATATATACATATATAAATACTTTTTACACCCAGACACGGAACAAATAGACACACGAATATTTGTCCCAAGCGGAAATCGAACCCGCGACGTTTGATTGACTTGACGTTTTTAACCACTGAGCCAATCGGTCAGTCAATAATGTCTTCGGTCATAGTAATTCAAGGCATGAAAGTAGAGAACAGAGTAAAATATAAATGGCAGTGTTAACAATTTTAATGTAAGCACTGAATGTATGCCGCATAACGTTGGCCATCCATGCTACAACAACGTGGTACGGAAGGAGTGATTTTGCGCTGTTTATTGGTCACCTATAGTCTATTACACCAATGGATAGAACGCAAACACCCTTCAAGCCACGCAACTACTACAGGGAAGGCCGACGTCACACAGTATATCTTATGTAAAAAGTATTAGATTGTTCAATTAATTTATTGTCATTCCAACATATTTCAGCTTCCGTTTGGCAGACAAATCCACCTATAGTTTAGTCTGTATATTTGGTGTAGATTTAGTATACCTATTAGTATTAGTATACTATTAGTAATGTTTTGTCAAATTTGTTATATGTCTATACCCATACCATACCATCAGCCCATTGATGCCCCACTGCAAGAGATTAGGCCTCCCCTCGGGATGAATGGGCTTGGAGCTTAATCCACCACGCTGCTCCAATGCGGGTTGGTGGATTTTAACGAGGACCGACGGCTTAACGTGCTCTCCGATACACAGTCTATACCCGCTCATATTAAATTATATAGGGATTTTTACTTTTCAACTAAATTAGCCAACTATTAAAATTCCTTTTTATATACAAACTAACTTATTCCAAGTATAGTAAGTAAAAGACATAATGACTCACAAATTAACCAAACACGTGTGATGTCCAGGTGGAGCATAAACTTTATAATATCGTTCCAAATTAAAATGCTTCAAAAAACACAAACAACTCATCGCATCCCACATATAACTATTATTTCTAAGATTTTCTTTGTAAACATAATATGACATTTTTCCAGATTCGCGGTTTTCGAAATATGGATAAATCATCAGTTGGCCTTTGTAAGGTAATCTGTCTTTATACTCTGCGGTCATTTTGAAAAGTTTCGCAAACATTTTCATTTCCTTTTGCATGTCCGATTTAAAAGGAGTATCGGAAGCTTCTCTGAATGGCCAAAATAAGAAGCACTCGCTGTTAATCTTCTGCGCCATTTCTAGACATTTTTTAGTTTGTACCGCTGCCTGTACGAACACGCTGGCTTCGTTATTTGTTGCGGCTCCTGATGCGTATCTGCTTAATCAAATTAAATCAAAATAACAATATAAGAGCTTACACGCACTTATTAAAAGTCAAAATGAATTTATCAGATACCGGTTCGGAAAACTAGAAGGAGAAAAACCGGTAAGAAACTCCTCTCTGTTTATTTTATTTAAATACCTATGTTTTACTTCATTCTTTCTTTAATTTATGGGTACCTACTCATCATCTAACACTCAGATTGGATTGATTTCCGCGCGCGCGCTCCTATTAGATTCCGTCGGCATACTTGTGAAATGCGGCAACCAACACTAACCAAATCATTTATAATTTACTAAAAATAAATTATGAATGAGATTCTATTTTAGAGGCGACACTATTCAAAAGGATTGCGCCGCTCGAAATTATATTTTTGAGACGGCATCGCGACCCGGTCAGAGGTGGCAACCGGCGGCGCTATAAATTATTTCCATAATAAATTTCAGAGTGAAATGTTCGATGACGGAAGCTTCGAGATGCCGCGGAGTGGGGATTTCGGCGCATTATAAGGATGTTCGTGCGGCACCAGCGAATCAATTTCTTGGAAGAGTCAAAAGTGAACATAACTGCGAGTGTGAACAGTTTGTGATTTTGTTTCGTAATAAGGTAGCTATAAATACAACTAGATTGGTGTTTTCTTGGAACCTAATATCTGGGCCTATTGCCTGGAACAGTATTTTATATTTTATACGTACCTAGGATGGGAATGCAAATCTGGGGCTATCCAGAGTGGTTTGACATGCGTTTTCTGCATAAGATCTATAATGAAATCAACTATTTCGTCCCAGTTCGTTTTAAATTCATCGAAATTTTCACTCCAAGGGACTAAATCCGTATCAAAAGCAGTCCAGTACTTTATGTTAAGCTTTTGACAAAAATCGAAACAAGCTTTAATGCATCGCTTTTGATTTTCTATTGTATTTGTCTCATCTTGCCAATTCCTTTGATAAGTAGGCTTGCCGTGGAGATCTGCGCCTGGTAAATTATTTCAAGCAATTAAAAAGAAATAGCTTTAAATTTCAATTTTACCTACTTATTACCTACATGTACGGGTAAGATATAAGGCACCGCCAAAAGAATAGTTAAAAATTACAAACATTACCAAGTGAATGGTAATAATAATGCGGCATCACCTAGTTGCACACGGTCCACTAACTTTTGTGAAAAATTATCACATAACTTCAAGTTCTACCAGTTTTTTTTCATAGCTTTTCCAGGATTCCGTACACAAAGGGTGCCAACGGGAACCCTATCACTAAGGCTCCGCTGTCCGTCTATCTGTCTCAGGGCTGTACCGTCTGAACCGTAATAGATACCTACACTTGAAATTTTCACAGAGTGTATATTAATTACTTTGCCGCTATAACAACAAATAAAATAAAGATAGAAATTGAAATAGGTTCCCAAACAAAAACGTGTTTTTTTCCGACGTTTTTGGTGATTGTGAGATCATTGCTTACACTTGAAATTTTCATGAAGTACGTAGGTAATACTGTGGCCGCAGTAACACAAATAATAAAAATAAAATAAAGTTAGAAATTAAAGGGAGTCCCCGCACAAGAAACGCGTTTTTGGTGATTGGTAATTGTGAGATCATTGTCCACACTTGAAATTTTCATGAAGTGTAACTATGACCGTTATAACAAAAATAAAATAAAGAAGAAAATTTAAGAGGGGATTCCCATCAAGTTCCCATACAGCAAACGTGTTTTTTTTTAAATATTTTTTTATCTATTCGATGGTACGGAGCCCTTAGCCGGTTTTATGTTTTTATTTTAATGAAATTAGGCCCATATCAGAAGATAAGAAGTATACCGACGCTCACATGGCAGAAGAGCAAAACTTTGGCCCCAAGCTCGCGCTAAATACTCGCTTGTTTCACCGTACGCGTACGCCTCGTCAGTGGAGGCTAGTCTCTCAATAAGATGTCTTTTGCCTCCACTGTCTGGGTTCCGTGTGTGCTTGGAAAAACGTACCTACGTCAAATACTAATACACATTGATTTCGCTAATAAAAAAATGTACCTACTAAGTAGTATTCATTTCCATAAAACCTAGAGGTCACTCTGGCTTATTTACTTATTTATTCTTTCTCTACACTAACTCTTCATATTCGTCACTTGACTGTCTCTGTGCAGACCGAGTGACATTCTCAAGCGCGCCGTATTTTACATTCGACGGATCGGACGTTCTATATAGCGCTTTACAGAAAACTTTCATCAAGTTTAATTAGATGTCCGAGTTCCATATATTCGGAAGGCTCAAACAATCTAGCGCTTTCTGGAAAAACTCCATCAATTAAAATTTGTGTTTACTGGGTTTTCACTATAGTTTCTGGGATAAAATTAGTGCTGAGGAAATGTTGGATATGTGCACATAATATTAACAATACATACCGTTACATTTAAATGCAGTAAGAGACACGGATAACTTCAACCAGTCCTCCATGGTTCGTCCATGCAATCTCTCCAAATGATTGTAATGCCGATAGTACAGCACATCATTTGTTCCACCTACTTGTCTGTATTCAACCTTTTCCACGCCTGTCGTTAATTTATCGCAAAATAACAAAACAATTAAACTTTCATGTCGATATCCTGCCTATTTTGTAGATTTTAAAATTTTCACTTGAAACAACCAATTATTATACAGTAGGTACCATTGTTTCATATTTGAAAGCTTATATTTTAATCACTCAATATTGAAAGCTTCATTTTTACTGAATTAAATGAGCGTCAACAAAAGAACAATCCGACAAAAATTTCTAAAATTGGTTTTTTGTATGTTGTTAGTTCTGCTCATTGATTTTTTGCAAAAATCGATAGACGTTTTATTATTGTATAGATATGTGGCAAGTAGGTACCTACTCTACATGATTTTTAAAACTTCAACAAAGCCTGTCTCAGCGTTACTTTTATCTCATAATAATGTTAGGTACTTAAATTAAGAGATAAATAATTTAATTTTGAACTTATTTTAATTCATCCCAAATGTACTTAAATTTTAAAGACAACATATTAAATAACCTTGAAAATAATCCACACTATCTGCACCTCTAGGATCTCTCATTTTCTGCCTTTTGTTGCCTGGTTGCGTATACGTCGCCATCGTATGTACTGATCACAATATGCTATTGATTTTTTATGTCGTAGATCCCTTGATCTTTGCTGTGATCGAGCGCTCAAACTCTAACCGCGTGTGCGACCCAAACGAAAGGAATCCCTGTTTATATAATTTACAATGAATGAAAGCACTAGACCGTAAATAGGGACATCTTTTGTTCTTGAAATTGGATCATCAAGGCAAGGTCTTGCTTTATATATACCATTTTTTACAACAAGTACAGTTTTATTTCTATTAGAGCTTCATACCCAAAGGGTACTAACGAGATCCTATTACTAAGCCGCCGCTGTCCATCTGTTACAGGGCTGTATTGTCTGAACAAAGCACCCCATACAAGAAGCGTGTTTTTTTAACATATAATGTTCAGTGGTACGAAACCACCATGGTTATGATAATAAAAGACAAGAAAGGTTTAATTAAAGTTTAATAATTTTCAATTTCAAGTAGAAAAATGCATGTCAATTAAAACCACAGGGTATTAAATTGTCAAAAGAGGTAAAGTAGCGCAATTTTTGGCGCCTAGTGAAGTGTAGGAGTAAAAATGTTAAGGTGTGCCGTAAAATTATGTAAAAGTCATGGGTAAAAGTAGATGATCAACACAAAACACCGCAGACTAGTTTTCACTGCCAAGTTGTTTATTGTTGACATTGTTATTGTCTACACTAATCATTTTTTTTTTTTGTTGATAGCCAGTGTATTTAGGCACAAGTAGGTCGTATAGTTAACACAATTTTACTTCTCTTTACATTTTAATACCTCAAAGGCTAGCGATTGCCCTTATTACTATAAAAAATATACGTCAAAATAAAACATGCATAAAAGCAAGATAGTATTTTAATTCTTAACAAACTACAGAAAAATCCAAAACAGGACAATAAGGATAAGTGCGACATAATACGGCTTCATGTTTTTCTCTTTTTTAACATAGTCTAGTGGTGAATATAAACCCGATATTTCGCCGTACATCATCGGAGCTGTCAAACCTGCCATCTTTGGTTCTTCTATGGGCTGGCCAACCATAGAGAATTTACTGGCACTTATTATTTGGACTTTCACCATTTTGCCCATATACATTTCGTCTTTGGGAATCAAAATTTGCTCATAATATTCATTATGGCCCACGAAGTATTTTCGATCGTGCGACATATCAGTGACTAACACTTCATAAATTTCATCAATCCGTTGGCTGTAGGGTTCGTAGGATCTGAAAAATTCTGACAGTTTTTTTGTCCGTTTCTTGACTTCTGGGCCCGGCACTTTAGGCATTTTGGCTGCGGGTGTGCCAGGTCGAGGGAAAAACTGATTTATGAACAACGATGGAAACTTGTATTTTTTACAAAGAGACATGGTGTCTTCGAAATCCTTCTCCGTTTCAGTTGGGAATCCACATATGATGTCCGTAGCGATGGTCATTCCGGGAACGCTGAAATTTAAAAAGATGATATTTGTAATATAAAAAGATTTTAATGCATAAAAGGACTTATGCATTCAATGCCACTGTTTTTCATTCTGTAATTCAAAATATTTTCTATACAACATGTCAAAACATAGTTGGTTTTTATAGAATAAAACATTTCTTGTATAATACATGGTTATACAAGCCCACAACTATTTCTCACAGGAACATTCAGATTTCTGCTCGGTATGGTCCTTACATACCACTTTTGCTTTAACATTCATTAATCTTTTCAGTCATTTTCATCAGTCTCATGTTTATAAAACCCTATTACTAAAGCTCTGATTTCTGTCCATTTGTCTTTGTCACAGGGTTGTATAATCTGAACCGTAATAGGTAGATACTTGAAATTTTCACAGAGTGGCTATTACTGTGACCGCTATAGCAACAAATAATAAAAATAAGAAAATAAAATAACGATAGATATTAATGAGGGTGTCCATACAAGAAACCTGTTTTTTTTTTTTAATATTGTACGGTGTACGAGCCTGACTCGGACTTGGTTTTTTTTGTATTTCATTAACATGGATCGACATGACGCACGTTCTTTTACGGCCCCCATTCACACCCATTCTTCTACGGGACTGACTGCACGATATGTAAGTAACCGAAAGGTGACTCAACACGATGATTTTAAAGACACTATACGAGTGCCAACGTATGGCATATCGCCGACGCCTCAACAGCGGTAATAACACAGTGCCTTATAGTTGTCAGGCGAGGGTCCGATGAAATCGCAGCAAGAATCTCTTATGTAGAGTCAATTTCTAAATGTTTACATCTTAGGAACAAGCATAAAATGCAAATACTTTACTGTCTCTTTAGGTAATCAACGACGCACTCGAAGTCAGCACGAGTGTATTCCCGCTTCATGTCGGCTAATACTTGATCGCTGCCTGACTGTACTGGCACATGGAGAAATCTATAAAATTAAAAATATTTATTACATTCATATATATTACTAGCTTTCCGCAGGCGTTTTCGCTCACGTGGACTACACAGTCGTACCGGGACACCTTTTCCCGGGATAAAAAGTAACCTATATGTCACTCTTCAGCTTATAAACTATATCTATGCAAACAATTATCGTGATCCCCGTACAACTGTGTAGTCCACGCGAACGGAGCTGCGGACGGAAAGCTAGTTTAAAACTAAAATAAAGCCCATGTTACTCGCTGATATTAGAGCTTTCTAGAAGTGAAAGAATTTTTTTAAATCAGGTCAGTAGTTTTAGAGTATCCGTAACAAAGAAAAAACAAATCTTTCCTCTTTATATTAGTATAGATAAAATATATTATATTAAAAGACTGACTGACTAATGTCAAGCGGAATAGCCATTTCAAGCGTGCCACAACCGAAGGTGGTCCCAGCTCTCGCCTTCATAAATAATTATATATAATTATAGTAATCTAAAAACGGACGCCCCGTTGGTGCGCTAAATGCCGTAGGGCTTTGCACACAAATCACATAATGATGTGTTTAGTTTTTAAATCAAGAGCACGAACCAATTTGGGTAAATGTCTAGCACTTAATCTATGGTCGCAAACTGTTGTCGGTCTAGGAAGGTTTGTATATCGGATGGATACAATCATACGTCTTTCAGAAAATATTTCTAATCTACTCCTTTTTTAGACCAATTTTGCCAGAGCCTGTAGTAATTTCATGAGCAGTTTATGAGTAAAACGGCACTGAACGTACACTTACAAATTATTCAAACACAATCCTACTAGTTTAATATTATCTAAATCACAAGACAACGTTTACATGTCATTTGTAAACAAGTATAGTTCGCCTTAAACTTTATGGCGGATCGGAATACAACGCTTTAAGCGTGCTTGCGCAGGTACAGTCATATACCCCACGCTTCAGTGCGTCCCGCTACACCTAAAACTGGTTACTGCGACGCGACTTGTGCCTATGTTTGGATCCGCCATAAAGTTTGATTGGAACTATAATTTGCTTGAAAAAAACAAATACGATTATTTTTTTTATATTTTTCGTTTCACGTTAATATAATATTATTTAGTTACGTGTAACATGTCTAACAAAGAGAGAAGATTATGAATATTTAATAAAAACGCCGTCTGATCCGTCGTGTATAGGCAGACACCAAAATACTAATGATATAACAGCTTGGACAGCCCTAACTCGCACCTCCAGCCCTACTCCTTACTGTTAGCTGTTTGAATGGGCATCAGACACATGCCCGACACATCACTAATTAGAACCATAAAGGTAGGTACTAATTACATAGACACGACACTGACGTCATACAAGCTAAAAGCTAAACGATTAAAGCATTCATGGTATACAAAGTTATTATACCTACTGTTGTAACTCATGAAATGAAATAGTTACCGGTATAGGGATAGGGAATAGGGATCGGTAATAGGAGAACATTGTTAAAAATGTAATAAAATAAATCTTACCTATAAACTCTGGGATGTTTCATGATTTCGGCAATTTCAGAAAGATAATCTAATATATACGGCGGGTTGGTCATGCCCAGTCTCAGTCTGCAACCATTCGGTATCACGTCTACCAACATCCAAAGCAATTCTACTAGATTTGTGTCTATGTCTTTGCCGTATGCCCCTGAAAAATACAGATGTTAGTTTACGTTTCGGTTATATTTGTAGAGCAACAAATCAAACTGTATAAGCTCCACATGACATTAAAGTTGAGTTTGAAGCAGATTTACTATATAGTTTATGATCTATGCATACGACAAAAATATGCCACATCAAACCATACTTAACCCCATCTGAAAAATCCCTCAACTTCAGTTAGCATTTTAAAAAGGGGAAAATAGAAGAAGACGAGCCGGCAAGAATCTCCTCCCTGTTTATTTAATTTAAATATATATGTTATTCTTATCTTTTTTTTAGTGCTTAAAACTATTACAATGATGTCATGCACACTCATTTAAATATTTGGTAATACAATACTAAGCTTTCTTCGTGAATTGGACTTGAACTCACTTTATAAATCGATTAGAATTTAAGTCTAACATTTCCTTTGGAATTCTATTATAAAATGATACAATTCCCTATAAAAGAATTACGAACCAGGGAATTGATACCTAAAGAAATTGATAGTAATTCCCATTATTCAAAAACATGAAAATTTATGAACGCATCAATTGGTATTGTCAGTTAATCACATAGTAAGGGGGCCCATGGATATTTCGGAGTAGAATGACGACATAATGAGGAACTTATGGTTCATAAAACTTGAAGACAACTTAAAAGTCAGCAATGAACAAGATTACAAACAATTATTGTGTGATTGTTTGGAAGAAGAAGGAAACAAGACTAAACTAGGAGTTTCCGTACCAGTGTAATCGATCCATAAGTGCCCTATCAAACAATGTTATTACCTCAATGACTGAAACCAAGTGTACTAAATCCACAGACAAGTCAACCTTATAAACCACGCTTTGACAGGGAGTAGCATTCGCCAAGGCTTTGTAGTGACGCTACATAACTACGTCTCTGTGAGCGGTCAGTTGGAAGCACGTCGGAAGCCATTAAATTGTCAATTTTGAACGAGCCAATGAAAACTAGCCGACTTCTCCCCGCACCCCGCCACTTTTTGGCGATTTCGTTTTCGTACTGACGTTTATTAAAGCGTGGTCTATAGGTTGACTGGTTTGTGATTAAATCCAAAAAAGAATTATGAATTTCTTTATATTTTGAAATGAAAGGGTATGGCGATTATAGTTTCAATCTTAGTAAATCAAATTTTTTGTTCTGTAACAAATCATTTTAATCACATATAAATAAAGAATCATGGAAATCTTTGAATGGACGTTTGGATCTATCAGCTCTCCCATGAGAGCTCTTAATAAATAACAAAAATAACTTATAATTTTATTTATACCTAGATACTAAAACACAAAAATATTATTGTTAATTGTGATACAATCATTCTTCAATTATAATATCTAAATATAGTGCCGGTAGACGAAATCGCTCGCGTCGCTCCAAACTATTTAATAGATACAATGTCTTTACACAGGTGTCTTTATCTTGATAAAACATATGCAATATTGATGTAATAGTGTATTAACGCCATATCGGTTACAATCCACCAGAAAATATGAAATATATACCCATCTACGTGTCGCGATTGTATTCGTCCGCGAAACAATCGAACATTATTTTGTAGTAATTACAAACGGTTCGGTCCGTTAGGTCTAATTCCTGTAATGTCTAGTCGGTTTAGTTGGTCCAATTCCCCGAAAGTGTATTCTCCGAACGTCCGATTCCCCGAAAGTCTAATTCCCGGAACGTCCAATTCCCCGAAAGTCTAATTCCCCGAACGTCCATTTTTATATTAGAGCACCCATGTAGGTGTTACTAGTAATAGTAAGGTACTATTTTTACTACATGCCTATGTACTTATTTAAAGAAAATATTTAAGTTTTGTTTAAAAACATTTTAATGAGATATGATATAATAATAATAATGATAATAATATTATATGGGACATCCCACACAGCGCTATCTAGTCCCAAAGTAAACAAGTTTTATGCTTGTATTATGGTGTACTAGACAGCTGATATACATACTTAAAAATCTTTTTTTTAAATAATATATACAAACATTTACAACACGGAAGAAATATGCAAGTTCATGTAAATATTGGTCCCGGGCAGGAATCGAAC
Source organism: Luffia ferchaultella (assembly GCA_949709985.1). NCBI lineage: Eukaryota > Metazoa > Arthropoda > Insecta > Lepidoptera > Psychidae > Luffia > Luffia ferchaultella. Next base: position 1,440,228 of record OX453252.1, read on the forward strand.
CCGTGACTCTTGGCTCTGCAGTGATTTGATACGAACAAGATATAATTTTGGGTTTCCTAGTTCTTCATGAAAATAAAGTTGGTGTAACAAACTAATTGCTTTTATTTAAATAAATACAATATATGATACATAATAGGTCTTTTTTTTAGAATAAGACAGTAGATTTTTTTAAATTAAATAAATTTTTAAAACTTTCGTGAAATGTACGTTCGGGAAATGGACGTTCATGGAATGAACTTTAAAGTAAATGGACCATCGGGTATTAGACTTTCGGGGAATTGGACCGACTAAACCGACTAGACATTACGGGAATTAGACCTAACGGACCAAACCGATTACAAATTTCTAAATCAATTCACCTACCTATTCTACAGACTTTAATACGTACAGTAAACTCAATCTCGCAAATGTTGCGATACATAAGATTTTGATAATCTTAGGTGATATGTTCCTAAAGCGTAATTTATAATAATGTTTTCCAGTAGAAAATCCAGTAGATTAATTATTTGTCTTAATTCTTACAAACATTGCGAATTGTGATTCCATTGATAATTAAATTCCACATATCATTGGGCAGATTGTTAATATACTATTATGCCTACTAAATATAATAACTACTTATATGTTATGTATGATGTGATAATATATATATTTCTATATTGTATAATATATACACCATGTTCAGCTGAACATAGTCGAAACTTATAGAGCGTGTAGAGCTTACTAAATTAAACAAAAAGTTTCAAGTGAACAGATAGCGCAAACTAATAGTTACCGAGAAAAAGATGCTAAAAGTTTAATTTTTTTATCACTGAACTAATTAATTTATAACATTTGGTTTAGCTCTACACGCTCTAAAATTTGCTCTATAAATTCATCCAAACATCTCGTATAAGAAAAGATTAATTATATGTGTATAACAATATACATAAGACAATATTAATTTTCCTGTAATTTTCGATGACTACACTCCTATAACATTTTCAATATTATTCATTTCATTATTAAATTAAATAAATGTGTTTTAATGATAAGTTTTACACATTTTTACACTGGAAATACTTAAATGGAGGTTGCATCCCAAATATAAACGTAAAATAGCGCAATTCAAAGCAGGAGAAACACGAGATACGCGTGACACTTCAATGGTGCGAAAAATGACAACGTTAAATGAATGTACGTAAAATTACATCAATTAAATGTCTTAAAAATTATGTGAAAATGGTGAAATACCATGCATAATAAAACGCAAATATGAAAGTAGAATAAATTTCCAATATTTCCCGAATATACAGGTATTTACAAATAATACGAATTTTTTGAATTTCACTAAATTCTCAGGCTCAAAAAACGGACACAATTTTCAGTTTCTTAGTTTCAATAGTTTAGAAGTTTCTAGACTTACAGTTTCGCAACAAGAATTTTCCAATTTTATTTAATGAGTTCAGTCGGGCTAACATGCATAACACAACAAAATTTTGTCGACACATTATCTGGTGCCGAAACGATATAGCTCTATATGTCACATGGAGAGCCATTTCGTTCCAACATGAGATAACAATTTTGTCGCGGTGTGCATAGTTGCCCTGCAGTGATTTAAAAAAAGTATAATGAAACTAACCGGTGTCTTCGCTAGTCAACCAGATCTCGCAGACTCCTTCACGAAACGATTGTCGCGCCCTATCGACAATTTGGTCAGGGTGATAACTCCCCAACTCGCCTCGTGCATGCTTCGTCTTACAGTATGTACACTGATTTAAACACCCTGTATTAATAGAGATTATCTCTATCAAAGGATTTTTTCTCACTTTCGGTAACAAAAGTGATGCGCCGCCAGCTTTTTTCCCACTTGACGTTTTTTTCTGACCAAACAAACGAACTGTGTGACCTAAAAAATTTATAGAGTTAAATAAATTATTGAACGTTCAAATCGAAGTCAGCATCCATGGAGCAGTGGGCAAACACTATGTCCACAGTGCAGAAGATCCCGGGTCCAATGTCTGGATCAGACGTGGTTATTTTTTGATAATAATAATGATACATGGGACATCCCACACAACGCCATCTAGTCCCAAAGTGTGCAAGTATTGTGCTTATGTTATGGGTTAGTAGACAACTGATATAAATACTTAAATATTCTTTATAATGTATACATATATAGATACTTTTACACTCAGACACAGAACAAATAGACATGTTCGTGCACAATATTTGTCAGGGGCGAGAATCGAACCCGCGACCTCTGGTTCCGCAGTTAGAGTCTCTAACCACTCGGCCAAGCGATCAGTCGAATAATGTATGCTTGGGTTCTGGTGTCCAGGTACGCATCCAATAAGTGTTTATGAGTGTTTTACACTGGTACTTATAAAACAGGGAACTCTATTTTGACATCAAAGCAATATATGGGAATGTCAAAGTGGTGTCATTATAGGCTGAATTTATTTATCAATTTAGCACACACATATTTTAAGAATTTGTGGAAAATTATACGTACCAATTTTTTTTCCAAAATGTAGCAATTAGATAGCATCCTACAATTTAAATAAAAAATGTCTCCAATAAATAAAATACCTTTTAAAGTCTCCTCGACAACTTCAACAATCCTATCGATTTGATGCACACCAACCACGCTCAGACCTTTCAAGTACTCTGCCCGCGGAGCACCCTGAGGCACGCATCCTGCCACCACTACATGTATACCATGATTATGCGCCAGCTCAATCTCATTACTGTCAAAAAATAGAAACAACTTAACAAGCATATTAAAACTTTATACATTCTAATTAAGGTGATGTAAACTTTGAAAAATAAATATTTCAAAAACACCATTGATTGACTACTGATGATTGATGACCAAAGCAAATAATATAAAATATTGGAAGGCAGGAACAAACAGCAACATTTCATCTGTAATTGGAATCACTAGCACACTCGTTCCCAAATTTTACATAGAAATACAACTTTGAGTATTTCTAATTTGTTCAGAAAATATTGTTTAATTTTGAAAAGTGTTACATACATATAATAACATAAAAAAAAAATTATATGCATGCCTAACAGTATACAGATTGGATACTAACCGTCCAGAGTCCCGTTGTATTTAAAATTGTTGTGACTTAAAATACTTTATGCCAAGTTTTCATGGTCCAGTCCCCACTGTGCAACGGGAACCCTATTACTAAGGCTCCGCTGTCCGTCCGTCTGTCTGTCACAAGGCTATATCGTCTGAACCGTAATAGTTAGATACTTGAAATTTTAATAGAGTGTGCATTACCATGACCGCTATGACAACAAATAATAAAAATTAAATAAAGTTTACGGTGGTACGGAACCCTTCATGTGCAAGTCTGACTTGCACTTGGGTGGTTTTTTTTTTTAATTCTGTTCTGTAACATTTTATTACCTGTTCTTCTGAATTCAATTTTTTTGAAACATGGAGGGTTTTATTATACTTCGAATTTGACATTGGATTTTTTTTAAAAAAAGCAAAGCATAAATTCCCAGAATGAAACAAAACTTCTGGCATTTTTTTAAATTAAGTTACTTTTTTACATTAATTTAAAGACAAGTATAGGCAATTACAATATATTTTCATAATAAATATTTGTATTTACCGGAAATGTTCTTCTGCAGGACTTTTGACAGTGCATGAGTTGAGAAGCCACAGATCTGCATTTAATTTTTCCTCCGTGAAATAGTATCCCTCCGCTGCTAACTGGCCAGCCATGTATTCTGAATCTGAGCTGTTGTGAGCGCACCCCCATGTTTTTAAATATATTAACTGCGTACCTACAATTCAATTTTACTTTTAGATTATCTGTGTAGTTTTAATATATCAGTGTCTTTTGCACTTTACGATTTAATTCATTCTTGTCTAAATGCTACAAACACATGATAAAAGCAAATGTTATCTTCTTTGTTTTGAGGGAAAGTTAATTTACTACAAAATATTTTTTTGATTTTTTAAAATAGTGACAGCTCTAAAAAGAAAAACTATTTTAGAACATCGAGCCTATTATCTAGCAATTGCCTACCAAGTCAAAGCTGAATAAGAGTTGCATAGTTTGCACGACCATAGTTCAGTTCGGCTTGGTTCTTACCACAATTGTTGTTGAAGCTAATATTTTGTTCAATGGAGCACTCTGAATAGAACCAAATTGTCCGATAACGGAATTAGAATGCATGTAATTCACACAAATAAAATACCAGCTCTTTAATGGAAGTAGGTACTGTAGGTATGTAATACAGGTAGGTATGCAATATACCTATATGGTTTTATTTTTAATGAACTTAGTAAAGCTTAGTTATTAAACTTTTCTCTAAACTTACAAAAATGTATATGAGAAGATTTAATAGTTTTTTTAAAGTTGAGGTTAACTACGAGTATACAAAATATGTTATTGAATTTATTTCTTATAATAGGTACTATAGGTATATTCTCTATAGGCTAACCATAAGTCTATATATATCGCTTTGATTAATTTTTTATTGACTCATAGGTGGTTCGGTGTACCATTATAATTAGTTTAATTAGATTTTTAATATCACAATATTCCTTTGTAATTAACTCAAACATAATATTTTTAATCATAAGTTTAGGTTTCTTCATGTCAACATGAGGTGCGAAGCCACTAAGAAGATCTGCATTTGATTTGAACTTTTTTTATGATAAATATAAACATTCTTGGTATTTCATCCTTCCACTTCGCTTCGCTTCTCTCATTAAAGCAAAGGTGAACCTAACCAAATTTTTTTTGAAATGGTGGACCATCAACCTATCTTGCCCTAATTAAAAATTGATCATTGTTATGAACATGATGTGTCAGGCAGCATTGGGAAGCTGACCCCAATCATGTATTGCATTCTACAACTTTTAGCATTCATTTACATAATATAGAAAATACATTATGCTATGACGTTATTGACCCGGTTCTTATGAGCACAGCCAAAAAAAGGTGGAGATAACTATTTAGGTTTGGCTTAAAGAGAATTTCAATTAGTATTTCTCAGGAACCTTGCATCTCCTTGAGGGGAGTAGCACCAGAGAGGGTACGCCTACCCCTGTGCCTCTCTCGTCTTTCCATTGACCACCACTTCTGCGCCCCAATCCAAGATTTTTCCCAAATAACCATAAAACAGAAAATTACTATATTTTGTACGTAGGTACATGTTTATATAGTATTAACGTGTTTTAGGATAAAGGATACAGCGACTTGGAAAATGTAAAATAAATTTACAGACAGAGTTATTTTACCTGGCACAACACTTTGGAGTATAATTTTTTCTATAGGCTCCGGGCGTGCCTTGTTTTTTCTCGAACGTAAGTTAACATTCTTTCTGCTGGCGTATCTTTCTTTGGGTGTGATATCTTGAGAAGATATCAAATCTTCTATATCGTCAATAATTTCGCTACATACACCCATCGGAACAGACAGAAAGAAAAACTGAAGAAAACACACCCGTGACGTACGTGAACTGAACACACCACCAAACCCTCAGGCAGAGACAAATAAAATCTGTGAATAAAATCCAAACACAACACAAACAAAACCACACAAAGAAAGTTAGAGAAACACCAAGAAACACTGCAAAACACACCACACACGCTGAGAAAAAAAAACCATAAAGGTATATATACTAGCGTAAGAGAGGAACACAGTGTGCGAATGACATCCAGCTCTTTGCGGAAATCCTACATGCGAGAAAGAAATGCAAGAAAATCTGACATAAAACCTCTTTGAACACATTTAGTCTTCTTTACTCACTTGTCAAAATAAGGTCCAGCTTTGTTTTCTATTTTGTGTTATAATCGTTTTGAATTCTACAAAAATTAATTCTTGTGATAAAAATGGTGTAGTGTTCAGTTATAAATTGCACTGTAACATATGTTAATAATCCAAATAAAGAGACATTTCACCGGTAAGTACTGCCAATAACATATTGTTATCTTAATGCTTATTTTTATAAAAAGCGATCCTAAATTTACTTGGTTATACATCAGTAGTATACGGTAAATACTTTATTTTGTAAATAATTTGTTATTTTAAACAATTATGTGTACAATACAAAAATATTGTGTAAAATTACAATCAAACAATGAAGCATAGGGATTGCACAAAATGTATCGATATGTCGATATTTTCAAATATAAATATTTTGTAAATTTGATATTACCTAATTGCACCTGTTCCACTGGAATGATGTCGTTAACTGTTTTTAAACATATTGTGAGTTTTATTTAGCCTGGCAGCACATTGTAAGGGAAAGTATGACATCTATACATATATACTACACATATGGTATATATGTAAAAACAAGACTTTTTCAAATGAAAATATAAGATATATACACAATTAATTTTAATCGTTATTTATTTATGATTTAAAATCTAATGCTCTATTTAATTTTAATCGTTATTTATTTATGATTTAAAGTCTGACGTTCTATCTGTTCTCTGATTATGAACGTCGTAAATAATTAAACTTTGAATGACAAAACTACTGTATACAATAGTTTAACCTCATTTTCCTCCAAGAAACTGCGGTGTTAAAAAATGCTTCCTGATAATGATGACTTATTTCATAATATCCAGGTTTCCTGTAAACATGGTTAGCATAGAACAATGGAAAAAAATGTTAAATAGAACAGGTGGGACTCCTCCAAAATCATTCTTTGGTTTGCAGTAGACATTTTACGGATAACTGTTTTGTCTAACTAAATCACCGACGACTTTTGAAGAAAGGATCTATACCTACTGAATTTGTGCCGTTAGGGGTTTCTTTTTTTTTCATATGTGCTTACTAAGTATATTAAGTAATATACTAATAATACTTAATATCTAAAGTCAGAGCATTTATGCCAACTGTTATTTCTGTACAGGTCAATCTGAAGACCAAGCGATCGGTGTCAGCGTGCGTTTACCGGAATATATCACCAGGACCTTCAACTTTAGAGCCTAAACCTTTATTTCAGCACTAATATAAAATGGATTTGAAGAAAAGTCCATCACAGTGAAAATATATTTTGGGCAAATTATCACTTTGTCTTTTACAAAAACTTGTTCCTTTATATTCAAATAAAACTTAATTACCTATTACACAAAGAAACAAAAGATATTATAGACTAGTCCAAGGCATCCAAGGCATAATTTGTGGTGTAGTGAGACGACGCGACACTCAATCGAGTAGACAATGTGACGTCATGGGCAGTAAGAATCCACCAGTCAAACCGCACGAAAATACATAATAATAATAATAACGTGCACATTACAACGTCGTGGCCCCAAACTAAGTATTAGCTTGTGTTTTGCGTACCAAGCGAAGACATCACATACATATAACAACCAAGACCCGGTACCAGTATCGATATTCATCAAATAAATACTGACCCGACCTGGGATTCGGACCCGGGACCTCCAGCTTCGTAGGCAGGGTCGCTACCCACTAGGCTAAGCGGTCGTCAAATTAATAAATATCAATAATTTATTTCTCAGTCATTTATTGACAAATTTAAAAAAACTTTCACTGTTTTATTAGTTTTGGTTTATCTTTCAATTCTATCGAGTTAAATCGTATATTTTGAACATCATGAACTTCTCTATTGTAAATGTTTTTGTTTTGTACATTCTCATTTTTTTGTTTACGAAGAGTTAAAATTTTGTTGTTATGCGTTGCAACGTGACGTATCGTAATTAAAAATAAAAATCGTTTATTTATATTGTTTTATTTATTACTTGGCTTGTATTCAACTAAATATTAAAATTTCCATAATGATGTTAACGCCTTCTTTACTTCTGCAAATTTTTTATTATCAACTGTTAACAAAAAAAAAATATTTATTGGACTAAAAGAAATGGCATTTGAATTGACTGATTGATGATTTGTCATTTTAAAAAACTAAAAGTTAGGAAAAGTAACTCAAAACAAAAATTATGTAGTATAGCAGATTCAAAATAATAAATAGGATTGCCGATTTCGACTTATGATATCGCGGTAATTTCAACGACACATCATGAAAGTACTACGTGCTATCGATAATATAAAAAACACCCATGCACATCACTAAAACTGGCTCAACCACATGTGAATTTTGCACACATACTCATTTCCGTTTCGGTCATGCGATGTTTAGATGTCAGTTGGTCTCCTACGCTAGTATATATATGTCTATGAAAAAAACTACGACCCAGTGTGGCCAGGTTTTGAAATGCAAATATACTACATGCAGAAGTTAAAAATACTGCAAAATATTTTTTGTTCAGAAGAAAATAATTAATTAATACTACCTGTAATTCTTCCGTTCTCCCTGCAATTAGGAAGTTCTTCTACTTTCGCAACACTTGCTAAACGACCTACTAGGCTACTCAAATGACTTCCATCAGTTTTCATTGGCAGTTTCGTATTTTATTAGTAAGCGTACAAAAATTTTAATGGGGACAGTCATGGACATAGTAGGTATATTACGTCCATGGGGTTTTCATAATGCATAATGTCTTTATTTACTTTAAGCAGACTCTATATAGAAAATGATGTAATGTTTTAATTCTATTAACAAAACACTGCCAGCTCTGCACTAGTCCTCAGATCCAAACGCAACTACTCTGTCGATACTGTCGATTGTGCACTAACAACGTTTATCGTTCATATCTAAAGTGGTCGATGGAATTCTTTATTCTAGTTCTGTCGAACTGTAGGTACCTAGTAACTTTTTAATTTAGAGGAACATCTCGTGTATGGCCTAAATTAGTTAACAACGTGTCTCTTCTAACTTTTCAACTGCCTATAGATATATAACTAGATACGAAATAGGTACTTATTGCATTCATCAAACATTTAAAAAAAAAGTTAGCCAATTTTTAATCTATCCGCTACTTTCATATTTTCAGTTAATTATCTACCACCCTACCAACAAACTTAATTCATTAGGTATCTTATATTAGGTTTTAAATTTGTTGTTTTTTAATAGGTATTAAATATTATATTTCTATTCTTTTTTGGCACCGGTTTTCACACAAGTTTTTATAACACAATCAAAAACCACAACTAGATTATTTATGCTAACAACACAAAGGCTCGTATTGCATATCAGCAGACGTGACGATATCATAAGTTTGATCACAAGTTCAGTTCACGTGTTCACGTTGATGCCTATAAGTAGGTAGGTACTAACTTTAGTTTTTAGGACCGTTTACGAAGGGAAGAAGACGACGATATTTAAAACTAGACATGACAAATTTTATTTTGAGGGTCCATTTGATACGAAATATTCGTTATGAGATGTTAAGAGACTGGATGTACGTGAGAAATTATTTTACCTATTAACCTCAATTGTACCAAATATTAATTATTATGATTATTTAATATGATTGCCTTTTAATTCAATTCTCAATTAAGATGTCATCATTTCAAGATTTATTAAATAGGTAGTTGATCATTAAAATACCTTCAATGAGTATTCATACTAATAAAAAAACTAGTAGATAGGTAGTACCTATCACATGAATATATTAAATAGGTACCTATATAAATTGTATTTGTAAGTACAAATATTCACATATCCACACAACCAAGATGTGGCTACATTAGACCATACATGAATTAAATCTAACAGCAATGAAAACGACAACCCGAATTAACCCGCTCGAACGGAACAACAATAGATCGTCCACAGCTGCTTGTATTGTGTTTAAGAGGATTCATTATGTCTTTGACGCATGAGCCCTTCCTACCTCTCACCTTTCACACCAAATTGTCGGTTGAACACAGCGGTTGAACTAAAAGAGTTATTGAAAAATAATTTTTGTCTAATTATCAAACAAGAATATTTCTTTAAGACCAGTGATATTTGAAAAGACTGTTTTAAAAGTTTCTTTAAAACGATGATACTGACGTATGGTCTTTCTAATCACTGAATTTTGCTCACGATTTGATCATTTCCATGTATGAGAATGTCTTATTTAAGTTAGTTAGGTACGACTCTAAAAAAAATTCCAAGTAGTTTAAATAATATTACTTATTTAAAATTAACCATTTCTTTTTCTTTTTTATTTACGCCATATCTTTATTAAATAGACACAATAATAACAATCTTAGGTATTCATTGCAATTGGTCACAGTCACAGATATCTATAACAATGTTACCAGATTGAGCAAGATCCTACTATTTTAGAAATATTGAGCTCTCATTTTGGCCCGTAACATATTTTGTAGCATTTCTAAAATATCACACAATTTAGCAGAATTAAACAAAACTTTAGCGAAAAACGTCCTTAATCTAGCAGCTCGAAACCGTTTTTGATATTTTAAATAGGTACAAATAGAGATTTTCCAAAAAATAAAAAACTACAAATCCAAAATCAGACCTTGAATTACCTCACTGCATTATTTACTGTATCTTTTATTAGAGGTGAGAAGTATTAATAAAAATTACTTGCTTGTAAAATTTCATGCGTTAATGTAAATTTCATTCCCCAACCACCAACTGCATAATCCTATTGAATTATAGAAAAAACGGAGATGAAATATTGAGGTGGGCATGCGTAGACAGGTACATACTTTGACAAGCGGCGATTGCAAGATTAGCATACCAGGTCTGAAACAAGAGAGGTGGTGGACAACGGAAAAGTAAAATAAAATGTTCAGAAAATATTAAGTAATGCAATCTATATTAAGTTTATTAACTTTGCATTGAACATTGCAAAGAAAAGAGGTACCAATAGGTACCTCTTACCATATAACGTAATTTTTGGTCGGAGTTTCCCGTTGGGAAATTAGCATCTTTGGAATTTAGATTGTACATTTGTTGGTAACTTTGTCATTTGTCAATCGTTTTCGTTTCGGCCTTAACCATTTCTTTTCGGTCCACATACAATTAAAAATGATTACTGTGTCGGTTTCTAGGTCTATTTGATACTTGTACGATCAAACGCATAAACTCATAATCACTGTACAAAGTGCTTTCAACATTGGTACCATTGTTATGTTTTCTGTCGAAAATATGGTTCAAAATAAAAGCTTATTTCGTTTTTTTCGTTTAGTGAATAATAGTTTTTAATTATTCAAAATAATGATTGATAGAACCGCATATGACGACATATTTTTGCTTCTATGGAGAGTATGGAGTTGAAAAACGATTCTATGCCACCGATTGACAACTGAATGGATAGGAGTTTTACCCAAATGACGTGGAAATACGTACTTATGACGTTATTTTGAGAAAACTTCATATTATTTGCACAACGTTGCCTTTTATTTATTGAATCAAGTTCAAAGAGAAAAGTGAAGAAACACTAATATTAATATATGATGTTTGAGAACTTTATTATTGTTACATATAAAGAACAATTTTCATATTTTTTACTGTGTAATTATATTAAACTTTCCTTAAAATGACACTACAAGTAAATTACTCCACGTGTACCATTTTACAGAATATCTTTACTAAGCAGTTATGAATGTTTTGTCCACTCTAAATTCTCTATGGAAGCATAAATATGTCGTAATATCCCTTATTAATTACCATAAAAAAAATATTGACAAACCATTTTTTTTTTTTTCATAATACTTAGTACTTTCCAAAATAAATCTTATTGCTCCTATTGCTTAAAGAAAATTGAAAAATTTAGTAGGTTGTAGCTAGCAGGACAGCAGAATCTTGCATTTATTTCTGGTCATACTGAATACTAAATCGGCGGAACCAGGTGTAAGATCATAGAGACCACGAGATAGAGATGTAGGTAGACGGCTGAAGTCCACCGGCTTGTCCTTATAGCTAACTAATCCATCTCAATCCACATCACAGAACAATAACCTATATATCCACATCGCGGCACCAACATAGATACTCTTTGGCACCTACCAGCAGTACCAGCACCTACCCAACCAACCACATCAGTCGTTTAGTCTGTGGTCGTTTTCAATCAATCAGTTGCGCGCGATTCATTGTGGTGTAGAGTTGTGTTTTAGTGGTTAATTGAAATAGAAAAAAGTTTTATCAAGTTAGAACTGTATATATCTTCTACTAAATTCTGTGAAAGAATATCTTGAATATACTGGTAAAATATCTATGCACTTTATACCAACTTACTTTCTAATGTATTCTTAGTTTACACATAATTTACGTTTAGAAGTGTAAATACTAATATATGTAAAACTTTTAAAACATACAGTAAATAAATTAGACAGCACTGTTTTTTTAAAAGTATAATTTAAAAAACTATATTTTGAACTACGAAAATAAAATGCTCAGCTCATAAGACGTCTTACATTTTCGTTTGCGTAGAAGTACCTGCATGTTCTTTACGTTGTTTATGTAATTTTAAAATTTATATTCGAGTAATTAATTAATTTGTAACCTATTTGTAGCACATTTTAACACAATAAATTGAAACAAAATGTAAGATTTGTTTTGTAGGGCATTTCATGATCTGTAAATTGTCTGTAAGTAAATTAGAATTCATATATTTGCGGACTGGAACTAAAATCATTTTTAAAAAATGAAAAATTATGAAGCGATTAAATAAAAATATAAAGGTATTTTAGTCTACTTTTTGATAGTAGGTATATTATTAATTGTTTGAATAAACATTCATAAAAAGTATGATTTTAAATTATGTAGGTAATTATTCAATATTTTTTAATCATATTTTATTTACTTTGGATATTGTAAAAAATATGATAGTAAAATTATATTGTTAGACAATTGGATTTCTTTGTTCAACAAAAATGAAAACCAGGTAGGTGTGTGCACTCTCATCATAACAGGTTACATTTACAGCGATTTTTTCCGCGCCGAAAAAAAACGTAGTGTGACCCAAAGCTTAGATATAGATACAGTTCGTACAAAACTTCTAGTTCGCTCTGAAGTTGATGCGGGTGCGTTTTGCGCAGGTGCGGAACCCGCTTTCGGCTCTCTAACTAATACCATCTAATGTAATACCCATTTTTCCTATAATTTATTATATACTAGCGACCCGTCCCGGCTTCGCACGGGTAGCAAAACATATAAGCCGTAGTGTTTTTTTCTGTCGTGGTGTTATATCAGCTTGTTTCGTCGAACATGTGGATTGGATTTAATAGTAAGTTCATCCTACTTGGAGAATTTTTAATGTATTTTATTTTTTATTCTATAAATATTTGAAAAAGTAAAGAATATATAGGTACATAAAAACAAACTAAAATATATACATTACACACACAAAATAGACATTGTAATTAAGACCGTCAGTTTTGCCTCTTTCAATTTATTTTACTACGTTACGTTATACCGCGACAAACAGACGCGGCGGGGTACTTTATTTTATAATATGTAGTGATACCTATAGCGAGTAGCGTCGCACTAGCTAAAAATGGGTACCAAGGTATCTATCTACATATCAAGGAGGCGCGAGAGGACCCCGCACCTGCACAAACCCACACCCGCGTCAACTTCAGAGCGAATAAATGTTTGACGCGACTAGTAACAGACAATAATAAAAATACATATAGGTGTCGGAAGTAATATACACGTCTAGAGTTTCGCGGCATTCTGACCATATTTTGCGTACGTTCTTATCGTAAGTAATCTAGGTAGGTACTTCACATCACCTGTGATTAATTTTTTCAAAAATGGTACGCTTTCATTACGTTTTAACCATGTTTTAACAGAGAATCACAAGTAAGTACCTATGCGGTTCATTAGGTTTGTTTCAGTGAGCTTGTGTGGCACCCAAATATCAAGTTTTTGTATACCCAGACTTTTTCAAATGAGTCAAAACTGTTTTATGGTCATTGTCCAGTTCTTCAGTAATGTTGAAACTACTAATATGCCGATTTCGCTCCACTTTTTCATAAATGGCGTCAACTTTATCCGTAGTGGGCGACCAGGCAACCTGTGTCTTTAACATTACGTGATTAAAAATGTTTTTTTAAACCAAATTACACAAACAGCAAAAGAAAAATTCGCGGCTTGGGTCGCATTTTTTTTAAAGTGAATTTTGAAAATACCGGTATCGAATTTCTTCGTTAGATTTACTTATTTTCTTTGACAGAAAAACAGCTGGATGATTGCGGGAAACAGTTTACTTATTACACGGAGGTTTACATGAGGTTTATTATTTTGTTAATTTTTTTTCAATAAATATGTGATGGTTATTATAAATAATCAATTACAAACGGTACTACAACCAAAGGGATTGGATTACAATTTCATACAAATAAAATCCAAGACGACTACCCTAACCCTATATACCTACTATAGTAAGTATATTTAAAAATATGTAAATCCACTTAAAATAGAAATTAGTATTTTCCTTAATACTTGTGTTACGATACTGGATACGAACAACAAAGTGAACCTATGTGTTTTGGTTTTTTACAGTTTTAGATACGGAACCCTAAAAAAAGTTATATAATTTTATACGAGTCATTCTAGGTATATAGGGTGTGTTCGGTCGATTGTGTTCGTTCGACTGAATCATAATGAGTCAACTTGAGAATTTGTTTTATTTTATAAAAAAATCTGTCCACGGTTCCGTACTGTAGTGGTATCTAGTGTTGTGTAGTTTATCAGATTCCACGCAAATACGTATTAGGAGAATTGAACATCTGTATGAAAACTGAAAATTTTAATAATACACTCCAAGCGGGCGTAGCCTAGCCACGGACGTTGCGTTGTCTAGTTAATTCCGTTACAAATATTGTCAATCATACGAGTTTAACAGTCTGTCGTTTGATGCACTTTGAATTGACTTACTCTCGCCTATTTATAATTGGTGGTTTCAAAAAAAGTGAATACGGTGGAACTTCGACTGTTGGGCGACCACTAGTAAAAATAAAATGAAGGTAAAAACTAAAGGGGGTCCCATACAAGAAACGTGTTTTTATATATTGTATGGTGGTACGTACCTTTCCCTTAGCCGGTTCGTACTTTTTATATACAAAACTGTTAAAAATGTTCCACCTACCACGCCGCACTGCACCGTCCACGTGCCATGCACACCTGTCGTGGGCCTTATTTTTTTAATACTATAATTTATAATTATGTTATTAGAGCATGGCGGACATTCATGTAGCCAAATTATATAAGGATATTTTTAGTTTTTTAAAATTATGCGTATGTATACTGCGTATATTTATGTCAAATTTTTGGTGCTACTTGACTGTAGCACTGTCCACAACTTTAGTTTTTAACCATGGGCATAATCACTAAATACGTGTAGACGGGCTGTCACTATAGCTAGTTATGGGCCAAATTTCATTCAAACAAAAACAAAGAAAGGTTATGAGAAATACTGTTAGGATGATATAGTTATAATATGACGATCCGTTATATAAATTAGCGGATGAAATGCAACTATGGTGATGGCGCATCCATAATATTAATAATGTCTGGAACATCTCACACAGCTTCATCTAGTCCCAAAGTAAGCAAGTATTTTGCTTGTATTATGGGGTACTACACTACTGACATACATACTTAAATATTCTTTATAATATATATGTTACGGCTAAAGATGGGTGTGAAAATAAACTTAAGTTTATCTTTAGTTTATTTTTGAGGAGAGGCTGATGTCAAATTATTTCATTTCTTTAAAAGAAATTCTATCAAGGTAGGTTGCATTTCCACCATTTCTCAAGGTAGGTTAATTAATTTAAAAAAAAATACGATGAAAACCGAATTTGAGGGCACTCCGACTACTGTTTCAACAATCGATGGTTCCAACCCACTAGGAGTGCCACAGCGCCACGCAAATTCAAATTTTCACTTGTTACTAAAGTTAGGTTAGCAAATTCTGAACGTATTTATTTGTCAAATTGACATTAGCCTCTCCTTGAAGATAAACCTAAGTTTATCCGGCTAATCTTAAGTTTATATTCACACCTACCTCTAGCCGTAACATATACATAACATATAGATACTTTCACAATCAGAGACGGAACAAATAGCATGATTGTATTGATACACAATCAATATTTGTCCTGAGCGGGAATCGAACCAGCGACCCTTGACTTCGCAGTTAGGATCTCTAATCAATCGGCCAGTCGGTCAATCAATCCATGTAATACATGAAAGTACGAATACACTCGGCTCTATTTATTTTGTGAAACGTCGCTTTATGTTATTTATCTTCTTATTGTTTGCTTCTAAAAATAATAGCCTAATGATATATACTTTTTCTCAAAGATGCTACGATATATGACCATATCTTGAACGTGAAACTCAAAAACTACCGAACGGATTGGCGTATTATTGACACCAATGGACAGAGTGATTCAAGAGGAAGGTTCACGTGTGTAATTTATTACTGTTTTGTGGAAATTTATTGAAATATGATGCTGCCTAATCCTTTTGAGATATAACAAAATAATGTATGGAGGAATTATATCTCTTTTATAGGACTAAATAAAAGTCCGCGATGGCATATGTCTATCTTTTATGGATAGCTTACCATACCTATATTTATGTTTAAAAGAATGGTGTCATATGATGAAGTAATTGGAAATCAATTCATACGGATACAGTATTAATCCTTATTATATTCAATACGTTATTTACCTTCAGCATTTCATGCACATTATTATTGCCCTTTACACTATACAATTGAAATTAATATCTTAGGAGCTATCGCGAAATATAAATATCGCGCGATATGCAGCTGGGCACCGCCCCGGCCGGCTATACCGAACGACGCGACCCGCGTGGTTAGGCTGAAGTTATCACTGTTGTGTATACAAAGAAATATTGTAGTTTGTTTTTATGTATTTGTTCTTTACTTTTTCTAATATTTATAGAATTGAAAATAAAATACTTTAAAAATACTCCAACTAGGATGAATTTATGTTTCATATAAATCTAATTCAATCTAATCCACATGTTCGACGCAACTAGCTGATGGGACACTACGACAGAAAAAAACACTACGGCTTATATGCTCTGCTACCCGTGCGAAGCCGGGGCGGGTCGCTAGCTTCGAATAAACGAAAAACGATAGGTCACATTGTTATAAAACGAAAAAATGCGACATTTTTTTGATATTATCACAAATTGAGAATAAATTGTGATCGTAAAGGTACCTATTTGTCGCATTTTTCGAAACCGACAACTTTTGTTCAGAACAACAATTTGACCTTTTGTTTTACATTGTAGTGTGCGAAAATTTGTATTGTGACGACTATGCGTAGAAACACGTCGATGTTTTATAGATAGTACTCGAATGATCACGTGGCTTCACAAACACATCTACCGAATGCAGAAATATCTAGTAAGCTGAAATCAAAATAAATTATTTTAATAAATTATTAGTATTTTTTAATTTGTAAATACTTTTAGTTTTACTTTTTATATAATTTAATTATAATAATAATTATTATTATATAGGGTATAATTATATTATTGTCTCGTGTATTTATATCATTTAAGTTCGTAATTATTGAAGACCAATTTCAAATAAATTATAAATGAAATTCTATTTTTGAGACGGCACTTCTCAAAAGAAATTGCGGCGCTCAAAATTATATTTTTGAGGCGGCGGCGGTGTTGCGGCACTCAATGGTCACGCCTGGCGTTACCAAATATTACCACGATTGTAAATAGAATTTGAAAGTGGAATGTTCGATGATGAAAACTTCGAGATGCTGCGGGGTGAGAATTTCGGCACCTATATGTATGTAGAAGCCGGCGCCGCCTAATCAGTCAGTTTTCTTGGAAAGTTAAGTGCGATACAAGTGTGATAACAGTTTGTGATTTTGTTTTGTAATAAAGTAGTTATAAGTACAACTTAAATAGATGTTTTCGTGCATTCTAAATATCTGAATCGCTAACCCATAATCACATTAAGACTACTAAATATCTATAGAAATTCGATAAATCGGGAAGTATCACGTGACGTGTGTCTCGCGGTTATCTTACCCCGACGTGCCTCACCGTGTCGCTTCAAGATATTACCTCTCCCCTAAAATGCGTCACATGTTAAATGGACGACCCCAACGTAAGTTTATTTACACTTCAATGCCGCCATTACAATATAATGCGGACAACAATAGACTCGTGGATTTATCTTGCCTTGGTATGTTGTCGAAAGAAATTGAGAAGGGAATCGTCGTGAATTATACTGAACACCCAACGGAAATCGGTAAGGACGGCTATAGGTCGGATCCGCATATTTTTGCATTCGATATAACCCACCGAAGTTTGTATTAGTTCAATAGAGGAATAATATTAGCCGTTTAGTTCATGAATCAAAGCTATCACATGTGAACCAAAGGATGAGGAAGTGAGACGGGTGGGATGTGTGATGGCCCACGTGATCGGTTACCTAGTTTTTATTGTGTCTAGGTCTTTGTGTAGTACCCATCACAACGTAGTGTAGTTATATACACTATTGAATGAAAAGCATATCTGCTTTTCTTTCAATAGTATATATAACTATCTATCTATCGATAGATATCGATATTATAGACGGAGTAAGGAAACATTTCGTTACTACATTATTTACCTAGACACTACAAGATAACACTCAGAGTAACTTAATCCCTTAGATAGTATAATAATCAAGATGGAGCATCTCATACTACGAAACGATCAAAAACATGAGCGAAATGTCCGACTCAGTGATTAGACAGACCATTTTATATTTTTTTGCTCACATTTTTGTTGTCACAACACTGTATCTCTATACATATATACATTCATGCTTAAACCGTGTATTAATCACTTTGACATAATATGGTCCAATTTTTTAAATTATAGGAATAGGTGTTGAAAAAAATTACGAAATTACGAGAAATTTTCTTATTGTCTCTATTAATATACCTCCAAAAAAATTACATATTTTTTTGTGCTGACTTTTTCAACAGAAAAATATATATAATTTTTCACTACTACATTTAGCGGTCGACGGCCATACAAACAAGGGAAATACGTAAAGCATCGTAGTTATTTAGTAGTAGTGTTGTCATTAGCTATCAATTTTTATCAATCAATTCCTTGAAATAGTATAAAATAAAAATCCATTTATTTTCAAGTAGGAATCTATGGCAACTTTTATTGAACGTCATAAAGCTAATTTTATGTACATTCATTAAAAACATTGTCTTAAAAACTAAGTAGATTAGAGCAATTGAATCCCAAGCATTTTTATCATTCATATATTGTTTTAAATCTTAATACGTTGTAGATATAAGTTGTCCTTTTACATAACTCTTGAATTTGTCGAAGCAAATGTATGACATTGCATGGAAATTTATTATAAAATCTTACACAATTACCTTTGAATATTTGAACGAATTACTTATTATTTTATGGAGCCTAGTGGTGAATACTGCAAGTTTATGTTTATTCCTGGTATAAACATTGTGTATTGTATATTATAATTTTTTTAAAAGTATTATTTTTATGAACATACAATATGTTTTCATAAATATACCTACTGACAATGCATTGTCATTCTATTAATTTCTTTGAATTTATCACAAAGTTAATTTCTAGGGTCCATCCTGTATAGGTACTATAGCGCGAAATGCCCTCGTCTGTAAAACAAAAATAGCACTACCCCACAGCAAAATACCATGTGACCATGGCGTAATTTTAGTGTGGAAGTAACTGCATGAAATACACTAATCTTGCTGTCGCTGTCTGTATTAAGCTGACGAATTTTTTTGATTGCATAAACTGTGGAACTAAGTTTCTTTGAAAGATTAACTATATGAGGACCCCATTGGAGCTTGATCTCCAACATATAAACCTAGTATAACTGCAGTATATTGAAATTACTTACATAAAATAAAAAAAAAATCACTAAAATATTACTATCACTAAAATAAACTACTAGGAAAACAGACAATATAGGGAGCAATGTCGGGTTAAATGGTAGGTGTATTTCTGGTTGTTTCTTAGCGAATCACTATCATCACTATGTCATAACATTCGATAAATTTAACAATTTCGCAGAGGTTATCTATTGAAATTCAACTTGCGGCGGCGTCACTGTTATAGTACCTACCACATAGCAGTATTATGACTTTGTAATAAAATTAAATGTAATTTTTAGTGTTTTGTGTAATGGAAATACGAAATACCTACATACGTATGTAAGTAAATAAAAAATATCTAAATATATTAAACAATATAAATAAAATCATAATTATAATTTCACATTGCTAGTTTATACAGCCGCACTTCTGAAAGTACAAATAAGGAAATCTACAAATAAATTTTAAACATTTAAAACTAGCTCTCTGTTCGCGGCTTTGCCTGCATAGTCTAATCTACCGCCACAACCGAGAATAGAATTCTTCGAGTATTTGTGGAGAAAACTGAGAACTTAATTGCCCTTTGTGTTCAAAAGTGGCCTATATTCATCTTCAAGATGTTAAGCATCCTGCTGCCATATTTTGTCATGCCAAAACGTTTTAACCATAAAAATATAACAAGACGTTCAGAGCATTTTCCGCGGTAAAAGTACCTAGGTCCTAACTTTTTCAGAATGCTACCTATCTCCGTAATACAGACGGACTGATATGGGACTTACAAACGGACAGACATAATTAAATGAGGAGGGTCCCGTTTTCGCCGTTTGGCGATGGAACCCTAATCAAATGGATATAAAATTTTAACAATCATCCAAAAAAATTCGTTAGGTATTGACCTGATTTCGTAAAAAATATAAAAAATAAAAAATATAGGTTAAATTTTTATAATAAATTATTTTATGTAGTGTTATTTTATAACGTTTGGTTGCCGTCTTTCGGACGACGTGCTCGAGACCTTGAGACCGAGACGGGGCTTGCGGCGGCCGTGAATGCTGACTAGGGTTATTGGGTTTTTTTGGGAAAGGCTTGTGTATTTATATCTCAATATTTTCTATTGAACGATACTAAAAGGAAACAGGACGGCCGTCGGTTTTTTCCCAAAGATCATTACATTAAAATTTGGATGGTTGTTAAAATTTCACTTTGTATAATGACTAGAAATTCATATAAACTATTACTAGGTACTATGACAATTAGTCGCGTAGCCAGAGAAAAATTACTTACGATAATTCCAAGGATCTTCATTTTTGGTGAGTGGATAGATAAAGTGCATTGTGAGCTATTGTCAAAAAGTTAGAAGTTTTAGGGCTGTGCTAAGGGTGTGGCTAGGTATTTCTTAATATTTCGTGTAGCACGCTGTATATAGATTTAAAATTTGAAATTTTGATTGGGTCATAATGAGAACTAACTTAACCTCGCGTTGTAAAATTTTTAGAAAGATAACATAAGGGATATTACGAAAATTAAATAAAAATAACCGTCTGGTCGTGGGACATTAAATGTCATAAAAAAGTTTTTATAATTCTAAACCTGTTTCTTTTTGGATAAGTGGATAGACAAAGTGGATTGTGAGCTATTGTCAAAAAGTTAGAAGTTTTAGGGCTGTGCTAAGGGTGTAACTAGGTATTTCTTAATTTTTCGTGTAACACACTGTATATAGAATTAAAATTTGAAATTTTGATTGGTTTTTAATTAGAACTATCTTAACCTCATATTGTGAAATTTTTAGAAAGATAACATAAGGGATACTACGAAAATTTAAAAAAATAAGTTGGTCGTGGGACATTAAATTTCATAAAAAAGTTTTGATAATTCTAAAGCTGTTCGTTTTTTAATGAGTGGATAGATAAAGTGCATTGTGAGTTAATATTAGTATGATTAAAATTTCAAATTTTAATTCTATATACACTGTGTTACACGAAATATTAAGGAAAACCTAAGCCATTCCCTTAGCACAGCTCTAAAACTACTAACTTTTTGACAGTAGCTCACCATGCACTTTATCTATCCACTCACCAAAAACGAACAACTTTAGAATTATCAAAACCTTTTAGTAAAATTTAGTGTCCCACGACCGGACTAAATATGGACTCTGTCTGAAATAAATGTTATTATAATATTATTATTAATAGTCTGAAATAATATTATTATTACAAAACTGTCACTGAGTAGTATCTGTACAATGACAGAAACTGTCGAAGTTAAGTACCTATACATTCTACTTGTCTGTTTGTGTTCGTGTACCCTCATAACTTAAAAACCGTTACACCGATTTTGATGAAGCTTTCACGTTTACCATATCAGCTATTATGTCCTGCTTCAGGGGCTTAGGCCTCCCTTCGGGATGAGGGTGCCTGGAGCTTAATCCACCACGCTGCTTCAGTGCGGGTTGGTGGATTTTAACGAATTCCACCTGATGATGGCAACCGAAAACGTGCTGTCCGAGGCATAGAGTCAGTAATAATTTTATGTACTTGAGTCAGAAAAAAGTCATTGGTACATGGCCGTATCGGGGATTCGAACACAGATTCGAATCATGACCTTCTAAACAAAAAGCGGATTCGCCATTACATGGCTATTACCACATCTTACTTCTACTTCCATCAACTTTCACAAAATACATTATTATAATGCCCCGTACTTATAGGATAAGTCACAGCATTCTCCTATTCTTAGGGGTAGAGCAGAAAAGAATAAATTTAGAGCGCGGTTTAACAAATGCATCTTAGATTAAAAATTAAATTATAAGAGTTGTCACAATACTGTTCACATAAAAGGCAAAAGCTATAATATACCAAATAGTAAACATATTTTTCATTACATTTATTGTTTCCCAGTAGTTTTGTTTATGTTTATAACTCCATAGTTTTATTAATTAACACAACGTTATATACTTTTTAACAGCACTGATGGGACACGAAACAAGTAATTTCATAATCGACCTATTTAGGCAGAACGTGTTGAGCAGATGTTAAATAATGTATTTAACTAAGGTCATGACAAGTTGTCAGTGTTATGACAGGACCGCATAACGTGTCATGCTGTTAGTCATTGCATTGGCTGTGTGGCTACAATTACATTTTGCATGTTTCATCATCTGGCGCTTTCATGCCTTCAGTGACTGGCATGAGTTAGGACCATAAGCTCTCTACGCTGCTGGTCCGTTACGAGTTTTGGGTTGTTAACTGATGACATTACATATAGTTTTTAGTTAGACATGTTATACGCCCTCTAGGCATGGGAAGGTCAAAGTAAGGTTTAAGCCTTAAAGTATATCCATTATTTTAACCTACACTCTGTGAGACGCCGAAAAAGCACTCAGGCAAAAAATCCGCAAAGAAAACCACCGCACGTGCCGCCCATCACAAAGAAACCGATGGTGGGCGCGTGCGGCGTACAGTTTCAGCGAAAATTTACTAGTAATTGACAAAATAGAAAATTTTATAATAAACACAGGTTGTGATTCGAAGGATACGTCGAGTGATGAATAATGTCATAAGTTTTTGTTTCCACTAAATAAATTTATTATAATTTGTTTATTTCGTTCCTGCTTTGTCTTTCGGTGTATCGAGGTCTAATATAACGGATAGACTTTACTTGCTCTCAGTTTATGCTCAGTCATACGCACTTGATCTGCCACGTAGCTTCTGTGTTTTCCTGCCTCAGTTTTTAAAATGTCTTCTTGTGTAATGCATAAGTGTAAAAATAATCTAAATAATAGTAATAAGTAGTAATAAATACTAATAAATAGTAATATATAATAATAATAATAATAATAGATACTAAAAAAAGACCAAAAATATCGTTTCATTTCATTTCCATAAATTTATCTCTGTCCCATAAACACACAGAATTTTTTTAAACAAATTTATTTTTATCTCTACATACTCATCAAACCCAATACCATATAAGTACAACCATACAAAATTTCGTGAGAATCACGTCCTAGGTTTCGTCTGTATTGAATGAAGTAACCAGCCTACTTCAAACTATATGTAACGTCATTGTTGTTAACCGCTACTGCCACAGTAGTTAAAAACTTAATGATCAATGATAATTACGCGGGAATCAAATCCACGATTAAAAGCGGGGTGTTTAGTAGAGATGCAACGGATATCCGGCCACTATCCGGTATCCAGCCTATCCGGCCCGTATTATTGGTATCCCGTCGGGCGTCGGATAGTGCCGGATAGTGGCCGATAATCTGCTACACACTCTTACTTTTTATTATGTGATGATATTTCCGCCCAGTCCGGAACCTCGGGCCTTCGTCCGCGTTATAATAAAAACAATCGATTTTGGGGTTTCTTGATCGAGTTATGTCTTTATATGTGACTGCCTTACAGTTTTATATATATTTTATATATATATATTTTAAAGAGGAGCGTATTCCGCTACTAATCCGCTTCCGCTGTATTCATGACTGCGGCCGAGCACCCAATCCGCGAATTATTGCATTTATTTTCCTATTTTTTCAAATTCTCATCGCTTTCGCCTGTATTTTGTACTCTACACATGCAGAGAGAACAATTATTCATATAAATATTATATTTAAAATAAAGTTTCAAAATCAGTCATGTGGTTGGCCTGTATACAACTGTAGACCACTATACAACGTGTCGGACATATACTTCATCGGTTTTATCATTTCTTACAAACCGTAAAATGATGATATAGAAAAGTTACGTGTTCGCTGATTCGCCGCTGACGCATCAGTATTTTCCTTTGACACACGTAGGTATTCGTATTTAAAATTATTCATTACAACTTTTTAGAAAATGCTGAATCCTTATCATTGATTTTTTATATAATATTTTATATAATATTCATAAGATATGTACGGGTGCCATCACCAGACGGTAGTCGTTAAAATCCACCAACACGCACTGGAGCACCGTGGTGGATTAAACTCAGAGCCCCCTCAACCTAAGGGGAAGACTAAGCCCCTGGAATGAAGCATAATGGGCTGATGGAACGGAAATGGAAAAATGTATGGAAATTCATTTTTTACCGAGACAACTTTTACTGTAGAAGAAAGCTATTATTAGCCGGCCGTAAAGACTGAGTCGCGGGTTATTTAGTTACTTTTGTATCTTTTTTTCTCTTTTTTTTGGCTTACTATAGCATACCCTAAGTCCATTAATGCCCCACTGCAGTGGTTTAGCCCTCTCTTCGGAATGAGAGAACTTGGAGCTTTATCCACCACGCTGCTCCATTGCGGGTTTTGTGAATTTTAACCACTGCCATCTATTGATTGTGGACCGACGGCTTGACGTGCTCTCCGAGGCACGGATTCAATAATAGTTATGTACATACGTTAGAAAAAACTCATTGGTACATGCCCTAGGATTGGAATCATCATCATCAGCCCATTTTTTTACCCCACTGCAGGGGCTTAGGCCTCCCTCAGGGTGAGGAGGGGGGCTTGGAGCTTAAGTCCACCACGCTGCTCCACTGCGGGTTGGGAACTGTAACTACCGCCATCTATTGATAGCGTCCGGGACCGACTGCTTAACGTGCCCTCCGAAGCACGGTGTCAGTGATGTTGTGTACTTAAGTCAGAAAAACTCATTGGTACACGCCCGGATTCGAACCATGGCCCTTATAAGGCCTTATAAATTTGAAACAGGTTCGTTGCGCTCTGGGCTATCACGACACGGGATTCGAATCACGGGTTTCTAAATAAGAAGGGGGCTTGTTCAAGATTCTGTATACTATATCTGTATTGAAATACATAGTGATTGCAGTCGACAACTATTAAAATAATTTCGAGGAAAATCAAACAACAGACCCGTGCTGTAGTTTGATTTCGTAACACTGCTTTGTCATTTGGTGTGACTTTGGGTAATTTCAATTCCCGCTAGTCACAACGTTTGTGTGACCACTGGGAAATTATTTTTCATGATGGGCCCACGGGTACACTGGACTAGGAGCCTATAGGGCTGTAATTATTTATTGGTAATTAAAATTATATAAAAGCTGAGTGAGAAGTCTTAACTTGTTTGCCGTGTGTTGGACATATATTAATTATATTAAGGACCAGTTTTCGGTAAAATTAGAAGAAGAGACATTACATGGCGGCATCCAAAGAAAAAAAGAAAGAGACGTACAGAAATTTTTGTCGCCTGCTTTTATGCATTGAATTTTTTTTTTTGACGATAGCAATATATAATAGATAACAAAAAGGCAATGCCCATTAAATGCCTGACAAGAACAGAAAGTGCGAATATTCCTAAATTCTAAATATAATTAAATACACATCATAAAATTATTCTCAAGTTTGTAGAGGTCGGGTATTTATTTTGTTTTCAGACAGAATCTTTTCGCTATAAATCTTTTAAACTAGTTTCTCGTACTTTTTAGACAATATTGTAATTGTAATGAGTTTCCTTCGATCAAAAGGTCTATTGTGGCGTATAATTAATTTTTGTTCATCTCAGGCATTTTTTGTTTGACCAATGTCCTTTGAATTACCCGTACCCACACTGGTTACCACACTGGACAAAGCAGTGTTACCACGGGTAACATTTGCAGCTCTCTGTATGTATCGAAAATTCGTAAAGGTGAAGTATCCTAACATTATAAATGCTAAACTATTATTTGTTTCTTGTCCTTTCTTCACGTCGTCGTCGTCGAGCAACGCAGTGGCGTGACAGTTTTGAAAATAAGATTTAACAAATCACGCTTGTAAGTTCAGGTAACCTACAAGTTACCACTTTTGAAGTACTGTCAAAAATTAATGTGTTTCCAAAGGAAATTGATTTTTACAAGGCATATAATTTGTCAAAGATTATACAGGGCATATAGTCTTCCGCAAACATTCATTAAAACGTAATATCTATATGTAATCTACATATATATGCGTTAGTCATAATAAATTGCGGAACTTTGATGTAATAGACAGACGGTAGGACGTCTTCAATGAATCATACATGAATGAAAACACTTGACTATAAATACTGGTATTTTAGAATTCTCTGGTTTCAAATACGCAAACCATCCGTGTCATTTCACATTGAAATGGTGAAGAATTATCACAGGTATACAAATATTTTTTTTATTTACACTGTCCTGAAAGTTTTCACTAATTTTTACGTTTTTAGTGCGCTGAGTTCAAACTATCACCGTTTTATTCTATCACGTACAGATTTCTTGCTTTTTAGGGTTAGTAAGGGATTCGGCGTTAAAAATGAAAAATGGCGAAATTTATTTATTTATTGGCGAAAAACCAGCAAATAGATATTCCAAAACATAGTGAAAAAAAAAATACAATTTAAAATCATAATTTGGATGTAAAGTGATATTGGAATGAATTACTGTCTCTGTGGGACTATTTCTTCTTCCACTGAATATTTCTTTTGGTGCGCTGCTTTACGTATTTGTCTTCTGGGGTGTTTAATTAAATTGTTTGTAAAATCAAACAACTGTTTTTAAACATATAAATATAATTTTATAATAAGGCCGCGTACGGCTTAGCGATATATATCGATCAATGTAATGAAAAAAGTCCAATTCAAGACAAGTCCAATGCGCGGGTGCAGTGAAACGCACCGCCTCCCCTCGCCGTCCCCTCTGACGTCCTCCTGTGATCGGCGTAAACATGGGGTTTCTCGCAGCTACAACAACCAGCAGAAATCGGACATCATGTTGGTGTTCCACCTTCCTTGATATCTCCTCTCATTTATCGGTTTTTTGGTGTGGCCTTCCCACTACCTCCTTTTTCTCAGTCGGTCCCTCACTGCCGAGGATTGTGACTCCCGTTACTTGGTATTTGTTTGATTATGCTGAACCAGGCCTTGTTCCAGTCTCATTGCCTCGTATAGTGGCATTTCTGAAATATTGAAGACTAGCTCGCTGTTGGTCTGCGGCCATGCCGTCAGTGATTGACCTCTCAGGTTACCGAGATCTCTCCAAGCCACATGACCAAGGTATTGGATTGTTCTTCGTACGCCATTGATCATAATCCTTATACTTTTATTCCTACCGAAGCGTTTGGTGCCATTCATTTTATTTTTAACACTTGCCGCGCCGCTAGCACAACATCTCGAAAGGGTTGATGTGTTTTCAGGCCATATTCGTCAAATACGAAATCGCCGAATCGCCATTTAGAAGGCAAAGCATCAGTAATATGAATACTAATCGACAAACAGAGTTTGATCCATCATAACATAATTATTATTGGTTTTTAGGGTTCGTACCTAAAGGGTACCAACTGAGACCCTATTATTAAGGCTCCGCTGTCCTTCCGTCTGTTCGTCTGTCACAGGGATGTATCGTCGAACCTTAATAGGTAGACACTTGAAATTTTCATGGAGTGTGTACCTACCTATTACTATGGGCCGCTATAATAGCAAATAATAACAATAAAATAAACTCAAAAATTAAAGGGGGTCCTCATACAATAAACGTGTTTTCTTTACATTGTACGTTGGTACGGAACTCTTTGTGTACAAGTCTGACTCGCAGTTGGGCCGGTTTTTAAAGCGTTTTTTGATACTTAAAACGAAAAATAATAAATTTTTCAGTACGAAACACAATTAATAGGTTTGAATTAATTCAAAATACTACTGTAGGTACCACATTTCTAGGAGTTTCGGAATATCTCGTCTCGGTTTGATTAAAAGCACTCTTAAAGAGTTTGACGTAACGCAGACCGAGTATCAAAGCGAAACGCTTGAAACAAGCTTTTTAACGAAGCTTTGGAAGGAAACTATAAATATTCGCAATTTTATGAGTAAGCACAATACTATGGGGCGAATTACGGATATTAGTGGATTTATTTCGCCGTAGATTGTTGTTGAGCGAAATGAGAATGTAAAACTAACCATACGTTGTACTTAAGTAAGGTTTTTATGTGAAAGAGCTTTCTAAAACAAAGAGGGCAATACCGCACGGTATACTAGCCTGTGACGTCAAGCCATTGAAAATAAAGTTAAATTTCGTTTTACAAGAAAGCGACAGAGAAAAGATTTTAAAAGCTTATAAGTTCCATATTTTTCAACCAAATATAGTTTTGTTTCTTTTTGTTATTATCGTATGAGGTCTATTTTGATATTTTTTTGATAAATATAATATTTTCAATATTAGTCTAATACCCTATTGTTATTACAGTTCTGTTCTGTTAGTACAGCCATTACAGCTTCTTGTTTTTATCTATTGTGAAACGAGCCTTTTAGCTTACAATTAGAACAATTAAAAGTACAGCATTCTATCTTTAGGCTTCGTCGATATCGAGCAAGGACGAATGTGTACAAACTGCGGATAAACATTGGGTGTGTGGTGTTAGCTTTCGATAAATAAACTACATTTACTTCTGGGCTCTAAGAATCGATAAGAAATTCGGGTAAAAAAATTGTTAACACTGCTAAAACCGCGATTCTACAATGTCCTCCGTTTGCAGTGTCATCAAACATAATAACTTAATAGCGTTTTCTTATAAGAAAAAAATTAACTAAAAATAATTAAGAAAAAGTACTACTGACCGATTGGCCCAGTAGTTAGAGATCCTAACTGCGGAGCCAGGGTCGCAAGTTCGAATTCCGCCCGAAACAAATATTTGTGTGCATGAAAATGTCTATTTTTTCCGTGTCTGGGTGTAAAATCGATATATGTATACATTATTGTATAGAACATTTAAGTCTCTATGTCAGTTGTTTAGTACCCCATAATACAAGCATACTTGCTTACGTTGGGACTAAATGGCGCTGCGTGGGATGTCCCGGATATTATCATTATTATTTACTTAATCGAAATAATAACTCAATAATTCTCAAATAATTCTCTACGCATTTCTGCCAGCCGCTAATACCTTTGCCTAAAGCCTATGGGGATCAGGATTCAACAAAGATCATAAAAGCGATTTCTACTGCTTCTCGAAAACAATTTTTTATACATGGAGAAACTGTCCGAGTTACGGTAAAAGTAGTATTCAGTAAGTTCGAAGAGTCCAGCTCGCACCAAATTTCTTGTTCGCACTGAAGTCGAAGCGAACAGCATCATAGTGGGAAAAATGGGTATCAGTCATAGGCATCAGCGAAGCGAAAACGACCCCGCACCGGCGCAAACCGCACCTGTTGACAGGAATCAACTTCCAAATTACCACATTGTCTGTCTTGTTTATTTCGCATTTGTACCACGGTGGAACTCATATTAAAAAATTATGATTTAAATATACTAAAAAAATACACTTTAATAGCAAACCGTACTAAAAAGTAAAAAATAATTTTGAAGCATGATTCTTAATAACTTTAAATTAACAAAAAAATCATCTAATAAGCATGGGGTGTTTGCTATAAATTGTTATAAATATTTCCTTGCTAACAATTTTAAAAAATAATGTTATAAAATCACAATTACTATTAATTATAATTATGTGTATAATGACCTAACTGTTCGGTTATAATTAATGTACATAGAGACGGTTCGTACGTGGTTACTATGGCGTAACAATTACTAGTAAATATCAGAAATCATTATTCTTCAAAATTGTTTTTTTCTTTTTAATTCGTGTTTTAAAAACTTTTTAAACCAAAGTTTACTTTTTGTTTTTTAGTTTTAAAATGAAATCAATAAATTACAAGACTCGATTTTATCATAGCTTTCACTTCTTTGTGTTAAGTAGTATAATAACTTAAAAAAACTTAGTCACAATTTTTTCCTAAGTTCCTGGTTACAAAGTTATAAAATTTTTGTATTGTCATCAGTCCTTAATACGTGTGCAAATTTTCGAATTAGTCAGACGTCGGGAAGTTAATCAAAATTACGTTAAAATATGTTGATACATAGGTACATACATATGTACATACAAGCGTGTTTAAAGTACTCGAATTTTCGATGTGTCCATGTTTGGATGCAGACACGATAATTTTTTTTTAAATTTTTTTTTTAATTAAGAATTTAGAATACAGGCTTTTATTTGAAAAAAGTCCCAAAAAACGTTCGCCATGCAGATTTTTGCAGGAAATTCATTATTGTCGCCAAAAACCTGAAAACCAAGAGCCAGCTCAATATAGGATTTATTTTGCATTCCTTGAGTTTTAGCATATTACGAATAGGAGAATATTATTAAAGCAATAGGGTTTTTTGTCGTATAAATACCATATCATACCATCAGCCCCTTAATGCCCCAATGCAGGGGTAAGGCCTCCCCTAGGGCTGACGGGAATGGAGCTTAATCCACCACGCTGCTTCAGTGCGGGATTTTTAGGGCTGCCATCTATTAATGGCAACGTAGAAATGCAGAAGCTCAAACATGAAATATCTATTTATTCTATAGCATAAATACATCGTTAACGGGTTTCCAAAAATGGCGCGTAAGGACATGCCTGCCAATCGATTATCCCAAAAAGTCAACAACTGTTACTAATTAGTGTTGTAACGTGGACAACACAATAGATGTCGATTACATAAAATATACGTGGCTAGTCAATTCGATTATGCCCGAACGTCGAATGAAACCGATATGTGCTTATTTATTGAACAAGTCCGATATGAATAATTAATTGTTTTATAAAGGATGGTGTTTTGTAAAGTTATGAATATTTACTTGTTATAATATACACACTGTACTTTTATTGCGAAGGTACATACCGACGAAAGTATCGAATTAATTAAGAATTATAAAAAAGTTTCTTTATTTATATAGTATAAAAATTTTGCAATAAAAATTCGCAGAGGATAAATTGACTAATATCCAAAATCCACAAATAATTAAAAAAAAACCATTTATTTTCAATTAAGAGCAGGACACTGCGCTGTCATTTTTGAACGGCATAAAAAGCAGGTTCGTTGTACGCCACCATTCTAAGAAAAACAGTCCAAGAAACTTAAAGTTGTTTTTTTAGGGTTTCGTATCCAAAGGCTACCAACGGAAACCCATCCGTCCGTCCATCTGTTACAGGCCTGTATCGTCTGAACCGTAATAGGTAAACATTTGAAATTTTCACAGAGTGTAAATATAACTATAACAAAAACAAAGTTAAAAATGAATGGCCCCCATTTAAGAAACGTATTTTTTTATATTGTACGGTGGTATGGAACCTTTCGTGTGTGAATCCGACTCGCATTTGTCCTTTTTTGTGACGGCGCTACAAACCATTGGCACCCTTATTTCTATTGAAAAAATCTTTCTAAATTCAATTTGTTATCAAAATGTATTAAAATACAATATGCGCGAAACATAATCGTTTTATAATTTTATACAGTTTTTTTTTTAATTAAACAATAATTTTTAATCGAATATTTTAGAGCACTTTTTAGAACCCACTGAATTATCGACACAGATTCATCGACTCGATGTTTAGCCAATTAAGAGCGCAAGCACATATTGTTGACATCATTAAATACGGTTTGTATGCGACGAGTATTGGTGGGTGGCGTATCAGATCATTAAAAAATATCAAAACGAACGATCATCGGTTATAGATCCAATCATTGCCACAAACGACACAGCGATAACAAAACATGATCAGGGGTCAAGGCAATGGTGGCCCTGTCTAGTTGAGCAAACGGCCGCCACCGGGAACAAATGCAAGCAAAGTCAAAAAATTAATTATAAAATAAAAAGAAAACACCGGTCAAGTGCGAGCTGGATTCCTTTGAATCCGATTCCTTCGCGTAAGTATAGACTACCATAGTAACCACTAACCAATTAAATTTATTAGAATATTTTCCGTTTCCCGCGGGAATTTAAAGAATTAGGATTTTCGTATAGATTTTTCTGTTAACTATGAATGAGGTGCTATATTCCATGTATATATATATATATATATATATATATTCTGGTATATATATATATATATATATATTAGGCTCAGTAGTTTCAGAGACAAGTGGCAATAGTCGAAACTCATAGTTAACAGAAAAACCTAAACGAAAATTGTAAGTATTTAAAATCCCGCGGGAAACGGGCAATATTCGTGAGGCGAAAATTTGTATAAAATTTTTCTTTATTTCTCTGAGAACTAATAAGTTCAATTGATCTAGTGATTGTAATGGTAGCCTAATACGAAGAAGTGGGGTTCAAATTCTAACCTAAATTTGATTCAGACTAAATAAAAACAGTAAGTAATTTAATGATTTATATCTACAGCGGAACCCTTTCCTCACGAAAATTTAAAATCTAGTTTTTGTTTCACGCTTTTAAAACTTTTGATGAATTTTTGGTTTTAAAAATAGTGAACATTTCTTTTTTTTAATTTTTTTATAAATATAAAATGAATTTACCTAAGAATTTTTCACATTAAACCAGCCTTAAACAAAGAAAAACCGTATTGACATGGCTCATCCATTTTTTGAGCTGCAATTCCACAGACAGACAGACAAACAAACAAACAAATAGAAACTTTCAATAAAAAAAAACACTAAAAGCAGTCTATCCTTTTAGGTGCTACGATACCGCAGCCAGACACAAGACAAACACACACATAGGCTTCAAACATATATAATACCTCTCATTTTCGACGTCGGCCGAGGGTAAAAATATGGGAGTTGTTTTATAGCCTTGTATACATTCCAAGGTTCAGACGTTCTAACGCTTTCCCGAATATTCAATTTTTTCACCGTACTGTTTTGAACGAAGCTAAGACAATATTAAGACTTAATACATATCTAACTACAATGATGCTGTTAACTGCAGTTTATGCAAATCTCAGGACTTAAATGCTCAAGGTAAATAAACAATTTTTTGTTTCAGGTGTTCTTCAAAATTTACAATGCTACAAACCAAAATTAAATAAAAACTAAATATACAAACTTTTTTTATAAATGTCTGATGATAGTGATGTGTTGGTGTAGTAAAACAGTTTATCGATGAAGTGAAATAACAATAGCAAGATGGAATTTGAAAATGCTACTTTGACGACTATTTACCCAGTGGAAGCGACGATACTGGCCGCCACATGTGCCAGTGTTTTTAGTGTAATAGGAGTAGTTGGTAAGTTTCCATCTTTTACCTCCTTATAACAATTTTTTTTTTAATTTCTAAGTTGAGCGTGGCGATTAAAAAAAACTTGCACCTGAGCATTATGTACTTTTATATAACGTATTTATCGCTTCTCATCACCAGATGAATAAGTTACTTTAAAATAAAAAAAAATATGTAAGTATATGACAGATAACTATCGATTGACGATTTTCGGATTTCCTCTTTGTGTTGTGAAACTTTGCTTTTTGCTAAAGAATGACCACCAAATCTGCCTAGAAAAATCCGGCGTAAATTAGGTAGTCACGGCGACGTTTAGTTTTTGCTAAATAAGTTATATACGTGGTGTTTTTAAATAATACACTTCCAGTTTTGATTTCTGCTATGGGGTTTCTTTGAGATTATCCTAAACATTTAAATTTTTATATGCCTTTGCTTCTTGAATCATTGTTTAAAAATATATATAACAGACAATAACAATAGTCACGTCAATCGTCAACCATGAGTGTCCCAGGTCATAAGTGTAATTTCATGTTTTGTGTGGTTATTTTATTATTAAACGGTAGTATGAAACGAAATATACAGTGTGATTGATAACAAATGTAAATACAGTACAACGCGAAACCCATGAACATCGATAAGTTATTAAATAAAACTGATTGACATCTTGGCCAATAGATTGACATCTGTTTATTTTTTCAAATATAGGCAAAGGAATTTTATATATTTGTTTGTTTTCCAAAAATATATAATTCCCCATGTGATAATATAATTATAGTTAAATTATTTCTATACAAGAATCAGGTAATATATATGCATCAATTCGTCTATCGCGTTCACAATCCATTGAACCATTTTGACAAGCCAGAAGTTCTATGGAAGGTGGCTGCTATTCTTTCATAATTCTAGGCCAACGGGAACTACCCTATAGATTTTGATAGCGTCAACTTAAACGTCCGTTCGTCTGTCTGTACAGACGAACGGACAGATGCTAAAGTCATAGACTAAAATAATACGCAGATCTCGTTACAGATTGCGTTCCTATTGATTTTTTACAAATAAATTATTTTCAATACTTTTAATATTAATACGGTCTTTATGACATCGAAACTTGAATCGGAATGTTGAATTTTACAGTACTAGACCTTTTTACTTTATACCAATCACAAACGAGCATTCTGTTTGTAACGCATGCGTAAACTGCGAAAAACAGCCGCTTCCGACCTTAGCTCCAACCATTATTACATTTGAAGTACCTATCTACATTAATTAGTATCTACCTAATTTTAATCGCAAACGTCGTATGATGCTCATGCTCAGTAAGCTGGCTATTACAGTCATCGGTTTATTAGAAACAGTAGGGCTTCGCCTCATGCCTATAAACACCTCGACTATAATATGCAGCTTACCGTACTTGCATCTTAATGTACTATTATCTGGGGCACCTGAAACTATGCATGAGACTAGAAGAAGTTATTATATAGTCTATCAATTACGGTTCCCACAGACAAACAGACGGACATTGTACTAAGATTGATACACTTTTTATATATCTCCACCGCTAAAAGTGAATATTGAGCTCAAATGGCGCCACCATCACAAAGCTACTAAGTTCACTTTAGTCCGTTTTTGGGGCCGTTTACGACATTTTAACGAGCTATCGACCCTGTCATTATAATATGTCTGGGCCCATGCTATCGGACATAAAAGGTAAAAATCCAAGTTAAAAATAGACCATCTATTTTTATGAATGTATCGAGTGTTTGTTTGTATTTCGTTAGGGAAACTTACGAGGCGGCCCTTTTTAGGGAAGGGAACCGTTGATAGCTTGTTTTGTTTATTTTATACATAGAAAAATATATCGATCGCTAATCGATGTTAAGTGTAATGAAAACAAAGGTTTTAACTTCAATAGAAGACGCGCTGGTGTGTAACTACTCTTTCGCGTGGCCACTTATTATGCGCTATTCCTGTGTACAGCATCATATTTTTCGAAGGTGTTTAACCATGTTTATGGCAACTTACCTTAGATAAGGATTATTAACATTTCCCCATCACAAATTGTTGGCCAGAAAAGTCAGTGAAATCTAATGAGCAGTAATTTTATTGGGGATTTCAGAAAAGCACTAGAACTACCCAATCTTTGAATATAAATTGCTACGTTGTATAATTTATCATTTATTGCATATGTATAATTGCATCCTATGTAATATGTTATTGCGAGGTTGTCTTAACAGGTAGACATATTGTTGCACCGAATTTTCTTTAAACGTATTTGATACGAACAATTCCTTCATACCATACATCAACTCTATATGTATAATTGAAACGATCTAAGCAGGCACGCCTGGAAAACTCTCAACAGGCGCGTTTTTCTCTATCGACAAACGTCATCATAGTCCAGGCAACTTGCACGATATATTTATATTTATATATTATACACACAAACTTTCTTCGTAGTGAATCAATCCATTTATTAGGGAAATCCATATAAAAATCCTTGCATTGGGTCCTAAGATATTAAATTTATTTTCATTATTGGAGATAATTCAGAAACAATAAATTTATAATATATGCTGTTATAAATTAGGGTATTATATTTACAATTGTTTCCCTAGACATATCTCACTATGAACATAAATAAAAATTAATAAAAATGTCATGCTATCTACGTAAACTATCAAGAAGCCTATATACACAATAATAATAATAATACCTAGAACATCTCACACACAGCCATCTAGTTCCACAGTAGGCAGAGCCTGTGTGTATATGTGTTATATAGGTACAAATCATTGATGGGTACTAGACAACAGATAGGTATATATTATGTGATGTGGTTGTCCTTTAATAAATGAATGAATTCGTGCAACATATTTGATGGCGAGGAATAGGAGTAGCCTCTCTAGCAGTTACAGTTACAATCAAAGGTTATGGCGGATCCGAACATAGGCACAGGTGCGTCGCAATAACCAGCTTAAGGTGTAGCGGGAGGCAGTGGAGCGAGGGGTATATATGACTGTCTTTTCCATCATCATCGGTCCAATATAGTTACAGCCTATATAGTCATCACTTATTTAATCATTCATTATTTAATTATTTATTTAGTATACCAAACATGATACATTATTCTAATAATCTATATATTTAAAGTACCTACCTATTATTAAATTTACGATATTAGTGTTCGTTTTCTTTATTTGAGCATATAAGCATATTTATCGTAATTTCTTTATATGCGCAATTAACACACTCTTCTCATACAAACGCACTCACCCTCTTACACACTCGGGTGAGTGTGAGAGGTGAGTGAGAGAAGTGAGAGGGTTCTCACACACACTTACATACTCACACAAACTCAAACACATAAACCCACATCCTATCCCACAACTTAATGCCATTTCATTCCAGAAGGTGAGAGGCTGGTGATCTGTCACACAGGTTTCCTAGTACAGACACCAGTCTCTCACAAAAATATGTACTTACCTGTTGTATATCTTGTAGATTAAGCACCTATTGTTAAAACCTGTACTTTTGTGAGAGAAAATAAATACTTTTTGAATTTGAATAGTATAGCACAGGCCTACTGATTTTCAAAATTTGTTACAAATAAAAATTTTAAATTAGATTTTTCATTTATCCCTAAATTAATTAGACAAATACTAAAATCCTAAAACTGTGGTGTCTAAAGTTTCAAATTTTCCAAAGAAATCCTAAATGTCGTGGAACGTTGCGTCCCTTTAGCCGTCCCGGTAAGTCCACGCAGGCGAGGCCGCGAGCAGACAACTAGTTTTATGTGCATTTATTTTTCAGGTTTAGGATTTTGACTCGTTTATCTAATTATATTACATTTATTAGTAAACTGCTGAAACCGTACACTTCTGTTCGACCTTCAATAATTTTTACGTATGGAAATTTTACAACTGTTTCAGACGATTCCATGCGTAAATATATCATTAATGTTTTACGTCCCAAGGTAATTTTAATTGGGTAGTCTAAAAATACAAGCAATTTGTGTGCATTCGATAACGTTACGCACGAAAAATATTATTAAAGTACCTAACATTTAAAAAAATATGTTTACTTACACTCTTGAATTTATTGTATTTTTTTTAAGTTAATGTTATTTAATATTACTAGAGCATAAGAATTTACGAACATATTTTTTTTTGTAAATTTCCTAATTTTTTTTTAATACACGGGCCCTGTGGGATAGCCTATTTTCATGCTAAAATAGCTAAATGGATTTCGTTGAAATTTGGCATAGGGACTTCTTAGGTAGATAAGTTACAG
This sequence comes from Luffia ferchaultella, assembly GCA_949709985.1. Lineage (NCBI taxonomy): Eukaryota > Metazoa > Arthropoda > Insecta > Lepidoptera > Psychidae > Luffia > Luffia ferchaultella. The sequence goes on from OX453252.1 coordinate 1,478,229, forward strand.
GAATTTATTCTATGTGTTATTCCAAGGCTTAAGACACCTTCGTACTATATTTCATCGTAATCCATATGCAGCCGTTTTAGCATGATGAATAGTTATCCCACAGGAACCGTGCCTTTTTCGATACTTTTGTTTCTAGCCTATGTCACTTTCCAGCTCATAAACTGCAGTTATCTATGCAAAAATCACATCAATTCGTTGCTGCGTGATTGACCGCCAAACATACAATAATACAAACGTTTTATATTATTAGTAGGATGATGTATGCTATTTCTCCGGCAAATATCGAAAAGCCAGTGTTTAGTATGTACTAGAGATACAAAGATAAAAAATAATAATACGTACAAAGATTTTAAAAAAAAAACTGAAATCTTTTCCTAATGGACCGCCTTGAGGAATGATTTTCCAGATACGCTAAAACACTTCATTTTTAACAAAACGCATCAATACGAATGTTCATATTCTTACCTTGAGAAATGATGAGTTTCTCATACAAACTTTCATCCCCTATTTCACCCCATTCAATTTTTATTTACATAACATAAGGCGACTTATATCCTTCTCTAAGGTCATATTTCTATATGTAGTCTGTAATATTAGATAGAGAATAAAAATTTGATATTTTATTTGTTTGTTACGGATAAACTCAAAAACTATTGAACAAATTTTTGAATTCTTTCACGTATAGAAAGATACATTATCAGCGAGTAACATGGGCTACATTTTATTTTCAAACTAGCTTTCCGCTTGCAGCTCCGCTCGTGTGGACTACACAGTTGTACGGGACCGCTATGTTTCTTTGCATAGATATAGTTTATAAGCTGAAGAGTGACCCAAGCTGCTATTTAACCCGTAAAAAAGGGTCCCGATACAACTGTGTAGTCCATGCGAACAGAACTATGATGACTAAGGCAAAGTCTGTCGACGACTAAGGGTTCACGAAAATTTGGTGATAGTAACGATGAAAGAACAGAAATTTGCCAACGAAATTTAATTTTTATTCTGAACATTATACCAACCGAAGAACTCCTTACTTACGTAATTGCAGTTATCTAGTTTTTTCTTACAACGAAACCTTGAAAATTAGATCGAGATTTAATCTATTTCGATGAGATGAATAAAGTAGGTCTTTGTTACTACCTACTCGTAAAGTATCGTTCGAATTTTATAGTCGAAATGGACATCAAAAGAGCGACGCTTGCATCGGACAGCTGCGTAAACAAATAATGCCGCTGTATCGCATATTGAAAAAAATGATTAAAGCGATGGAGCATCGCACCGACTAGCATTAATCGATTTTTTTGTATAGATTTTTGAATCGATACACAAAGAGTTTAGAATAGAAACTAAAGTTATTTTCTTTGGTGGGATCGAATAACTTAAGGCTTAACGTGCACGCTAAAAATTCATAGGTATATAGTATAAAATAACGAATTTACTAGAAGCCCTCTTCTGCGTTTACCGTCTAACCATTCATACGCTATCTAGCTGATGCAAGATCACGACTTTTAGTTCGAGTTTCAGTGCGCGAGGTCCCCGCGTGCCGGTCTTCAACCCCGCGAAATTGCGTAATGTTACTTCTATACTTTGAATTGACATTTATGACTTTTAAAACCAAACGCTGCGGTCAAATTAATTTACTCTATGGTATATAGTTATGAACCTAGGAATTCCCATACCCGGACGTAACTAACTAACTACCAATGTACCCCTAGTCCGTCAGCTGGTTATGTACGTACACCCGCGTTAACTTGATGACTATTAATATACCGAAACAAAAAAGTTTAATTCAGCTATATTAATGTTACGATATTTTATTAGAGAAAATGTTTTTAGATGTTAATATTATACTGTCTTCAGATACTAAGGCTAGTAAGATTTTGATAGATTACAAAACACCAAACTTTGAATGTAGCAGATTAGAAGGCGCACGTTTGCTAAAATCAACTACTCAAAACCGACTTTGGTCATTTTCATCTATTTAAAAAAAAAATGTATCGCTATTTGCCTTTTATTCAATAGTACGCAACTGGTTGTCGCGGATAATACACAAAAACATAAACATACCATAAATATTTAGGTAACCAATCGCCCGTCTTCCCCACCCTTTGGCTCAAATGTAATAGCTTTTTTTTTCGAACTAAACGGCCAGCATTACTCCTCTATTGAACTAATGTAAAGCTCGGTGATTACGAAAGGTTGACAAAGTTCATACTGGTAATTTTTTCCTACTAATTCATGGTGTTGTTTTTATTGGAAAAAGCTTAGGAACTTATTTTGTGGCGTACTAAATAGCCTCTACACTCACTTTAATAATGTTCTTTGTCTAGCCACATATGTTGTAATAAGGCTATCATTTCAAACAGACTCACGATGCATCTAAACCAATGAAAACTCCCCTCACAAAGATCGTTAAATTCACCATAAAATAAAACCGCTGATAAATTACAATGGCTGCGTTCAGTACGTTCTCCATGAAAGGATTTCTTTACTTGGTGGTTATCCAGAATTGAAATGCATCATAACATTGCATGCATTCTTTGTTCCAAATATACACACACGTCCATACGCACGTTACGTAGAAAAGCGTTATCCATTTTATCGAATAGATTAACGAATACAAAAAATTTAATATGTATGTTCCAATTATTACTTTAGCTGTGGAACATCAAAAAGGTCAGAGTTTTGTACTTACCGAACCAGATGCGAAATATAATTTTATTGTGTCTAGCGTGCAAACTATATACTTAAGGACATTTAAAAAAAAAATTACATAAGCGACAATTTAAATTTCTTATTTACTTTTACCCAAAACATCATTTTAATCAAATAAATCGGGTAGCGAATGTATAGAATTCGATACTTTATTGTAAGATGCTAGCAACTTTATAGATTTAATATTTTTGCTGGAATTTCGAGAAAGCGTTTATTAATAGTTCAGAAAAACAATAAGTTCGAGAGAATTATGACTCCATCCAGCAAAAAAGCTGGTTTTGACGAAAGTGACACGTATTTAAAAACCGGCAAAGTGCGAATCGGACTCACACACCCAGGGTTCCGTACCACCTTACCATATAATATGTTTGTATTACATAGGTATTTACAAAAAAAAAATAAGTTTATAACACCAAAAACTTTTATTTTATAACTTCAAATACAAATTATTGATCCCTTAAAAATTAGCACGTTGTATATTAAATGATATGTATCACTGCTCAATCGAACTGTCTGTTTCATACAAAAGTTGGAATTTTATATTCATATAAATATATTCAAAAAATATAAATGTCGCAATATGTAAAGAAAGTATCTTCGCCGAGAGCGCCATCTACAAAAGTTTTGCTTGAAACACCCCATTTTTCGTACGATAATGTATAAACAAAATTTTCGAAATAGCTGTTAGGTATACTCCTAATTAACTGTGTATACAATATAATTGGATTTAACGTTTCTGATTAAACATATTCGTGATATATTTTCCCTTTAATTTATGTGTTGTGTTATATCAATAGCAATAAATTAGAATGCAACCCGACAAATAACAGGGCAAAGATAATTCCGTTTCCCTCATCATCTCGCGCAGCCGTTATTGAGAGCAATTAACACAACCTAGGGGACGCCATGCGACATGCTACACTACGTAACACTAAAAATGATCCATTACATGTTATTGTTTTATTATAATTTTACTATTTGTTGTTAGGAAAATTTTCAAATAAATTATTTAGACGGGTTTTTCAATTGTTTGTATCAAATAATGTATCAATTCTCATTATATCATTGGAAATATAAATAGGTAAATCTATCAAGTGCTTCTTTCAAAAATTAGGCAATTCCGTGTCGAACACGCATTATCTTAGGGTTCCGTATCATGTACTTACTACATGGAATCAGCTTATAATTACCAATCACACCAAGTTGTTGGGAACTGAAAATTGTGTATATCTAAAGAAGATATATATATATATTTTTAAATTTTTATTATATAATAATTAAATGTTTTAATCTCACTGTCTAAATTTTAAGGAGGGGGGGGGGACACCGGTAACGTCACGACTATAGACTTTTATGAAGGTAAATGAAAAAAAAACAGTCAAGTTAACTTTTTATGTAGGTAAATGAAAAAAATCAGTCAAGAACATTCATAAGCCAATTATCTAAGCATTTTTTGTTGTTTTCAATGGAAGCGGAGGATCAGAAAAAATTTGTTAGTTAACTATTATTATTTTTTTACGTATAGTTACATCACAAAAACTTCTAGGCCCCAAACTAAGCATAGCATTAGCTTGTGTTTTGAGTATCGAGCGTCTTCGACACCACATATGTTGTGATGTATACGTCATTGTCATTATCATTATATAACAACAAAGACCCGGTGCAATTATCAATATTCGTCATATAAATACTGACCCGACCTGCAATTCGAACCCGAGACCTCCAGTTTCGTAGGCAGGGTTACTACCCACTAGGCCAAGCCTCATTTTTTTTTAATAAATTAAATTAGTATTTTTTTCAACGGAACTTTATTCTTTCAAATGTAAAGATGACACCATAATTTATTCAAATTTTTAAATTGCTATTAAAACTGTAAACTGTCTCAACCACGGTGCGCTCGAGCTATAACGGCCGCGCGGAATTTTATTTTCAACATTGAATTAAAATTATAAAATTAATATAGAGTTCCGGAAAATGATACTTTTTTATTTGAAATATTCTCCTCTTTGAGAACTTTCTTTTCAATTTCCGCTGTCGCTTATAGGTCCTGAGTAATTAACAAAAATCTGTGCAGTTTTTATTTCGTTTTTGGTGTTTTATAAAAATAAATGTAATTTTTGTCGGCAAAAAAATTGACATTGACACTTGAATATATTTTTCCCTAACTCACTTCTCGACTAGACTAAATTAAATTTTATTACAAAAATTAAATTCGAAACAAATTAGGTAATGCAAAATGAGACCGATAGTGTCAATCACATAGATATTTTGTATAAGTTTTGGGATGACAGGACTGCTTAGATTTTTGTGTGATTTAAATATTTCTTTTCGAAGCCAAAATAATGCTATTTAAAAAGCATTGCTTTAACAATTGACACTTGATTGTTACGTAGTATGCCCGCGTAGCGTTCGATAGTCAGCAATGTTAGAAAATCAATTTGAAGGAACAAGAGTGGCTTCCCTGCCGGGATAACAAAAATCGAAAGGTTCGGTCGGCTGAAGTCGGTTTTTATTAAAGTTCTAAATTAAATGTATTTTGCAAGTAAGCATCTTATTTGCGAATTGCTAAAGTACCTAGTCGGGCTACAAGTTCTGTCATACATTGTATATTTCCGATTTCGAATACTGGCCAGAAATTAATCATTTGTAATTTAATTTAGATGAAAACGTAGAACTACGGGCATATCGAAGAAAAAAAAATGGGGCGTCTTTTCAGTCACGTCTGAAGAATTTAAGACTAGAGAGATCCCGGGCTTTGTTAAAGTGTTAATTATTTATGTAAATTTTTTTCTCTTTTTTTGATATACTATACCATCAGCCCATTAGTGTCCCACTGCAGAGGCTTAAACCTCTCCTCGGGATGAGGGAGCTTGGACTTCAAACCACCACGCTACTCCAGCGTTGGTTAATGGATTTTAACTTAACCGAGACCAACGGCTTAACATGCTCTCCGAGGCACAGTGATAGTTATGCACATAAATTAGAAAAAACTCATGGAATTCGAACTACGGTCTTTAAACAAGAAGCGCGATCGCTATCACACGGCTATCACGACACGTTGCGCAGCGTCTGTTGCATTGTGTTTTTGATATAAAATATCTTTAGGCTCGTATGTATGTATTATAAAGATATTTAAGTATTTATATCATTTGTCTGGTAGCCATAGTACTGTCACTGTCTAGTTTAGAACTAGATAACCGTAAGGGAGATGTCCTACATATTATTGGTATTATTGTCAGTGATTTATTAGTAAACAGGAAAATAATTAATCATTCCGATAAAAAGTAGGTACCATAAGTCACCGGCCGACATATTACATGTGTCAATCCACTTTTTCTCGATAAATAATTAGAATATCGCACTTAGTTATCTGGCTACTTGTTAACTTCAAATATTATTCTCACCGAACCAAGCGATTGCCACATTAAATAATATTTGTAACGAAATAAAGTTGGATTAAAGAATTTCTATTCCCTTTGCCATTGTTGTACGGAATCCAAAAAATAATTTGGTTGTGTCGTCTACACGTTGCCCGTGGGTATATTTACGTGACAGCATCAGATGATTTTTTAACGTAGAGCTGACATCAAAATTTTCTCGTTGTGTATTGTTGATACTAAATCGCTCGAAATAAAAGGTTCACAGCGCGGCTCTCACCACAGCTTCATGATGTGAGGACGATAAGTTTTTGTATAAAGCATGACAACTAAGGACAGACCTGTACTATCATACATTTACATTTCACTAACTATTCATTCTCAATGAGTAATTGCCAAAAATTCAAGAGCCAAATTTATTTATTAGTCATAATATTTTACATATATGTTGTTTGGAAATCTAATCGAACAATTGATCGGCTATTGAATGGTTGTTTTTATCCGCACACCTACTGAGAGACAGGCATTTATCTGTATATTTTTTTTTCGTAAATCGCCAATTTGTACGCAGCGTTCCTCATCCACTTAGCTTGTTTACGCCGGCCACTAAAATTGCTATATCGGCTAATAGTCCGATGGGACCGTATCAATTATATCGATTGCTAGCGATTAGCGATAGTAATTCGCTAAGTAATAGAATTCCCTAGTACTTTGTAATAGTTATTTTGCTGAGGTTCACATACTCGTAAGAAGCATCAGTGTCAGTTTTAGCAGATTTTGGTTTTAGATTGTGCATTCATTCTAATGTATATACGGGTTACATAAAATATTCACTCACTACCTTTGCGTTTCCCGTTTTAGGAGAACAAGCCATAAGGGTGATGACCGCTCATACCTAAGTTAAAATCGGCGACCTCAATTTAGCTATAGTTTCCGGTCATTTTTCACTGTCATCGATTCATAAAAAAAAAAAAAAAACAAAATTTGATTGCTACCTCAACAAGCCGATCATCGCACGGCCTAAATATGAACGGACTTTGAATCACACAGATTGTTTTCTGATTCGAACAATAAGGTTAAATACTATAAAACCCCGTCAACATTGCGAAATATTACCAGTAAAACCACTGCTCTTAGGTACGCAAGTCATCGTCTGGATTTGTGTTTTGTAATGAGAGGGAAACAAACTAAAAAAAGACGAACTGGGCGATTATTATCACCTTGCCTTACGACAGTCTATTTTAGAGTTTCTACAAAAATTTGTGACAATTAAAAAAAATCTAAATTATTAGGTGTGTTACTATGTAGCTATAGTTTTTGTGTAAAGTTTTATAAATTTATTTTATCTACGAGTCAACTTTTGATTTACTACAACGTTCTACGGTCGGCGAGGCGCAGTTGTAAACACGACAACCTTCCCTTCTTTCAATAAGTAAAACAGTCGTTCAGATGTCAATTTTCATAGGAAGTCCAAATTCATTTATATTCGTCCCTTATAGATATTTTCTTTGTATTCACAATATATTCTTCACGCGATTACTCGATATAGATGAGATCCACCGAACTAAAAAAATATGTGAACAAAGCATGTATAACAAGCGTCGTTTACCATGAAATTTACGTTGTTCAGTTTTGGAGAGTAGGAATGAGTCGTCTCCCTACGCGAGTTTTAGGGCTTATCGCGATGATGGTAACTTGTTCAAATTCCCTATAATGGCGTTCATGACAACCGATGTCGCTATAATAAATTATGTAAATAAACAGTGAACAGGTACGTAACAAAATGCGATTTTACCAATGATCTGCTAAGGGTACTTTATCGAGCTGAATTTGTGTCGCATAGTTAGGTGTAGCACTATCAGCCGGTGTGAGCTTTACTGCCGCAAAATCGCCTTCGCCCCATATTCAAATAAGCCATAAAACTTGGCCGATCTGATGTGTTGGAATGTGGGGACCGCATTTCACGCGAACTCCAGTTCGAAAGTAGTCAGGCGTAGTAGTATATAAATAAATAGCTTTACGTCTGCGGCTCCGCTCGCATAGACTACACAGTTGTACCGGGACCCCATTTTCCGGCATAAAAAGTAGCCTACATTAGTACTATTTTGCTTATAAACTATATCTGTGCAAAAAATTATAGCGGTCCCGGTACAATTGTGTAGTCGACGCGGGCAAAGCCGCGGGCGAAAGCTAATTTGAAAATAAACTAAAGTCTATGTTACTTACTGACAATGTAGCTTTCTATGGGTGAAAGAATTTTTTAAATTGGTTTAGTAGTTTTTAAGTTTATCCGTAAAAATCAAAAAAATTAAATCTTTCCTCTTTATATTAGTATAGATAAATCAATGAATAAAATATGTTATTTAGCTTAACACGATGGGCTGTTATTTACCCTACTAAATTTACTTCTTCAGCTCAGTGATGAGAAATTAATCACCATTTCACAAATTAATTGATTGTGTGTTATAATGCAATTTTTTTCCAGGTAATTCAGTGACGTGTGCAGCTCTACTAACGCATCCGAGATTACGTGGACACGCTACTACTCTTTTCGTGATCTCGTTGTGCGCTTCAGATCTACTCTTCAGTGCTATCAGCTTACCTTTGACTGCTGTAAGGTTCGCGACACAAAGATGGGGTCTTGGCGCTAGACTTTGTCAGCTGTTCGCGTTCCTTTTCTACGGGAACGAAGCTGTTTCACTGCTCTCTATGGTGGCGATCACAATTAACAGGTATGTATGCATAAGGACGCCTTAGCACATAATGCTGACCTCAAACTGAGATTTCCTGTATTATGAGTACCAGTGCAATGACAGACTTTATCCAGACCCTGACACCTGTTACAAAAGACATCTCCAACGACACGGGAATTGAACCCAGAACCTTCCGCATTACAGGCAGTGCTTGACCCATTCACCATGGCACAGAATAGCAATAACCATAGTGGTAATTATGCATGTGTAGATCCTTTCTTTCTTTTGGGTGAATGTATGCTGCTGAGGGTTTAAGAAAGTATTGTTTTGATTATATTATTGTTAATTGCCACGTTAAAAGTGGTTTATTATTATAATTCAACAAATTCAAGTTAGTGTGGCTAAAGACATCTCGTTTGTTATTGAACAATACGTCTTTTTTCACTAAAAAACCAATTGGAGTCCATTAGTAGCTATCGATATAGGTTGACAACTTTTGACCAGTCTTATCAAACAGGCGATGAAGGTGAACATATCATCGTGATTTGTCGAAATACTCTTAATTTATATACATAGCATATAAAGGCAAATAACTAATCTGTTATGAAGATTAACATTAAATGCCATTATTCTAGATTTTTATGTTCTAAACCTGTTTTACGTATTATGCTGTTATAATCGTAACTATTACTCTATTATTAGGTTATTGGTTTTATTAGGTACCCAAATAAATTATTGTCTCAAATTATATATCGAGTTTATGAACCTTTTTTTAAGGTTCCGTAGTTGGCCAAACAACCCCTATAGTTTCTCCGTGTCACAGATAGACATCGGTGTTTCAGCTGTTTTACTCGCAGACTATTAGTGTTATAAATCTAAAGTTTGTCATGGTTATGCATATTTTACACAGCTATACAAAGATAATTATTGGCATCTTAAACAAATAATTTTCTAAGGTACATCTCTCATACATGCAAAGTAATATTTTTACTCACAAGTCTTTGCGTAATTCAACTTTGAACAAACTCATTATTATAGTTCATGATATTGTTGTTGGTACCGCTACGTAACTATATGCGTATCCCGACACGTACTTAAACTTCTCCAATGTGGTGACCTTTTCTCATTACCACAAATAAAGTTTATGCATGTCTTAATGTGCATACATCACATCAAGTTCGCAAGTGCTCGGCCCCGCACAGAGGATCATTGTAGAATGTCGGGTGTCGACCCGCGCCTCTTAATTTTTCTTTTATGCGTCACATCTGCACAGTTTTAATTGCCCACTCTGCGTTATTAAATCGGGAGTTATATTTGAAATATCTGCTCTTTGATCGTATTTCATGAATATTTGGTTTATTTTATCTGTTTAATTAACCACAATAATACGTTACCTTCTTATTCGTAGCTATAGATTTGAAGTAACTTGTAAAGATATATCAAAGAATATGTGGCGAATGCTAAAAACTGTATCTAAAACCTGTAAGTGATTCTAGACATTAGTGTGGTCGTTCATAGTGAAAAACGTAGTCATGATCACAAAAAAACCCTTCAACAACTTTTTTTAAATCCATTATTGTTGTCTTGACCAGTGTGGTCATGTTGGCATATATGTACAAGAATTTACATATATGTATATTTGTGAATAACAGATATTTCCAGACCCTCATGCCTTCTACTCGTTGAATGTCTTTCTGTTTAATGGTAGTTGGATAATTCTAATAAATTTTATAAAATTTTTATCGAATGGGTTTTTTGGTATGCAGTTAACAATTTTAATAATATCTATTCATTCAGATTCAATATATTGGCACCAAACGAGTTCTTTCAATTTACCACGTTTCATGCGTCAATAACTAATGTGTCTAATACACAATTTGACAAAGTTAAAGGCCTTAAATTTACATTTTTTAAAGTATTATTGGTAATAGTTATAGAAATATGCGAAATGTCCATAACTAGGATGTTTATTAGAAATTTCAAAGTTTTGGCTCTATACACACACCTAGTTCTAACTTAATTGAGATTGTAATTCAAATCATTGCATATTATGTTGCTTAGACGCGCGACAGCGAAAATTGGTAATTTTGATGCATAAAAATAAAAAAACAATATAATATACGTGTATCATATATACAATATAATATAATTTATTTTAAAACGTTATCATAGAAATCCCCCGTAACTAACTATCCTTTTTTTAAATTTTTTTTTTAAAATCATTGATTAAATATAATAATCCAAAAAATATGGCACTCACTTCATTATTATTCAAAATAAAATATATTTACACTCAAATGGAACTGAAAAACGACACCCCATGTCGCGAAGTCTATGTTTGTTATATCATCATGTGTTGTGAGGTGTAACTTCTAAGATCGCGATATGATTATATTTGAACTGATCAAGGGTCAACGATACTTGAATTAATACAAATTGATAATCGATTTATTTAATCGAGTTATCGCATATTGGTCATTAAGAATCTACACCATATACAGTAGCATCGACCACTTGAATTATCTTCCGAGGAGCTCCTTTAAGCGACATCCAGCATGAGCACATATGTACACTATAAGCATCGTCTCCGTTGTCAGTGTAGGCAGCTTTGATTAGTTCGCTCTCATCTCTCCCGTCTCAGGAACACCTAAAAATTTAATAAAGCCCGGGCACACCATTGCCTAACGCAATGGTGGCCCGGGCCCAAAGGTCCAGCACCGACCCCGCATTGACAATTTATAGTTAGTTAGAATGTGATCACAAACAACATAGTACACAGCGTAAAAGCACATCAATAGATTATAATAGAATATAGATAGTATCATACTAGGTATATAAAACTCTCTCACATCTGCTTCGCTTATCAGTATCTCTGTGTACCTCTATTTAGGATAAACTCTAGTGTCTATCTACACACACATACACGTATACATATCTCTCTATCTATGGATCCTTTAACCACTCTGAAGAGCTCATACCTTCTCAACCATTCATTGAGAAGTGCTCTTGTAATATCTCTCTCTTTTAGGTGATAACACGAGTCAGCTTGTATGCCGACTTCAGTGTGTGGACTCTTTAACCCCTATGAAGAGCTCATACCTTCTCAACCATTCATTGAGAAGTGCTCTTGTAATATCTCTCTCTTTTAGGTGATAACACGAGTCAGCTTGTATGCCGACTTCAGTGTGTGGACTCTTTAACCCCTATGAAGAGCTCATACCTTCTCAACCATTCATTGAGAAGTGCTCTTGTAATATCTCTCTCTTTTAGGTGATAACACGAGTCAGCTTGTATGCCGACTTCAGTGTGTGGACTCTTTAACCCCTATGAAGAGCTCATACCTTCTCAACCATTCATTGAGAAGTGCTCTTGTAATATCTCTCACTCTCTTAGGTTATGACACGAGTCAGCTTCTATGCCGACGTCAGAGTGTGCACTCTTTAACCACTATGAAGAGCTCATACCTTCTCCACCCATTGAGAAGTGCTCGAGGTGTCTTTCAATCTCTTAGGTTATGATGCGAGTCAGCTTCTATGCCGACGTCATCATACACACAAATCTCGCTAAATCTATAACATTATTCAAATCTGTATTACGCATTAATATTGTGGATATCGTCAATATATATTACAGGCAAATATCACAGTAAACGTCAGCTGGCACCACGTGCTCAGCATATTGGATATCGTGTCTTATAGTTTCGTTACCTCTAAAAACCAATCATATACTTACAATTAGGTGCTCGATAATCAATCGTGCTTATCACTACCAAATAAAGGTATTTAATTATTAATAGGCCATAAAATTCTAGGCAGCAGACTAACCTCGTCGCATCGGCCCCGCTGTCATCCAGAGAAAAAAGTGTTGCTAACCAAATCATGATTTTCAACCAAATTTGCAATGTTGCTATTAATAAATATTCAAAATTCCCATATTTACAAATAATCACGAAACTTCGTGACACCCCACATGCCGGGAAAGATTTTTTATCGTCAACTTTTGCTTGTATAGAACCCTTGAAAAAAATATTTTTATTAAATTTTGAATTGAATATTTTGTTTCGGGTCAATATATTACATACAATATTAAAATTTTGGACCTACAAATTTTTCGTTTTATTTGGTTTAGTAACATTTTGTCACAAAATTTAAATATTCTAATTCAGAGACGTTAAAAATAAATCGTTGTCAACGGGATGGCTTTCGTTTTTATCCTTCCTTACAAACATGAATTCGATTGACATAAATTATTAACATAAATATACATAAATATTTTTATGTATATTTATGTTTATAATTATTATAATAATAATAATAATAACACACACAATCACAACAACGACTAGGTCCCAAACTAAGCATTAGCTTGTATTTTGGGTACCAAGCGATTATTATTTATTGTATAATATATTTTATAATTTATTATATAACATATAATTACAATCCACCTTCTATTTTTAAATCAAAAATATCTGTAAAAACACAACAAAAAAAAAAACGTCAAGCGCATAAGTCACTCATAAGATAGGGTTCCATAGATATGCCAACAACAAAAGTTTGTTTATTTACGTTGGATTAGCTATTCATTAACGTAGTCGGCTAATGCTCATAAACTAGTTGACCATAGCAGCTTTCAAGTCTTTTTCAACGCAGCGTTTTCTTTGTAGAAAATAAATTATTAATAGAATATAATATATAAATAGGATAGAATAGAATAGAAATATAAATAGAAATGACATGAATAAGGCCCACGTAACACGATCGAAACGCTAGCATATTATGTTTACCAACTACTTACTTAAGTATATGTAAAGTATATTATCTGAAACGGGTCATCGACCCCTCGGTTTACGTTCGCTAAGCCAACCAACGTTGGATGCGTATGCGCATTAATATTAATGCGCCCAAACCAATTAGAGCCCCCTTGCGTGCGGGTGATCGCATTCGTTTCTTCAATGGTGCATTTCGATTACAGACCATGCTTCGGAGTTAAGCATCTGTGAGGATAAGAAATGTGTCATGGAATAAATTCTAAAGCGTAAAGCGTTGAGTTTCAACGTGTTTCAAAGCCCTGTGATATTGTCAATAATAAAACTCACTACAAGATCTTAATGGGTTTGGTTTCCTAAATAAAGTTTACAAAGAAATATAACCACTAAGAAAGTATCCACGTAAAACCCATATGTTAATCTGACAGTGACCACTTATTTATTCTTTTTCTACACTTTGAACTGTCATTTCAAACTTCACTTGATATGTCTTAGTGTTTTGACACCAACTATGTTTTTGCATGACATTTTTATATTCGAAAGCTCGGTCATTCTAGCGCATAGCGCCGTCAAACCAAGCTATTTGTCATTTATTTTTCACTATACTTACTAGAATAAAATTAGTTATGGGGAAGCGTTCTTAATGGATGGCGAGGACGTCCACTTCCACAATACTACGACAGAATGGTTTTTATAATGTGTATAATGCACATGACAGCTGTTTTATGTAGGTAATTTTTTTTTTCAATTGAGACCAGTGAAAAGGTAAATAATTCGACGTCTCCAGATGAAAACCGAAGGGTTGGTAACCCTGATATATATAAGTATTATGAAAAAACGATCAATAAACACATTGTCATAACTATACCCTTTGCGTATTTCATTTTCAATAGGACGATTCACAAAAATATGTTATCGAGAATATTTGGGCTCTTTTTTTAAAAGCTTTTAAAGCTTTAGCTATTACAGTATGAAATATGCATTTGAAAGGCATGAGGTTTGATTTCAAATAACTCCTCAATCTTTTAAAATATGTATTGATTAAACTAAAGCTCATCTTAAAGAGATTTTTTGATATATAACTATTTTATATTTTTTTGTTCAATTAAAATTTCATTTTGATAGTGAAGTTTGAATAAAAAAAATTAAAAAACACAACAATTATCTTTTTCTTCTCTATCTTCTATCTGTTTTCTTCTTCTCTATGTATAAATAAATAAGGTATAATAAATCTAGGTATAAACAAAACATTTCCGTCCTCTGTTTGTCAACCGAATTTCTTTTTCTTTTTTTTGTTTTTTTTTTTAATTTCTGTTTCAGTTTGACTTACTCTCGCCTTTATTATTTGTGGCTTCAAGAAAGTGAGTACGGTCGAATTTCGACCACTGGGCAACATATAGTATCAATAAAGACAATAGACCAGGAGCACATCGCAGCGGTTGCCCCCGCATCATCCAAAACTTTAGAAATTATAAGCAGAATTGGAAACTAAATAGTTTAAGCACTTTGGCACAAACAATCATTACACAATAAAATCTAAACTGGGCGTAGTAAATTTTCGTGAAGCAGTCATCGAGTCCAATTTAGCATCTATCTCGGGCTTTTATGAACGAGACATTTAAGTGTAACTATTAATATTACATACAATTTACCGATAAATTAAATAACATTAGCAAACACAGACAGAACGTAAATAGCTGCGGCTGAGTTGACTGTTCATTTTAGAATGATCTTAAAATATTATTTCGTCACAACTGACAAAGTTCACTCGACGTTGCTCTAATAGGAATAATACTTTGTATGCGTTCGGGCTTGTTGACCGGCTATCGTGACGCCTACGGTACAAATGTTATCTAGTCTTACATGGTATCTTTACGACCGTGGTGAATATATCATAGAATCTATTGGAATACTGTCTCAATGCTTGACTGATGCATAATAAATTCCAAAGCTCTACGTGATTTTGTGACTTGAGTTGGTTTTACGTGACGTCACTGCACGAAAGTTAAAACCGACTGTATACGCAGATTTCAGAGAACAAAATGAAATGTCATGCCATCACGAAAACCAGAAGGTTTTATATCAATTTCCTCATTTACATATCTATTGGAATCTGTGTCAATTTGTTCTCAACATCTTCCGACTATATCGTCGTGTAGTAGATACTACAACGCGAACCAATATTTGCAGATTTTATAGTCGGTATACATACAGCATAGTTTGGTGTAGCTACATGTTAATTAATGTAGATGTTATCACGTCCACGTTTCTGAGTTAAAGATAATCTTGTTAATCATTTATAATTCTTTTTTTATTTTAATTATTATTAAAATGCTTCGACCTAAACTGTATTCGATATTATGACTAGTTCTTAAATCTTAAGTTAACTAAGAATCCATTTGTTTTGTCATTTTTAAGGTTCGTACCCAAAGGGTACCAACGGGAACCCTATTATTACGGTTCCGTTGTCCGTTCGTCCGTCTAGTCTGTCGCAGGGCTGTATCGTCTGAACCGTAATAGGTAGATACTTGAAATTTTCACACATTGTGTATTATAACAATAAATATAAAAAAAGTTAAAAACTAAAGGGGGGTGCCCCACTATATTTTCGTTACGAAAATATTCCCTATTATGGTGTATTGACAATTCATTGTAAAACAGCTGCTGCCTATCTAACACTCACTATGGCCCAGTTGCCCCGATCGGTCAATTAACAACTGCTGCAACAACGAAACTTGAATGAGTTGCGTTTTAAATAATGTAAATACAATTCAAACGAAACGTAACAGGCGATGCGAAGTACAGCATCGCCTGTTACGTTTCATTTGAATTACTGTTTTTCTGATTTTCGCTGATTTTCATAGAAAATTTATTTGACCAGAAGTAATAAAGTACACGTTGTTATATTTATTTTAATTTTTAAATTTAATGAGTACATATCATTACCTTCACTTACTAATTTTGTATATTATATTAAATTCTAAATTAAAATTCTTCCCTTCGAAGCTGCTGCTTTCAAAATTTTCAAGGAGTGTGACTAGTTTGTTGAGAACACGACGAACGATTCCTTTGACTGTATTGACGTCCACGTCCCTTGTGTGAAGTTGTCAGCTCCGGGATAATTTAATGTTAACCCTGTGTCGCCAATTTAGTGGAGTGACATTTTCTTCTTTTAGAAGTACCATATCTCCGACCTTAATAGGTTGGCGTGTGCGCCAGTTTGTACGTATTTGTAGTTCTGATAAATACTCCACAGTCTGCCTCTTCCAGAATTGTTGGCGTAGTTTCTCATTAAGTTGGTATCTATTCGATCTGGCCATGTCCATAACTTCAGATGGCACCGCCATTAGGGGCCGTCCTTTAAAAAGTGAGCAGGAGTGAGGGTATTGAGGTCTTGAGGATCAGATGATAGAGGGGTTAGAGGGCGTGAGTTTAGGATAGTCATGGATGTAGCTTCAAGATGAGCTGGAGAGTGACATAAGCTGCTTTTCATCCCGTAAAAGGCACGTTTCCCATAGGATACCTATTCTTGATGCTTGAACGGTTTTTTTTATTAAAATGATTTGCTACTTTTTATCCCGGAAATAGAAAGGTTTGTGTAGGATGACTATTCTTCACGCTAAAACGACTGCATGAATTTTGATAAATAAAGCACAAAATAACAATGCTGAACGGATTTGTTGAAATTTGGGATAGATATTTCTTAGGTAGTTAAGTTTAAGAATGTTCTAGAAAGTATCACAATGTCCTAGCTTAGACCGTTGAGTTCCTTTAGCGATCTCGGTAGCAATGTCACAGAATACTATAGTATACGCGAGGAACACTCGTATTCTATAAATTTAACGACAGTTTTATGGTAGGTACACTTATTAAGATGGTAAAATTAATACAACAAAGTGTGGTTTACCATATCATCATACTATTAGCCAAATACACACCAGTTGATGAAATATTCGCTGTGGAGTAGAATTTTGTGTGACCCTCATGTAAAATTTGTAAATTAAAAAAAAGATTCTTAAATTACATTTCATGTGTAATTTAACAAAATGTTTGTTTAAAACAATGATAATGACGTATGGTCTGTCTAAGCACTGAGTCCGATATTTTGCTCACTTTTTAGATCATTTCGAAGTATGAAACGTTCTTTCCTGATTATAATCAGTATTATACTAAGGTTTTTGTTATATTAAACGGCAGTTTCACATTTTAATCCTAATATAATATTAGGGCAAACCATAAAAGTATACGAATTGACTATTCTGCGCGTTTACCGTCTAACCACTCATACTATAGCTAGCTCGCGTAACATGGTGAGTTTTAGTCCGAGTTTTAGTGCGCAAGGATCCGCGCGCGGCCCTTCACCCCCGAGAAATCCCCGCGCGCCGGTTTCAACCCCCGAAATTGCATAACGTCACCTCGATACTGTGAACTGACATTTATGACTCTATTAAAACCCATGATTAAAACCAAACACTGTTGTCAAATTAATTTAATCTATGGGAATAACGAACAAACACACTCGCATTTGGATTACGAGTTGTGATTCTAGTATGGATAGGTGATCCGGATTACACACTAGAATTATTTTAGAATGAATTCTAATTCTCCTTTTCTTGGAATAGAAATTAGGATAAACTGATCGCATGACTAGTGATCTAGATCAAACGAGATTCCATTAATTCTGACACACACCTATGATTGAGAAACATGCTAGGTTACGTGACGTTAAACGCAATGTTACAAGAAATGTGACGTGTAGATTGAGGGAAGTCAGGCGTTGATGAAAGTTAAACATGCGCTCATTGCCCTAGTTTCTTTCTGTTATAAAAAAGATATTGTTAAAAACCCGACTGCAAAACCACGTAACTGGAAGAAGATACATACTCATACACTCTTTAAAAACTATCGAAAAACCTCCCGCAGTCAGGAAGTAGTCAAAACGTAGGAAGGACTACATAGTTGTCGATAATTTGATGTAAGTACTCCCATCACTAGTTTTGTTCCAGAAAGTACATTTAATTTTGTCGCCAAGTCACTGTGGCGATGTGCTGTGTTACCACGTAAGGTATTATAATCCATTTTAAGGGATTTTTGGTGAGTACAAATTCGAATATGCTAATTCGAAATGTTAAATATCCGGCTACTGTTCCATGAAACCGTACTATATGAAAAACACGTTTCTTGTATTGGGACCTTCATTTTTGACTTTATTTATTTTTTATTATTTGTTGTTATAAAGGCCATAGTAGTACACATTCCATTAAGATTTCAAGTGTAAGCAATGATCATCCAACCACCAATCAACAAAAACGCTAAAAAAACACGTTTTTGTGTATGGGGATCGGACCCTCTTTCATTTTCCACTTTATTTTATTATTTGTTGTGATAGCGGCCATTTCAAATTTCAAGTGTCTACCTATTACGGCAAAGGCTTAGTAATAGGGTTCCAGTTGGTACGGAACCCTGAAAAGGTACACAACTGGATAGTCAGAAATATTGACAATTTTGTTATGTCAAATATACTTACACCTACTTTAGTGACTTTGGCTGGTATTTATTTTATACAATTGAAAGGATAATTATCCAAAAATAAAAGAAAAAGAAGGAAACACCTTGTCTGACGAAGGGAGACCTTAAAAGTAACACATTTATAGTGGTTTAATTAATTATTGAATAATAGGACATCCCACATAGCGCCATCTAGTCTCAAACTAAGCAAAGCTTGAATTATGGGTACTATACAATTGGTATACACACTTACATATATTTTATAATATATACATATAAAGATATTTTACTCCTAGCCACGGCAACAAATAGACATACACACAAATATTTGTCTCGGGCGAGAGTCGAACCCGCGACTTTTGATTCTGCATTTAAGGTCTCTAAACACTCGGCCGATCGCTCAGTCGAAATGGATCCTGTACTTTGTGTTGAATCGGAAGGAAATTATGCAAATACATTTACTTTAGTTATTTTGTATTTAATCACATGTAGTGAACAGGATTTATAGTTACTTTTATTCTTATCAGCAAATATTTACATATAGGTATCTTAATATTGGCGTTTTGCGTTATCTCGAATCGAACCAGTTTTGTTATGACGTGAAAATTCGAATAATTTTAACACTGCATTTTATTTACAAAAATTCAGAATCGATACTATTTCTATCATGGCAGTATCAGAAATTACACAAATTATAAAAATATTTAAGTCAATGCTGCTGCGGTCACAGATACATTAAATAAAACCAGATGCGACACGATACGGAAGTAAAAGAATGTAATTAACATCTCTACCATTGTAAATGTCGCGTCGGATGGCGGCGGAAGACACTCGGCTTCCGTGGCGCTCCCTGCTGAATTACCAACGAGGCTCTGGCGACCAAGTGACGGTTGACCCCTCACCTCCCTAGAGTAGATGAGGCTACTGCAGCCTTGAGATCCAAATAACCTCCAAACGTATTAGAGCAGGAGGCAATGGGAAACCACTGTTACTATTTTTCCTGTGAGAGTTATGGAAAGGTTTCCTATCAGACGATCCATGATCACGAAGGAGTTTACGACTAAAAAGAAGAAGACGACACGGTCGTATTAAACAGTTTTCAGCAAAACCAAGCTCATTCATGTAAATAGGCAAGTTTACGTATAGATCAAAACCAAGCTAACGCGTATTTAGTAAGTACAGGTAAGCCGAGCAGTGAATTTTTTTTTAAATGCCTTCATTTGTATTGAAACTGTCGAGGAATAACAAAAAGGCATAATAAATTATGCGGCATGTATGGCCGAATTTTTTATTATGTTGACTAAAAAAGCTTGATTTTTTTACAGCTTGAAGGGCTTTTTAAGGGACCGTAGATCTAAGTATTTGATATTAATTTCAACTTCATACCTCTACGCGTTCCTGAGAAAAGGTGTCTTGACAGAGAGACAGACAGACGGACAACAAAGTGATTCTCTAAGGGTTCCTTTTTTTCTTTTGAGTAACTCTAAAAATTATGTCGTAGAACAAATAACATATTTTTTTTATTATCATCTGTTTCGTAAAGCTTCCATTTTATGATTTTTTCAGACGTGGTATTGAAATGTAACACATTCTTAGACGTACTCATTCACTGAGCTTTGAATTAGTTCAATAAAGGACTAATACTGGCCGTTTAATTAAGAATCAAAGTTTTCACATTTGAGCCATAGGATGAAGAAGGAAGACGGGCGGGTAGCGTGTATGGCTCACGCCATTGGTTACCTAGACGTTGTGTTGTGTCTGTGTGTATTTCTCGTCATAACCAGTTACACACTACTGAATAAAAGGCACATACATACCTACAGATAACAAAATTTAAAATAAATATATTGACAAAGTTTGTCGACTTTGAAGCGTTGATTTTAGCAAACGTGCAGCTTCTAGTCTGCTACATTCAAAGTTCGGTGTACTCACCCCTTGTACACCGAATTACTCGATTATTCCAACATTGCAAAGTTATTTTATGGACTGCCTTTTGAGTAACCGACGGGGCTGCTGGTCCCATGTCGTACATGGCCTAAGTCAGGCGTATAAACTGAACTCGTAACCAATGCAGTTTTTTTTCTACGGAACCCACGACCTAAATATTTACACTTGATTTTTTTTCTCTTCCGTATGCGTCATTAATCTATCAAGCTTTTTAGTGTCACTCTATGGTCGTTTACAAAACACTCACGCTTTATCTCTATCTAGAGATGGGACGATTTTGTTTTATCTAGTCTGAACTAAATTATATGTGTGAATACACTGTATGTTATGTAAAATGATACATTTAATTATAGATACATATTATATAGTTACAGCCAAAACTAATGAACTTTTTAAAGTAGGTATTTTACGTGGAAAATGGTAATAAATATTTTTTGTTCATAAATTAATAATGCAATAGTTAAATAAACACACAACCAAAATTAATGACTGAAATTAAATTCAAAATTAATCTGAAATTTTTTAAGAATCATCGAAATTGTATATAATTTTGCAATAAAAAGGAAATATTTTGAAAAAAAAAAACATTTGGTATCAGGCTACAAGAGATAGAGTTCCGAAATCATGCCAACAACAAAAATTCAACCAAAATCATGAATCATACAGCTCCCGCCAAACTTCTAATTCGTTCTGAAGTTGACGCGAGTGCGTTTTGCGCAGGTACGAAGCCCATTCTCGACCCTGTTCATAGGGGACAGAGAAATCGACTGATTATAAAAGTTATTTAGTACGGTACATCACTAGCTCTCCTGTTATCTACAAGGGGCGTGAGAAAAGCTCACATTTGTTTGTACACAGATTACGATAAAGATAATTAATGGTATTTCGAAATAATAATTCGACATTCAAATAGTTGAGTATGCGAATAAAAAAATATAGTATTTTTTTTTAATAATGAAACTCCACGTCAATGGCTATTGGTATCTTTATCTGGCCCATTGAGCCAAGGCTGCGTCGGTTGAAATAGCAATAGTTTGAGAGTATGTGGCTGCTTTTTAGCAAAAAGCTGTTGTCTTAACGGAACTTGCACGTATTAAAAATCAGCCAATATGATTCTAAAGCTCTTTTACTCGTACGATGCTTCTTGGGAATCAGAATGTCCAACTCATATTACTCTACGAGACCCTATCAGCCTTGAGTTTAAAATCAGTTCAAATCAGAAAAGTTGTGAGGCTAATAACTAATAACGACTATAATATTGAAATTTTCACATTTTTATTTTGAAGCGTGATTTTGTAACAAACAGCAAACATCGTTTCTTATTGTCATTAAGCATACCTTTTTATTATTCACGGCCCAAATAATTACTTCCTGAAAATAGAACTGCATTATTCTTTACTGACTGTCCCGAAAACCAACGATAAACCTTCGAATACTGACAAACAAGATCACGACTTGTGCTTGTGCCTTCTTCACAAGATAGCTAACGGTGGTCTGGGCGCCGAACTTTTGAATGCTCTTAATTTCAGAGTCAACAAACATCGTTTGCGTGATAAGCGACTGTTTGACGTATCAATCGCGAATAATAATGTCTCTTACAATAGTCCAATACACAGGTTTTGTAGTCTATATAATGCCTTGAACGATGAATTTGATTACATCACCAGAGTTACGTCTCATTTAAAAGAGCTTTATCCAAATTGTAAATGTTTTCCTTTCTTTATTATATATTATATTATATATTTCTTCATTTTTGTTTGATTATTGCTATGTACTATTTTGAAATGCCGTCTATAGCTATTAAGGTCAACAGACTCGCCTCTATTGTATTTTGTGTATTTTATATATTTACCTATTTCTAAGTTTGTTAACTGTTGCTGTATCTATGTAATAAATAAATAAATACATTTCCACGACAACTAGAATAACAATTTGTAGTAAACGTTTAGTTGTTTTAAATTAGTTAATTTTTTTCTAGTTTGAATTTTACATATGAGTCACACAAAACTCTACTTCACAGAGAATAATTTCAGAACATCGACTGGTATATATTTGGTCAACAGAGTATTTTGCTTTACATTTTTGTTGTCACAACGCGGTATCTGCAAGCACCGATAGTGTCGAATTTTCGAGTAATAACTTTCCATCCTCGAGCTTTCCACCGTGTCGTTTATAGCGAGATGTGCTGAAATAATGACATTTAATTCTGCAAATTTTTGACCATACCACGCTTCCATACATAGCTTCTCGAATATGGTATGTAATGTAATAATGTTTGTGATTATTTCCAGATACGTACTGATCGCTTACTACGACACGTATGCGCAGCTATACACACCCACCAAGATATGGATACAGCTACTGCTCATATGGCTGGTCTCTTTCGGTCTGATGGTTAGTTTTTTTATTTATATAAGAATGTTTATTCCATCAGCCCATTTTTCACCCCACTGAAAGGGCTTAAGCCTTCCACCAGGGGAGGGGCTTGCAGCTTTAATCCACCACGCTGCTCCAATGCGGGTTTGTCGATTGTAACGACCGCCATCTATTGACAGCAGCCGGGACTTGCTTTACGTGCTCTCCAAAGCACGGAGTCAGTGATAATTATGTACTTAAGTCAGAAAAACTCATTGGAACAACGGCCTACGGCTTTATAAATTTGAAACAGGTTTGCTGCGCTCGAGCTATCACGACACAATATTAGCACTCTGTAGGTATTAACACTAGGTACAATAGCTTGCCTACAAAAACAAGGAGTCGTGCTACGCGAACTAAATTGAATTAAAAAATCTGTGATGAGCGCTCATCTTTATTAAACCTCGCATGTTCTGGCAACACGCCCACAAACACGTGTTATACTTGGATTGGTTAAGTTCGAGACAATCGACCGACGGTCTCGCGAGTAGGGGAAGGCTAGATCAGTCTGTCGATCATATTCACATAACTAAAATGAAGACTGAAACAGCCAGCCTCGGCTTTTCGTCACGTTTTATGTGTGTAAATGAGCCAGTCAGATATTTTTTATACAATGGGTGTTCTTGACGTCCAGGTCTCAAATACGTCAGCACACATTTGAAACCCGCCTTTCAAATATGTATAACTTTCGAGTATATAAATACTCGAAAGTTCGATTGTTATAGCGCTTTCCAGAAAATTCCCGTAATCATTATTTTAATTTACACTCATAAAGAGAAATATTGGATTATTAATAATTATATTTGCATTTTGAACATATGAGAGGAATAAACACAATTCCAAAATATCAAAACCTGAAATCAAACTGTAAATGCTTACTTAGCCAATGCTCTATCTAACACACACATTGTAAGTTTGCAGTCTAAAAATTCCATAGACGTACTGCACTGCACTGCACTCGTTAAAGAGGATGTATGCCTATAATAAAGATAAATGAAAATAAAGACTAACGCATTCGTGCTTCCGTTGCGTTGCTGAAACGTATTAATTCATTTTGATGAAATAGCAAAAATAAACCGACGTGCTCATAAGGATATGCATAAACGGATGTACAAAAATTCAGTTTTTAGGGTTCCGTACCTACAAGAACCCTATTACCGAGGCTCCATTGTCCGTCCGTCTGTCTGTCACTGGACTGTATCGTCTAATCCATTATAGGTATCTTGTATGGGAATACCCCCCGTGTCGTGATAGCTCAAAACGCAATGAATCGGTCTCAAATTTATAAGACCATAGGGCCAAGGTTCGAATCCGGGCGTGTACCAATGATTTTTCTGACTTAAGTACATAACTATTAGGTACTGACTCCGTGCCTCGGAGAGCACGTTAAGCAGACGGTCCCGGACGCTGTCAATAGATGGCGGTCGTTACAATTCCCAACCCGCAGTGGCACAGCGTGGTGGATTTAAGCTTCAAGTTCCCTCACTCCGGGGGAGGCCTAAGCCCCTGCAGTGGGGTAAAAATGGGCTGATGAAGAAGAAGAAGTATGGGAATCCCCGTTATTAGTAATTTCATTTTATTTTAATGATTTGTTGTTATAGTAGTACATATTTCGTGAAAATTTCAAGTGTCTACCTATCACGGTTCCGACGACACGACCCTGTGATTAACGGCTGGGCGGACAGCGGAGCCTTAGTAATAGGGTTTCCGGTCCTTTAGGTATGGAACTCTAAAAACGGAAATGTAAGTTTAAACATTCAACTCGCATTAACTAAAGATTTCAACTTCCTATTATATAAGTTCACGACCTAAAAACTTGAGGCTAACGGACAACTCATTCGTCTCCATTGGGCCCATAGAGTAAATTAATTCGACAGCAGATTTTAAGATTGGGGCCTTTGAATCCCGAAAACCGGTAGGCCCGAACGTCTCCAAAACGAGGAATAAACAGGGAAAAATGTCATGCGTGAGTCGGACTCGCTTGGAGAGGGTTCCGTACTACAATTCATCATCGCATTACTGTTCTGTAAAATCTAACCCAAATTTTGACTACAATTCTATGCGTCTAATAATATAAATCGAAACCCTTTTCCAATCTTGCTGTACGTAGAATATAGAAAAAATCGCGCTTCTATTGGTCTAATTAATATGAAGCTAATTTTAATAGTTATGGAGATAAGAAATGTTAAAAAGGGTAAACCTCTTGATATGTGTTCATAATTAAATTTTTTGGTTCTCCTGTAAAGTAGCTATTTTGAGTTGTATCTTTTTTCACTAGATCAACTAGGTGCACAGAATTTGACTCCGACTTCTTCCCATAGCAACCACTAGAACAATTGAAATTATCAGATTTCGCTGACATCAAGCAGTTTTATACGCAATTTCCCTTCGCGGATATTTTCTGGTTCTCAGAATTTTGACATTTAAGATTTTCTTTAGGTTATCCAAGAAACTAGAATATAGTGTAATTGACTAATACTAAATATATTATAATATTTATCAAAAAAATATAAAAATAGACTTTATACGATAACAATATTCGATTTATTTAAAAAAAAAGGAAGTTTAACATTATTTTTAAATGGCATGACGTCACACGCCGTGCTGTATTGCCCTTTTTACCTAACAGGACATTTTAAACATTCAAAACTTTGTTAATATTGATTTATTTTTTAAAATTATTTCACTGATATGGTTGGTATATTTAGAAAACTGTTTCTTATAATAATTTTTTTTTAAAGTCAATTAGCCTATTTCGTCAACAAACTCTGTATATACATCCAATTTCTTTTCGCCCGGTAGATTCAGAGCACAATAGGCTGTAACGTGGCTAAAACAGACGGACAGATAGACACCAGCGTATGGAACCTTAAAAAACTGATGAACGCCGGCCACACAACAACAACATCCGAGTTGATAGTTTTAACATCCTGCTGTTAACAATTCAAGCGTTAATTGTTGTTGCGTGGGCGCCGTAACATTTGTACGAGTATAATTCGACTTAAATTGGCTCAATGATAGTTTCACCAATTTAAATGTTTCGTTTAACTGTTATGTGAGGGAATGTCGTGTAATTGATTTATATTGTTTTTTCTTAAATATTTTTGAGTTCTAATGGTTCTTGCCGCCGGGCTTACCACCGAGCTTTGAATTAGTCTAATAGAGTACCACTGAGTTTAGTTCAACCAAAGTTTATATCACATTTGAGCCATAGAATGAGGAAGGGCAAAGGACGGGACGCACATATGGCCCACGCGATTTGTTCAACCTAGGTGTTTGAGTTGATTAACCGATTCCTATTGCTTTTCTGATACATCTGTACTTTTGGTTGATGGTGAATAAGCGGAGTTAAGCCATGACGTCGTAGTGGTCCTTTAATCCCAATTTGCGTATTTAGGTCAGTTTATGCGACAATTTATAATTTAGAAGGTCGTGGTTCGAATCCCAAAAACCAACACTCGTACCAATGAATTTTTTTGTTGACTCTGTGCCTCGAAGAGCACATTAAACCGTCGCGTCGGTTCTGGTTGCCATCATCAGATGGCAGGCGTTAAAATCCACCAACCCGCACTGGATCATCATGGTCGTTTAAGCCCCAAGCACCATCATCCTTAAGGGATGCCTAAGCCCCTGCAGTAAGGTATAATGGGCGGATATGATATGGTATGCGGCGATATTGTAACAAGCTATCTACCCTGATCTTATAAAATAAAACATAATAATAGTTGCTCGACTGAAGACCTCTTAGGAGGTATTTTAGTATAACTTATTTTCCTAGTTGTTTGTTTGGCAGTCGCATTGCTGTTTAAACTGCTGTAGCCGTATTCTAATTTGTATAAATAAATAAATAAACTTTTTTAAATCAATTGAATAATTATTAGTTACTAATTTAATTTATTATAGATAAATTAAACTGTTAATATAATTTAAGAACAGATGCTAACTACAATGTCAGTTATGTTATACACAGCGGTGACCGAGGACTCTTAAGGTGTGTGCGTTGTGTGTGAGAGTACGCCATTATTGTGAGTGTAACTGGGGCTGGTGCTCTTATTGATGCCAACCGTCGTCGTCTCAATAATTTATTAGTGTTATGCTTGGCGCGTGCAGCCATTTTAACGTGAAAACGTCTTTAAAAAGGCATCGAAACTAAAGTCCTGCCAGAATTAGCGATGAAACGCTTTTGTTGTCGCCATAGACGTTGATATAACTCGTGAATCAAGTTCGGTACCGCCAAGTAATATAAAAGTGTTTCTCTTAAATAATACGTGGGATCACAAAAAACTTTTGCAGGCAAAAAATTACGGTAGTGTTGCGATTCTACGCACACTGTTTTTTTTTTTTTTTAGGGTTTTACCGTCCGGTGGCAACTGCCAGCGGATAAAAGTTAGATTTCATATAACTATATTGAATTGGATTTGTATTACTGTTTGTTTGAAGGAAAAAAATGTATTAATAATAATGAAAAACTGATTGACAGTTATAGGAAATGCCGACAGAAGTGAAAACTTAGAACTTTTAGTATTTAGTATTAAAATTTAAATTTTCATGTTATTAAAATTATCAATATTAATCTGGTTTTCACGGTTTTCACATCTATTGACACTCCGAGCAATGACGCAGCTGCCAGCGACACGAAACTGAGTAACGCTCTGGCCTTACTCCCCACACTTAGCAGTTAGTAGTGGGGATATAGGGA
Organism: Luffia ferchaultella; assembly: GCA_949709985.1. Lineage (NCBI taxonomy): Eukaryota > Metazoa > Arthropoda > Insecta > Lepidoptera > Psychidae > Luffia > Luffia ferchaultella. Next base: position 1,506,348 of record OX453252.1, read on the forward strand.
ACAACCGGCTTCTCGTGTGAAAGCCGATTGTTCCTTATATCTCCCCCACTTATATTATTTAGCGTGATGCATTTTCGTGTCGCTTTAGGCTCACCCCGTGCCATAAGAAGTTTCACTTCAAAAATTGTAAAACTCAGCACATTGTATCACTTCCTAAGCTAAGCTAAGGGATCTTCAGTTGAACAACTAATTACGTCTTATCGTATACCATACCATCAGTCCCTTAATGCGCCACTGCAGGGCTTAGGCTTCACCCCGTGATGAGGGAGGCTAGGAGCTTAATCCAACACGTTGCTCTTGTGCGGATTATAGGATTTTAACGACTGCCATCTATTCATGGCAACAGAGACCGACGGCTTAAGGTGCTCTCCGAGGCATAGAGTCATTGATAGTTATATACATAAGTTATAGAAAAAACTCAATGGTACATGCCCTGGGATTTGAATCACGGTCTTCTAAATAAGAAGCGGGATCGTTACCACTCAGCTACCACGAAATATCGTATACGTCACCTATACTCCAGTGTATTGTGTAGTTTAATTGTATAATGTACTGTTTGTACCGCAGGTGCCGCCACTTCTCGGCGTGTGGGGTCAACTAGGTTTAGATCCAAATACGTTTTCGTGTACAATTCTACCTAAAGATGGACATTCGCCTAAAAAGTACCTCTTCGTTTTTGGGTTCGCTCTGCCCTGTGCAGTGATCATTGTGTCGTACTCCTGTATATACTGGCGAGTGAGGCAAAGCAAACGAAAACTTGAAGGTAGAAGGTGAGAGAAAGTACTTATCCTTTTTGTATCTGATCATACAGTTTTTGGCGCATCGTGGACAGTAGTAGTTTCTCTTTGTCTTTCAGCTGTCACATAATAATACATGGGACATCCCACACAGCGCCATTTAGTCTCAAAGTAAGCAAGTATTATGCTTGTGTTACGGGTTACTAGCCAACTGAAATACATACGTAAATATTCTTTATAATATACATGTATAAATATTTAACACCCAAACACGGAACGAAATAAACATGTTCATGCACACAAATATTTGGCCTGGGCAGGAATCGAACCAACGACCTTTGACTCCGAAGTTAGGGTCTTTAACCACTCCGCCATTCGGTCGTCAGTCGTCACAGATTTGCAAATTGCAGTTTCTTTTACCACGAAGCTGAAAACATATCATACTCTTATATTCTTCATATTCATACTCTTCATATTACACATTATCTTACCGTCGAGCATCGTAAGTTAGATCTTTTAAAACCCAAAGGCGCATAACGGCTTTGGAAGTATTTCTTGTCCAAGTGATTAGAAACCCTAACTGCAGAACCAAAGGTTGCGGGTTCGATTCCTGTCCGGGATAAATATTTGTGTGCATGAACATGTCTAGGTGTAAAATATCTACATATGTATATAACATCTGTTAATTTTAAAATAGTGTACACAGGTGCTTTTATGCAGGAAGTTGCATATTTTTCATCAGCTAATTTTCAACCGTTAATCAGCTAGCTAATAGTATTAGAAACTACGAGAAGCTGGATAGAAACTTTGGCAGTATACCAAATTACCACTTTTCGCATTGTGATGTGGGTTTTTTAGGGATCGTGGCGCAATAGGTGGATTAAAGAAATAAATAAATAACTTACATAACTAAGTTTTACGTTCTTTCCACAGCAAACTAAGCGGTCAGACAGCGAAAGAAAAAGAAGAAGACTCCCGTCTGACTACGTTGATGATGACGATATTCGTTTGTTTCCTCGCCTGTTTTTTACCATTGATGATCATGAACGTGGCCGATGACGGAATCAGGTTTCCGTGGTTTCACATCATAGCATCCATCTTGGCTTGGGCTTCGAGCGTCATCAACCCGTTGATATATGCAGCCACAAACAGACAATACAGAGCTGCTTATAGCAATCTACTGAAAATGTGCAAGAACAACCCTGTGACCCGTAGAACTACTTGGGGAAGCAAAACAGTTGGCCAGTCTTCAAATAATTCTGGACATTACCCAGATAAAAGAAATCCTTTGAAACCGCAAGACAGACCCACGAAATTATGAGTGTGTTGTTCTTATTTTTAAGTCATTTTTACGTAGTATATTGTATACATAGCTTAGATAAATAATTACTGGTGTATAGATATATTATCACGTGTGTAGTTGCATGTGGTCTATGCAGCTAGTGTAATTATCAAGACTCCTCAAACGCGATCGAATATTGTTCTCTCACTCTGGTAAAGTTGAATGTACTAGTGCTATCTCTTTCTGTCTAATATTTTCTATTTAGTTTAGAATTAGCTCTGCCTCTAGCTACGGTGACAACATACACTAGTAATCATTAATCTAAGGTATTTAGGGCCTGTTTGATTGTAAACAAACAATAGTAAATAATATGTAAGGGCTTATTCGTTTTATACTGGAACTGTTCCCTTTAAAATATTAAGTCAATTCTAATTGTCACTCATGAACCAAAGTTAATTAAGTTTAGTAATAATAGAAATATTTAAATATAAGGGATCATTTATATAAAACACATCTTAAAAACAGTCAATCACTGATAATATTAGGTATGTATGTTATTTTTCAACATTCCACTGTTCAAAAAAAATTTCCTATTTTGAATATCTATTCACAATAAGTACCTTTGAGTAAATTGACAAAATTAATATAATATAAAAATAATTTATTTTGCATTTATAATATATTACATTCCTTAAACTATTTTGAGGTGATTAATTTAAGTTTTTTTTTTAACATAAGACCGTATATGTTTTTATGTTAATTTCATACTCTATCATCAATAGGCTTAAGTATTTTGATAGCAAAGAGGATAGTGATCTTAAAACCAAAATTAATAAACGAAAATACTTTTTATTAATCTTCTTATCCATTAAAACAACCGGAATAAAAAACTTTTTTTTTTACGTTTATAAATATTGCATGGAAAAATATCGATATATATTTACGCAATACCATATATACTTATCTATACTAATATTACAAAGGGGAAATTTTGATTTTTTGTTTATTAAGGATAAACTCAAAAACTACTGAATTTATTTTAAAAATTCTTTTATCTATAGAAAGCTAAGTTATCAACGAGTAATATGGGCTAAATTTTATTTTCTGACTAGCTTTCCGTTCCCGGCTCCGCTCGCATGGACTACACAGTTGTACCGGTACCGCTATAATTTTTTTCGTATAGGTAGTTTACAAGCTGAAGAGTGACATAGACAACTTTTTATGCCCGAAAAAGAGGTCACGATACAATACTAGTTATTAGATCACTTGTAGTTATTCTGAGCTGTTTTTGTATATATACTTACTTAAGTAAACTAATTGCAAAGACTGATGTGAAAGTCAATTAGTGTATAAAAATATTTTTCATACAATTAGATTAGTTTTTTTTATTACCAATGATGTCCCTTACCAATAACATTAAGTGTATGAACCAAACAAAATAAATAATTTATCATACTGAATATGTGTTTTACTTGTAATTTCTGTGAATATAATGGGAATAAAGATAAATAAACTGTCCTAATAACTTAATATTGTTACCTAATTCAACATAATTGATGATAACGAGTGAATATCTGGTGAATATTTGTTTCCTAGGTATTGAAAACTGTAGCATGTGCAGAAAATAGGTATTAATTATGCAAAATAGATTACATAAATAGTTACATTCTGGTTTTTTTTTTTAATAATTACTTTATTTCAAACTTTTTACTTTTATTAGTGGGCACGCATTTATTTTAGGTTTGGTTACAACACAACAAAGATATAACATACTGTCTTTTTATTTATGTCAAAATGGTAACATAGGTAATAGTATTACCGTAGAAGCGTATTACTTGAGACAGTTTTAAAGTTTAAGAATAAAAATCTCCACATAAACACATATAATTTACGTAAAACTTTGACAATAAACAGGTCTTGATATTCTATAAGGATATATTTGAACGTAACTATTGTTAATAAAAGTTTGCCATGAAATTTTTTTCAAAATATTTTTGTCTCAAGTTACCAATATACAGTGGTATATTTGAGAAATGGTTCAAAACACGTACTATACCAAGTTAGCCATTACTGGTTCTACTTGAGACAAAATCAAATTAAATATACTTTTAATTAAAATTAAAAAAAAAATTCATATTCAAGGTAATTTTCGTAATAAAATTAAATAATAAGAAACCCTTAAATAAAAGTCTGTAGGACGAACAAGTAACTTTTATTGGCATAATCAAAGGTTTTCACAGTAGGGAACACAAGCATTTGTAATCTGATAGTGAATTATAAAGATAAAACGAATAATTTTTCGTTAACAAAAAAAAATATCTGAAATTGTCGTAAAAACGTAACTAATATATTCATATAAATTTCAAGTTTTATTGTAGGTAATTAAAAACAGCACATCAAAGTGATTACAATTCCAAAACTCTATTTAAAAAAATAATAATAATAAAGTTTATCAATACGGGGCAAACTTGAGGCGATTCTCATGTTATCATTCAGTCTCGAGTATGCTACACATTTTTACCTAATTTCACAGTATCAGTACAGTCTTTTAAGTCGGTCCGTTAGAATTTAAAGCGTTTATTCAAACACTTATATCAAATTGGGTTAATTTAGTTATTACAAATTAAATTTAAGTATAAAAAAAGAGTTAGAACATGTAACGGCCCCTTTTTTCCTGTATGGGTCGAACACATTTTATTACGTTATGTCTTTTAATGACCATAATATCATCTACATCAGGAAAAACATATACGTTTTTGCTTTTAATATTATTTCTTATTATTATCTTTCATAATATGAATCAAAAATGAGACAGCGATTGTAAGATGAGACATCATAAAACTTGAGACACTGATTGTAACTTGAGACACATGTCTCTAGTTACCAACAAAATACAATTATTTACAAAAAACAAAAATAATAACATCACGAAAGCACTAATATTTATGAAAAACACTTTAAACTAATCTTGATTAACTTGAAGATACGTTAATTGCAGATAGGGAAAAAATGTTCGTAAATTTTGAATTCCCAATCGAAGTTTCAACCACCTTTTATTATCTATTTAGTAGGTACCATAACATTTAGTCATAATTATAAGAAAATGCTTACGTTTATCAAATATCTCCAGTTAAAACCTAGAACACAGCTCTAACCACAAACACATGGGACACAAACTACTACAGTGGTGCCATTGCAAATTTTAGGAAAAATATTTTTACAAACGGTTGATTATGTTTCATGTTAACATACTGTATCAAGTAATACGCTTCCACGGTATATTTTGCAATACATTTGCTTTTAATAGTCTTTATGACATCAAAACCTGTACAGTAAGTAATGTTGTATTTTACAGGACTTTTAAAGACTTTTTTTACTTTACACCAATCACAAACGAGCATTCTGTTTGTAACGCATGCGTAAACCGCGAAAAGCAACTCGCTCGTGCCCTTAGGTCCCGCCATTATTACATTTGAAGTATCTACCTAATTGTGATTGCAATGTAATATAAAATGTCGTATGATGCTCGTACTCAGTAAGTTGGCTATTATAGTGAAGGCGCCCACGAGTTCTTCTTTGAACTTCGTCTGGGCTCACTCCTGAAGCGTGAGCGTTTTAGTGGACTGTATTTATAGGTATAGCGAGGGGCGATAGCGAAAGGAGAGGAAAGACTAAAGGGACTGACCTTGACGCAGCAACACACATATAAGTCTTCGCTGTCAGCCAGGAGCTCCTCCAGTCAGGCGGCGGCGCGGCACCAACACGTAATCGGGCACACTCCACAATTTATATATTATAGCGTTTATTACACAATATTATTAGGTTTTTATATGAGTTTTAGGCGATAAGCGATTATGCGTTCAGCGTTTTATATTTTTAGTGCGTCACATAGGAGCGACAACAGCGGAATGAATGTAAAGGAAAAAGCGGGTAGTGCGGAAACAAGAATCAGGGATGCGGCGTAGCCATTGCCCCCGGCCATTGAAAGACTCGCTTTCAATTGCACAAGGAAAAATGAAAGAAAAATATTAAAATAAACTTAAAATTTAACAAAGAAAGCGGAGAATAAATTAAATTAAACTATTTCTATTGCGTGGGTAGAGGACAGAGACGCACGACTGGTCTCTTGTAAATTCCAGTTGCAGTCTTAACTGACGCAACACGGACTACTCCGTCGACTCCTGGGAATGTAGAAACTACTACGCCCAACGGCCAATGAAGGATAGGGGTATCATCAGTCATTACAATTACAATCGTACCCTTTTCGATTGGTTTAGAAGGTGTATTCCATTTCTCACGCGTTTGTAAAAGATGTAAGTACTCTAACTTCCATCTTTTTGAAAAAGATTGTACCATATTATCCAAAAGCTTATATCGTTTTACTAAATTACTAGAAAACTCTGTCTCATCTACAAAAGGTAAATGTTTTATTGGACTTGACATTAAAAAATGCGCGGGCGTTAGAGCAGAAGGCTCCGATGGATCAGAACTCAATAGCGTAAGCGGACGCGAATTCAGTACGCACTCTATTTGCACCAATACTGTCAACAATTCTTCATATGTTAAAATCTGTGAACCTATTACGCGAAACAAATGAGTTTTAAACGCTTTGACGTAAGTCTCGACATGTCCATTGAAATGAGGACTGCGTGGAGGTATGAGTTTCCAGGTGATTCTGTTTTCTGATAACTCCTTTGCAAATGAAAAATTGTAATTTTCAGAACATAAAAATTTATAGAGTTCCTTAAGCGTATTTTTTGCTCCTATAAACGTCGTACCGTTATCAGAGTACATACACGAAACCGCACCCCGTCTGGCAAGAAAGCGTTTAAAAGCTGAAATGAATACGTGCGTTGTCAGATCTGAGGCTATCTCTATATGCACAGCGCGTGTTACGAGGCACACAAATATGCACAAATAGCATTTTATAGGACGAACACCGCGTTTTCTATAAGGCGTAATGCTGATTGGACCTGCATAATCTACAGCTGTATGCGTGAAAGCTTTAGTTTGCTGTACACGACAAGCTGGTAAATCAGACATCATAGGAAATGTATTTTTTGGATTAACCTTAAAACAAAAGTAACATTGATGAACAATTTTGCGAACGGTGTTTCGACAAGATAAAATCCAATAGCGTTGTCTAAGTATAGACATAAGTAGTTGCGGCCCAGTATGACAATGTTTCTCGTGATAATATTTTATTATGAGATTGACAATATAGTCCTTTCGAGGTAATAAAATAGGATGCTGCTGATCATAGGATAAGTCTGCATTACGCAGGCGTCCACCAACGCGCAACAATCCGTATTTATCTAGAAATGGGTTTAATTTTCTGATTTGAGGCAAACAGTTTTTATTTGAAATTAAACATTTTATATCGTCAGCGAAATATTTAGATTGCATAACCTTAATTATTTGAGTTTCAGCGAAATCAAATTGTGAACTGGTAATTACTTCAGCACGAGGTAGTTTCTTTAAAAAACGATAAATGTAAACAATAGAGCGAAGTAGAGCGTTCCACGAAGAAAAGCGTTGTGATAGCGTATACAAAGCATGTGGTTCTTCTTCGGCCGACGTAGCCAAAGCGATTACCTTTGATTCGGGTACGTCTATATTATCAGAAGGTTTGAACCTTTTAATAGGCCAACTTTCAGATTCTTGCTGTAACCATGAGGGACCATTAAACCATAATGGATGGTCAATTAAGCGTAAAGGTGTGATACCACGAGACAAACAATCACTCGGATTATCGACTCCATTTACGTGATAAAAATGTCGCGGAGGAAGCGTATCAATAATTTTTGAAATTCGCGTAGCAACAAATGTTTTAAATTTATGCGGAGACGAGTGGATCCAGCATAGAGCCACCATAGAATCGGTGAAACAATAAATATCGTCAATATTATGACGAGGAGCGTATGTGTCGATGACTAGACGCGTTAATTTAGCCATAAGTAGCGCAGCGCACAACTCCAAGCGAGCGATAGAAACAACTTTAAGAGGCGCTACTTTAGATTTCGCGCAAACCAAACGTATAATAGGCGGGTTGTTAGCGTTAGATACGCGTAAATAAATAACTGCGCCATAAGCTTTTTCACTAGCGTCTGCAAAAGCGATTATAGAAATATTTGAATTTTCAGTTACACCTAAATGACGCGGGAATTTTAATTTAGCTAATTCAGGAAGTTCGGAAATATATTTATGCCAAATTTCAGCAATGTGCGGCGGCGTTGGTTCGTCCCAGTCCAATTTCAAAAGCCAAAGCTGCTGGATGAGAACCTTAGCAAATAATATGACCGGCGCGATAAACCCAATTGTGTCATATTGACGAGCGATGACGGACAAAATATTTCGTTTTGTACATAGTCGCTCCTCTATGGACACGACAAAACTAAATTCATCAGTAGACGGAGACCACTGAAGTCCCAAAATCTTTAAATGTTGATCCTGTTCAAACTGAACAGCCGAACGGTAGCGATAAGACTCGGGCAACGAATCTAACAATTCAGCAGAATTACTAGACCATTTTACCAAATCAAAGCCCCCGGCCTTGAAGAGACCCAGCAACTCATTCTTAAGTTTGAGTGCGTCAGGTAGCGCGGGAACAGAATAACACACGTCGTCCATATAGGCGGCGCGCGGTACGAGATCCGCGGCGAGCGGGTATGTGTCTTGTTCTTCGGCGGCCAATTCGCGTACGACCCGCATAGCGAGATAGGGACTACTACGTAATCCAAAACAGACGCGATTGAACTCATACGTGACGAGAGGTTCCGTAGAGTTGTAACGATAAAGTATTTTTTGAAATTTGCGATGTTCTTCCTGAACCAAAATTTGCAAATACATCTGCTTGATGTCTGCTGAGAAAGCTATACTATAAAAGCGAAACATGAGTAATATTAAAAATAAGTCATTTTGTAGATTTTGCCCTGTATATAATATGTCGTTGAGTGATAGGCCAGAAGTGGTTTTGGCACTCGCGTCTAACACTATACGCAACTTCGTCGTGGTTTTGTCTTGACGCACGATGGCGTGGTGAGGGATGTAATAACCACTTTCAATATTATCATCATAAACTGGAGAGATATAATTTTTATCTAAATATTCTTTGATAACCGCGTTGTATTCTAAGCGCAAAGTAGGCGAAGCATTAAGTTGTCGTTCCAAAGATAAATATCTATTTTTAGCGATTGTATACGAGTCACCCAAAGAAGCAGAGTCGCGCGAAAAGGGAAGTGCGACGCTGTAGCGTCCAGACTTGTCTCGCGACAAATTATCTTTAAATATAGTTTCGCATTCACGATCCTCAGCATTAAGGACAGGCGCGGTATTAACTTCTTCAAGTTGCCAAAATTTTTGTAAAATCGTATTTATACAGGGTTGAGTAACAGCGCAACAAGCAAGAGATATGTTACTGGGATTACTTTCAATATCTACATTGCCTATAATCATATAACCGAAGACAGTCTCAAAAGCTGTCGGCATACCCGGAGGCCCCGTTACACGGCCCGACAGTAAAATTTGTGAAAACATCGAACCCCCCAACAAAAGATCGATATCACCCGGAACCGAGTAATATTTATCAGCGAGCGTAACATTATTTAAATAGGTAAATGAAGTAGTATTTATATGAGCGGTAGGTATTTTATCCGTAATTCGATCGATTACAAAAGCGTTAATAGAATATTTAATATTTTTATTTATTAATGATGACACTTTAAGTGTTAACATGCCCTTAATTGAACTAGCGGAGCCACCTATGCCCTTAACGACAGATCTAGTAATTTTATTATAGCGTAAATTTAATAATTTGCAGCAATCTGTGGTTATGAAATTATTTTGTGAAGCTGTATCCACTAGACCTCTAATAGTATGTAAGTTACCCAAGTTATCTTCAGTGTTTAATTGAACAGTTCCTAATAAACAAGTGTTCAAGCGTTCAGAACTAGATTTAATATTACAAAGCGATATTTTATTATCGTGTAACGCATCCACTGTCGTCGGAAACCGGTTAGCGGGGCCAACGGCAGCTGAGTGCTTCAGCGTTTCAGAGAATCCCGCACGAACGTTTACGGTTTGCGGTTCCGTATGCGACCTCATTTTTCTACATAAAAGTGAATGATGTTTGCATCCACAGTAGCGACATAAAACCGTAGATTTACAAGCGAAACTTACATGATATAAACTCAAACAATTAGAACATCCATTTCGTTTTTTAATAAAATTAATACGATCATTAATTGAAAGGCGTTTAAAAAAATCACATTTATATAATTGTGCATGTGTGGTTTGTTTACAGCATACACAAGCATTATCCACTACGACAAATGAATGCGTAGGCTTCGAGTAATTTTGTTCTGCGTTATTTTTACCATACTTCTTTGGCGGGGCAGAAGTAGTAGATATAGAAGAAGGCGTGCGATCCAATATTTTGGATTGTTCATGAAGAAAACCGATTAAACTATTATACGTAGGTATGGATTCGTCACGTTTTAACATTTCAAAGGCGCGCGATGTTTCCGAATCCAGTTTCTTAAGTGCTACGTGGAGTAATATGAAATCCGCCAAATCAGACAATTTCAAAGATTTCAAACTAGCGACTGCGGCGGCGAATTTATCTAAAAATAATTCTATATTTTTTGAAGAAGCGTAACTAGCAGCTTTAAAATTAAATAATTGATCCAAATAAGCGGAAGCGAGACAACGTTTATCCTCATATTTTTTAACCAAAGTTGACCAAATCTTTTCGTAATTTTCCCCGGTGGGAGTGATTCCGGAGCACACTGATAAAGCATGACCAGAAAGTTTTCCTATTAAGTATTGCACTCTTTCGTGATCTGTTAAGTTTTCGTTTACATGAATAGTATTTTTGAAATTTTCATAAAACATTGGCCACTCAACAGGATCACCAGAAAACGACAATAACTCCAACTTAGGTAATTTTATAGTACTCTTCTTGCTTTCAGAATTGTTACCAGTATCGTTGCATGTAGACTCAGGAACTTTAAGAGCGTTAATTTTGCTTTCGACCCGCTTAATACGGCAATATAAATCATCAAACGCATTCCAAGATTGAAAATTAGGTACCGCGTCAGGATTCAAAGTCAGCTCAAGCAAATTGATTTGTTTTACTAAATCAGAAAATTCATTGCGAATCGATTCCAATGTAATAATACTGGATAAAAACAATTCTTCTGCTACTATATCTTCAAAGGCGTTTTTTGCGTAATTATAGATGTATTGCAACCGACTAAACATTGATTCACGTTGCGCATTTAACATCTTTATTTGTATTTTAATATCTGCCTCTTGCAGTGTTACTTCACCTTTTGTAGGCATATTTGAAGTTAAATATATTTATAGAATCAATAGAATTAAAACTGAAAACGTAAGAAACTAGACGATTCAATAAATGTCGCAATTACTGCCTGTAACATGCACACGCGGCACGCACACAAAAGGTGCGCGCGCGTAGATGCGACGCGATGTTTACCTACCTACAAAGCGAAATAATTATAAATTCTTAGATAAAATTTTGATATAAAATAATTTTATATTTATATAAAGCGTTTCGTGCGAGAAATGGAATCTACCTTGTTCAGTAAAGACTGACAGAGTAAGAATAGCGTAGTTTAAAAGAATTGTATGAAGGGAAGCGTGCAGCGAGTTATTTTAAAACTTTTGGTAAAGACCAGAATTTTATGAAGCGAGCGTGGTCAGAAGACCAAATTATTTTTTAAACCTTCGGTTCGAAGGAACATATTATTTTTTAAACCTTCGGATCGAAGGACCATATTATTATGAAGGCGCCCACGAGTTCTTCTTTGAACTTCGTCTGGGCTCACTCCTGAAGCGTGAGCGTTTTAGTGGACTGTATTTATAGGTATAGCGAGGGGCGATAGCGAAAGGAGAGGAAAGACTAAAGGGACTGACCTTGACGCAGCAACACACATATAAGTCTTCGCTGTCAGCCAGGAGCTCCTCCAGTCAGGCGGCGGCGCGGCACCAACACGTAATCGGGCACACTCCACAATTTATATATTATAGCGTTTATTACACAATATTATTAGGTTTTTATATGAGTTTTAGGCGATAAGCGATTATGCGTTCAGCGTTTTATATTTTTAGTGCGTCACATAGGAGCGACAACAGCGGAATGAATGTAAAGGAAAAAGCGGGTAGTGCGGAAACAAGAATCAGGGATGCGGCGTAGCCATATAGTCATCGGTTATTACAAGTACTCGGCTTCGCCTTGTACCAATAAACTCCTCGACTATAATATGCAGCTTACCGTATTTGCATCATAATGTACTATTTAGTTGGAATGGGCTATTTACTAGCTTTTATTGGATTACTGATATTGTAAAAACCAAAAATCTTATTCCCTCTTTTTTGATTCGCTAACACCATTATTGAAATATACCTATATCCTTTGTCATTTGCATAAATAGGACGTAACTAACTGCGCCTAATATGTTTAAATCCATCAAGCCATTAAGGCTGCAGAAATATCTAGAAAACAAACATACATAGAAACCCTAAAAAAGATTACCCTCTGCAGTTGGGTAGAGAACTGCTTTGAGTGCTCCATACCAGATTTGCAAAAATGGAACACATGGAATAAACCTTAGGCATTGTTTGTCCAACTATCACAAGCACAAGCAATTTTCTCCGATACTATTTGATGTACGATTTTCACATTAAAGTGAAGTAGTATCGTTTTGATTTAGTAGGTTAAACTGAGAATAGAAAAAAGATATTTTTCTGTGGACATTGTGTGGGATAACAAATTAAAGCTTATTATGTACCCAAGTATATATGTAAAGCATTATATTTGTTAGTTATTTTAAAACTTCTAAAAAGAAAATTTGCTGTCCCATCTTCTATCTAAAAGCATCCACCATAGTAAATTAATTTGACAGCAGCATTGTATCAACCATTAAAAAAAAATCAAAAACATTGTAAAGTGTACATACATTAAAAATCATCAAGATTATATTACTGTTATATATAATATAAATTTTTTGTACAAAACAATATTTTAACTTATATCTGTATAAAAATATTCCTTAATTGTATTGAATAATTATTACCCATTACAACTTACACTTGGTCGGATTTTTAAATGCATAATTAATGCCAAGTTGGTGATGCTTTCACAAAGATGTTTTTTTATGAATATTTATTGTGGCTTCAATCGATGGGCGATCATATCAGCCTCATACGGAATCTATTAAGGCGCTCAAGTCATATCTACAACTCTCCTTCTCAGGGATTTCCCAATGAATTTAAGTAAATGCAAAGTCTCATCACACACCGGCATAGAAAGAAAAGATTTTCACTAAGATTGCCCAAACTGATTCTGTAACGGGTGAGATTCTGAAATGAAACACTGAGAAGATTTTACATGTTTATTTCTACATATAACTTAATGTTCAACCTACTTTCACGATTCAAATATTTCATTGCTGACTTGTTTTAAAAATCTGTATTGAAATTAGACATAAAAAGTAATTCGTACATGCTCAATGGGACTGCATAAATACAACTTTTGAATATTGTTGCTTATATTACAACATTTCAATTATTTGGAACACATTGCAATCAGCAATCACAAATGAAATGGACTTATATGAAAACAAAACAATTACAGTGTACAATGTACATCTGCTTTATTTCATTTATTTTCTATGATGTTACAACACCAGTGCTGTAATAATATAGGTAACAGTATGGTTAAATTTGAATTTAGGAAATTTTTGTAATTTTTAATGAGCCGGAGCAGCAGCGGTGGCGGCGGCAGCTGCAGGATCAACATAACCCAACTGTTCCGCTTCATCATGGGGCCAGAACGTAGGTTTGTTGATGGGATCTAGAGCAAGATCTGGGTATGCATCACGGTAATCTTCCATAGTCATCTGGGCAAACGGCAGGAGAGATTTCGTGGTCACTATTTCTTTTTCATACCTGTAATAATTTTAGTGAACAGTAAGAACTATATATTGTTGAAAAAACCATTTTAAAATATAAAATTGATCATAAAATTATTTTAGTACCAGTGTTAAGTTTTTGATTGTTAGATTGGTTACTTGAACAAATAAAAAAATATATTTACTAATAATAATTAATGACTCCATTTATAATAAAAATTTTTACCTATCATAAATTGATACACTGAAACCTTAGACTACATAATACTGAAGATAGAAATAGCATACCATCCTTAAAATGGGGCCAGTCGAAAATATTTAGTTTAGTACCTGTTTAGAGAGCAATCTACGTTTAACTGAAGATAATGCAACTCTTCACTTAAACTTAGTCTTACAAGTAGCCTGTTTTTTGTCATTGTTCTGTACAATGAAGGCCTTTCTAGCATTATGTCAATGACAAAAAACAGATATGTAGTATGTTTATAGAAAGATATAAAAAAAGGATGAAACTTACTGAGCAATATTAGCATTAGAGGCTTGAATATATGCCTCAATAGCTTTCTTGATTTCAACCGCCTGGGCTTCAACCTTTGAAGTCTGGGTATCTGCAGGGTACGGGATTTTCAATGCTTCATATTGCTTCTGGAATTTATCAACCATCCCCGCAACAGGTACTGATTGTTTGTACTTAGCCCATTCAATCTTCGGTGGTTCAGGTGGATTTGCCATAACCCTAAAGCAAATATTTTTAACTGACGATATATTTTAGTAACTATTTATATGAGATAGAAAATTGTTTTAAATTCCTTCTTATCAAATTACTAGCTTTCCGGCTCGCGATTCCACTCGCATGGCCTACACAGTTGTACTGGGACTCTTTTTTCTGGGTTAAAAAGTATAGTACACGCGAGGGAAGCCACGGGTGCAAAACTAGTTTGAAAACAAAATATAGCCCATGTTACTCGCTGATAATGTAGTTTTCTATAAGAGAAAGAATTTTTAAAATCAGTTAAGTAATTTTTGTGTTTATATCCGTAACAAACATACAAAAAATCAAATCTTTCCTCTTTATATTAGTATAGATTTACAAAAATACATAAACAGATCTAGATTGTAGCTAATGTTTAGATTGGTGGAGTTTTCCAAATCTTATAGAAGAAAAATTCTATTTCGATGACACATCAATTTTCGGTCTGTGTAGTACTCGGTGATCGTTGCCACAAAACAATCTGTTTTTTGTTCACATCCCTAACCAATATTATGTTTAATATGATATTGATTAGGGTTAATAATTAGAAGAATGTGATAAGTCACCTAGAAACTATTTGTTTCATTTAAAATTTGGCCAAGATAGGTTTATAGTCCACCATTTCTAAATTGATAAAGTTATGTTAGTTTTGTTTAAATCAATGTGAGAAGCGAGGCAGATCAGAGTGACAAGCCACCTAGAAAATGGACATTGTAAAAATACTTACATAAGTACTTTCAGTTTTAAGTGTTTTAATAACAGACATGCCTTTGTAAAAGGTAGATGCTTTTGATTTTTGGTTTTCTCACATTTCTATTTTTTTTATCACATTTCTATTTATCTGCCCCCCCATTAATTATTATTAAGTGGTAGTTTTAATAATCCATAACTGTTTACCTCACGCGTTTTTTATGTAGGTACTGTCTGGGTGAATCAACATCAAACTTGGCTAAGATGAGAGGCATAAAAATAACATAACAACAATAGAATAACTCAGATATTAACACATAAACACATGCAACAGTAACAATAATGCTATTACTACAGGCCTCGCATGACAACAGTGGATCCTGGCACTGTGCAGCAGGGGAAGGATTGAGTTCTGAGCCAGGGGTCACTGTAATTCGCCCGGCTAATACCCAGTTGATTCGAACAGTAAAATAAGGTGTTCAATTGATGTATTTTAATATGCTTCCATGATTTAATTTTTTCTACAACATACTTCTAAGTACACCATCTACACAATATGTCTACCGGGTAGGTGTTACGAATACAAAAATGTTGGGAAGCCGACCTTCAGATTGAGTTCAACAAGTTTCTGCCCTTATAGCATTTCAAATGTAATCTCTAAATGGTAATCAAAAGAAAGTATAAAAGAAAGTATTAATAATATTATAATAATTTAACAACGACCGCTTAGCCTAGTGTGTAGCGACCCTGCCTATGAAGCCGGAGGTCCCGCGTTCGAATCCCAGGTCGGCTCAGTATTAATATGATGAATATTGATACTGGTACCGGGTCTTGGTTGTTATATGTGTATGGTGTCTTCGCAAATATATATATATATTATTAAAATTTTTTAAGTATGTATATCAGTTGTCTAGTAACCCATAACACAAGCATAATACTTGCTGCTTACTTTGGGACTAAATGACGCTGTGTGGGAAGTCCCATGTATTATTATTATATAATTGCAATGAAACAGCAAAGTGAATGAGATAATAGTTACGCTAGGGACGGGAGTGCTGTGATAAATTATGCACAAAAATTTATTTTCCTAAAAATATTACTATGAAATTATGTAATAGTCAATTGTCAAGACTTGTACCTGCGGAGATATCCATCGGATTTGACTTTAAACGAAGTCAGATGGGCGCGTTGTTCAGGCGGTACACGCTCAGCTAAAGCCGACCAATTTATTGAACTTTGGCTGATTCTCTTCGCCATATTTTAATATAAAATTATAAGACAAGTTTTCAATTCTACTTCGGAATTAGAGAATCCCTAAATCTGTGGAGAATCCATCCAAGAGAAAAGAAAATTTCCGTCGGCGTATGACATCTGTCAGATGTCAGATTTGTGTGACAGATGATGACAGCCGCTAGCAACAATAAGGATTTTGATTGAGATGTATTACTGCCCTTTTCATTCATTAGATAGCGCATGAGCAACGGTACACAATTCACTGTCAGTATTATATGAAAATCGGAATTTTTATAAAATTAAGAAGAAAAAGAAGAACTTCTATAAACATATACCTAAATATTGGGATAAGGCTGCAGTTGCAAAAAAAATGTAAAAATCGAAGAGTCCATTGTTTTCCAACCACAGATTCCTACAGACAAGAAACGCCGCGCGCCGCGTAAGCTTTGGGAAAAGCTTTGAAGAGGAAAAATTGGAAATCAACAGCTTCGTCGAGGTTGTGTTATAAATATAAACATTTTTGTCATTGGAAATGACTTTCATTTCGTTGGAGATAGGGGGCCATTTGGGATTTTTATGAGACAGGCATCGCACGAAGAGTTTTTGAGATATCGGAATGAACGTGGTGTCAAAAGATGCAGCTTGGCGAGCTCTACAAGATGGCAAAAAACAATTTGGAAAAAGCTCAAAAACAAAAAAATTATCGGCAAAAACGAAAAAAATCGCAATTTTTTCCCCGATTTTCATTTTGGGAGCCCGATATCTCGAGAACTGGGTCGAATAAGAAAAAAATAAAAAAACGGCTCGGCTTAATTAGACGGGGGATCGATTGAGACTAAAATTGTTAGAATCAGACAACCGGAAGTAGTGGTTGAGGGTGCCCTTAGTTGGAAGTCGGATATGCGTCGGTGTTACATTTCGTACTAATTCGGTTTGTTCGATCAAAATGTCATACAGAATGCTATATTTCGAAGTTTTAAGCTTATTCAGATACAATTGTGTTAATTTTTTTTTTGCGAAAAAAAATTAAATCGAAAAATATTACCCAAAATATGTGTGTTTACTTTATTCCGTTAGGTTCATTTCCAATGTCGTAAGTTCGTGCGAAAGCAGGAGATCCGTTGATTTTTTTTAACAGATGGGAGATATTTGTCCTACTCTCTCTCTCTCTCCTGCCCTTATCCCACTCTAGGCGGGGTCGGCCCAACATGTTTTTTTCTTCCACTCCTCAGTTCATCACTCACACCCTTCGCTATCATATCCTCCTTCACACAATCTATCCATCTTTTCCTCGGTCTTCCCCTCTTTTTACGTCCTTCCACATTCATACTTAACATTCTTCTGCCTACATACTCGTCATCCCTGCATCGTCATCCCTGTCCTACTACAGCAAACAAAACAAATAGGTACAATAGATTACATACAAATACATACATACATACAAATAGATACAAATCACGATATAATACATAAGATTGCTGAAAAATTTAAATTCCACGATACATTATTTACTACAATTTCTTGCTCATCTCATCTCATCAGTCTTTTCCCTTCAGTGGTTTTTGCTTACAGTACTACGGATCTTTGCTGCTCTGAGTGCCTGTGAGTGTCTGAGTGCTCAATGCACAGTACCACCGCGCGGGCAACGAGTAGTAATATCTGTACGCGCGAGCTATCCGACCTTCGTTCTTCTCTATTTTATGTTACTGCGACGCTTCCTGTACATAACTTCATAGTGGCAAATATCGGTGCGTAATACTATACGTATCATGCCTTTTGATCGAGTCACTGATGGCGTTGAATACATCATTACTACAAAAATAACATATATTCACAATATATGTAACAATTTGTAGAGATACCTTTGCCGACAGCGCCATCTACAAAAGTTTTGCGTGACACACCCCATGAAATTTCTAGAAAAAGAAGAATGAGAAGAGATGATTAAGAGATACTTACCTATAAGTCACGTGTTTTTAAAGAGATAAAGCCTTGTTCTTCACAAAACACTCTACCATCTGAAGAATAAATGATAGGTAATGTTCTAAAAAAGGACACACATAAGTCACACCTTTCGCAAAAAAAGAGATAGTATAAGTCATGTTTCTCGCATGACGATCTAAAAAGATAGTGTTCTTACTAAAATTAATGAAGACCTTAATCTGATTTCTTCAAAATAAATTTGTTCCAATAACATGCACAGTTTTAGCTTAAGTAACTGTGTTTCTTGTGAAAGGTTCTGAAGCACAATCTAAGTCGTATTTTAAGCGTTTTTATTTTTGTCGTTTGCTGTTCTATGGAATTTTTAAACACTGAAAGTAAAAAGTAATGAAATCGCGATGGAGTCACACACTTTGATCTTAGCCAAAAGGCCGAGAAGTGATGCGATGGAGTCAATGAAACGTCCAATAGATGCAACCAAATAAGCTGAAATCGAAGTAGTTGCTATACTTTACCACAGATGGCATCATACGGCGTTATTATTCTTAACATGTGGCGTTAACATTGGACCTATCTTTTCCATAAAATTTATAAGTTTTCAAACAATACAAGTGATATGTATTTCAGAAAAAAAAAATGGTAGAAATAAAAAAAACTATGTAACATATACAGATGGCACCGCCACGTTATCTTCAAAAACGCCGCTTTAAAAAATCCCTAATAATTTTCAAAAAATACGTGCTTTCCAATATGTTTCAATTTGACGCATCTTAGAATCACGTAATAAATTAGTTTCAATCTCATACGGCGCAATGGTACTGCACCACCACCAATTCGTATTGCCTTGTGTTCAGATCGGCCAGAAAATTGGGCCCTGATGTACTATAGACGTAGAGCAACGCATATTACCTACAATATACCAACATTGCTTGACATATATCACCACCACTGCGGTAACATAGTTTCATAGAAGTATTGAAGCGGGAAGTTTGGTGGATCTTTGTAGTCACAAAAACGTTACAGTTGCAACGGAAAGGCAAGCCTGTGCTGTGCATCGCACTTCAGAGCAAACCCACATAGGATTGCACGTACTGTACGATGCCGATTTTTTTTGTCTATTTTCACATTTGTTTTTTTTTTTCATAAATATTCTAAACAATTGAAACTATGCTTGAATCAGAGGAATTATAATGTTATTAAAAAAAGCAATAATTTCAATTCTATTTATTTCCAATCAAACTGCCATAATTTTGTCCGGAATGTATATTTGGAGATTACAATAAAACCAGTATTGCGAACAAGTGCAAATAATCATATCAACAAAATACTCTTTTACAATCGCATCTGTTACTGTTAACTTAATATCAATATTGTCACTCGTTAGTAGTGTCAAATATGACATAATGCTAGCAATTGTTTAAAAAAAACGAATTTCAATTAAAAAGAATGTGCAAGATGTATAGAGAAGGCAAGTGTAAATCTGTTTCATCAATTGATTGAACAAAAAAAAATATATAGGTACATTTTCGATTGGGTGTTATTTTAATTATTGATTGAATATTTACTAGTCAATGTTTACAGTGTCTACTTTTATGTGTAAAGAATACCGTAATACATACTTTCATACTAATGAATAAACTTCTATACATAGATACAACTGTACTATTAAATCACTCACTCCAAACAGAGCACAATTCAACTTGCTAGTGGACATAATTAAAAACCATTCCAGCATAGGTCATGCAGTGGAGATTTGAACATTTATTTTAATATTAATAGATAGCTATTTTACGAATGAGATAGTGAATCTCTATTGCAAAAATCACCTAACATAAAGTATCCAAACACTCAATTCGATTAACCGAAATAAAAACATTAATTAGCTTGATATTTAGCCGGAGGAGGGGGTGGCGGTTGAGAATACATATTGTAATAGGTGTTTTGAGGGGGAGCCGAATTGAAGTTCTGCTGGTAGCCCTCGGTTGACGCTGAGTTGGTGGTTCCGCCTCCTGCACCTCTGCCGCGTGGAGCTCCACGTCCACGTCCACCGTAATTCGAATCCCCTCGACCTGCGTAAGTGCTGCCACCACGATTCCCGTAACCTCCGGCGCTCCCTTGGTTCCCGTAGCTGCTGTTACCGTAGCTCGGTCGGCTGTAGCTGTTGTTCGATTCTTCACTCTTATGGTTGTTGCTACTGCTGTTGTCCCATCTCGAACCTGTCGTCATTAAATACAGTAAAAGTATATAGGAAATTGTCGTTTTAGTTATTGGACATTTTTTCAATGAAAATAAAACCTGCACGGTGTAAGTTTTCTTTTGGGACTTTATTCAAATATAAACGACTGTGTTCTAAATTCAATATCAATAAATAAAATTGATAACTGCATATTAATTGTCTTCGCAATCGCGTCTGCATTAAACACTACCGAATATATTATTATAGAGGATTAAAAAAGTTAAAAAAGCTTACATTAATTGCACCAAAAGTTTTTTTTGTTTTAGGATCATTTGGTATCGTGTATGCCAAATCTAAGTTTGCGACCTCGAAAGTAGGGGGTTGGGGGTTGGGGGGGGGGGGGCAACTTTTGGTGGCTGAAAAACTTCTAATTTTTTTAACTTTTTCCAGATTTTCGGTTACAACTCGAAAAATGTCAATTATTTGTAAATATCTGTATTATAGGGAATTAAAGACAAAATTTATACGAAAAAAATATATACGAAATTGGGAGCAGTTCCCTGTGGTCCCATTGAGTTGACCAATTAACGGGTCCACGGGGATGTTTTCCCTGTGGTCCCATTAGCTAGAGATGTATTTAAATAATATTTTTATTGAAGTTAATTACATTGTTGTATTGATTTCGCAATCATGAACCACAGAAATAGTGGGGTCAGCGAAATTTATATTATGAAAATTAGGCTTGAATAAGGAGGTCTCTCACTATTAATATTTATTTTTTAAATTGCATTGATTAGCAAATGCGTTATGATCAATGTCTATTATAATATTTTTGAATTAATATTAACTACTACTAGGTAGTTGAATTTTATGATACCATGCAGTATAATACTTATTTACATTTTACAAATGCCACCGATAACGATTATAGACTTATTAGGTCTATAAACCGATATGTTTTGATATTCGCACTTCCAAAAATGTGTGAATGTGAATAGACCGTTTTTGCGTAATCGCTGCAATTGGGATTCCCCGATCGATATTTTGTTCCATAGTTCAACCAACCACTACCCTCTCGTTGTCATGGCCGTCACTGTGCGTCTCACACGAAACAGCCTTTACCTTAGGGAACCTTTTTCCTGTGGTCCTTATGACCTACGAACGGAATTAAAATATTTTTATATCAAAAGTAATACGTATATCATTCTTCGTTATAATTTCATCGTCATAATCAACAAGGGCAATTAGGTTGACTAATGTATTTAAATTCACAAATAATAAACATATTTTTTCTCAGAAATGCCTTGATCCTAGCTGCCTAAATTAATCTTATTATTATACTTCCTAATTCACTCAACTTAAATAAATTTTACGGAGAGAAAGGTGATCGTGAATGATAGTTTGCATTGCTGCTGATCCAATGCCCAGTTCTCACTCAAGCTCTATATATGTAATTCTACGATTTTCATGAATAACTTTTTTTGAGTGACTCGCGGTTGGCGGCCGACCTTTCTTCGCCTCTTCTTCAAAAACATAACTCAGCAAATCAATTAAAAACTGTTGCTCGTAAACAAGCAGACTTGCCAAAAGTATTAGTTATTGATACAAAACATTCTTGGAGCTTTAACCCTTTTTTGTAATCATAATAAACAATTGCGCGAAAATCTAGTTGAGTTAGTTCCATTGCTACGATTTTATCAGAAAAAAATATTTTAGAAAAGAATAATTCCAATTTATATGTGTTATATTATATATTTTAAAATTTATATTTTAGTGTTGCTTTGAAATAAAATTCTTGCTATTTGTTTGTTCTGGCTGGTCTTTGAAATGGCTGAACCAATTTTGTTGGGGCTTTCAGTACAAGAGTATTTTTATACTTATTCATTGGCAAAGCATTACCAAAAGTTGTATATCTTCATTTGACTAAATCATAGTTTCGTAGAGCCAAAACTCAAATAATAGAAGGCCAGGTCTGAAGCTGGTTTATAAAACGGTAAAGACAAACCGTATCGTTCACCGCCACCGCCGCTACCGCCGGTGCTTCCGAAGCGGCTGCCCCCTCCACCGCGGCTGCCACCGCGACTACCACGTCCCCCGCGCCCACGACCACGACCCGTGTCCGCACTCTCATCGCGATCACGGAATCGTGAACGGCCTAAACACACATAATTGGACAAAAAGGTTTAGTACAAAAATTTTTATCTTGGCTTCAGACCAAAAAAACAGCAGATAGGGTGGCGCGAAACAGCGCACGTTTTTCTCGGTAAGTGTTGGCTTGCTCGGTGGTTGGTTGGCTCGGTGAAGTCTACATGCTCTATAAGTTTAAACTACATTCAGCCGAACACCCGGTGCATTAACATAATTATGTGAAAAAGAAACTATATTTTTGTTTTCCTTATGCATATACAAATGCATATCTCAGTGAAAAGCCTAGTTTCAGCTTTCCTTGGACAACCTATACTAGGGTATTTTTGCTTTATCATACCCTAGCTAGCTATATCATTTTTATAGCTAATGTAATTTACTTTTTGTTTTCAAAAAACATTAAATTACAAAACCAATAATATCTTTCTCAGATAAATTTAATTCAACTTGGGAGTAAATTACGTATAATAGTCCAGAGGAGAGAACATCTTCCTGACAGTATCTAGAGATAAGACGCGTTTTTGTATATAATTTTTATTATGCATACTATAATTTTTTTTTAGTAATTATATTATTCATTTTCCATACCTATCGGAACTGAAATCACAAAGAAAACTACTATTCGAAATATCTCCTAATACTATATTTTCTATCAAATCCGATTCTCAATGATACCGCCTTTGTTAACATCGAATTCACCGCGAAAATCCGTTCTATGCACAACTCGCAACTACAAAGTATTGTATTTAGGTTGTCAAATGTCATTCAATATTTATGATAATTGATGGACATGCAAACACCAGAAACATGTTCTCTTTTCAGCACTGGTTTAAGTTTGTCAATTGATATAGTAATATATAATCCCAAAAGAAACCATATTGGCTGTTACATGTGATGGGATGTAATAACATTTACTTAGAATCAACATTTTCTTTTTCTACTTTTCTTTAACGATGGTTTTATCGACATCAGACTAAGGCTGTGGCCGCGTTAGCTCATATCTCGCAGCGTACCAACAGTCACAGTCTAGTTACATTATGCCACATAGCAGTCGGACTGATTGACTGTCTACATTCCACATTGGTTGACTGGGCTGATTGATAATTCAATGACCATATGCTAATGTGGCTACATCCTAATATAGAACTACTCATTTTAATAATAAACACAAGTTGTGCATAATACATTGTGGCCTCCTAATTTCGTGTCCTTTTATTTGATATTTCTAATATGGTACCCAGATCTTTCCATACGGAAATTATTATAAAAACTAAAATAGCGAAAAGCAAATAATGTCAACGCACCATACTTTCCTTTGAATCCCATTCCACACTGTGCCAACTCCAACAGTTTGGGGTTCACAACTTGATTTGCTTCCTGCAAAACTGCCATGAGGTCTTTTGCCTGTAAAATAAATTGTCATTGTGTTGACGTTAGGCATCTTAAGAAAACAAGATGACTGTCTTTAAACATCATACTTTGTTGTCAAAGACTCTCGTCGCTCGAGTTTCCCGAAATTATTTTATGCCTACTCCATAGAATGCGGTGCGCAAAAAAGACGTGTACTTTCTACTTTAATTAATGTACTGACAGTTACCATGCTTTATATTTGAAAATAGAACTATTTGGTTTGGAATCTTTTGGTTTGGCAAATTCAAACAGGGAAAATGGCGTACGTATGTCGTGGATCTGATTGGGAGATTCATAAGACCTCAGGACCACTTTTGAAGCCCAACACTGCAACTTGTTCAAACTTTGTATTAAATGACATTTCTTTGAGTATATTCACCGGTTTCTAGGAAATGACCGAGAACCTTACCTTGGCAGAATTATTGGGTGTAAACAGTGTATATGCGGTGCCAGTGTTCTGCGAGCGCCCCGTCCGCCCGATGCGGTGCACATAATCTTCAGAGTTGTTTGGATAATCGTAGTTCACGACAAACTTCACATCTTCCACATCTGTAGCCAGAATGGATGGTCTCAGAAAATTATAACCGAGATAATATTTCAAACAAGTGGTAGTCCATAAAATAAGTCACGCACAAGGAAAAGAGGTCTGTCATGTCACTTTATCGCCAATGGGCTTGCACCAAAATATTAAAGTTGATGATCATTGAAATTAAAAGGAATAAGCTTCTAGCCTCTCAAAATACTACTACTATTACTTTATTTAGTTTACCACAATGCAATTAGTAAGCATTTGTCCAGTTGATGTCACTGGGATATTTAATTAATCAAATCTTTTGAAAAAAAAAATTAAAAATAAAGACTTAATTTTTTTATTTCAAGGGGAAGGTGGAAATTGATGTATATTTTCGGAAAAAAAGATGAAAATTATATTTAAAAAAATGTAGTCCAAGCCTAAAGCCATTAACTTACAATTGTAAAAAAAAATATATTGTCTCCTATAGTCTGTCTATAAAATCTAAAAGATTTTAAACATCATGAGATTTGAATTTTAAAATATCTCTTTATTTCTTAAAAGACGTTTCTTAATTTGTGGCAGTATATTATAACATAATATTAACAAAAAAAAATTTAGAAAACAATCAAAATTAGCGTGACGTAGTTTATGGATGACCCTTAAGCTTTATATATATATAAAAATATAAAATAACTGCAAATAATTGAACAAAAAAAAACGGAATTTATAAAGAAAAATTTAAAAAACTTGGGTCAAGAATTCTTTGATTTTTTTTGGACTCTGAACACTTTGATACTCTGAATATAAAATAAAATTTTAATAAGTCAATTAATAAACCTTTGAAGCGATTCTGATAATATAGCTAAAACTATAATCCAACATTCGAAATTTGACTAATCAAAAAAAATTTGACATGAATTCTTTTCCAATTAAGTCATTCTTACATTACATCATATTTCAAGGCGTACAAATATATTCCAATCATTTCGTAACAGAGTAGACTCTCACTAATCCGACGCCTTCCGGCCGCGCCTCCACTCCCGCTTTCTAATCCTGGTCCGCGCTTGCGCTCTGGTCTCGTTGTAATCTCATAACTTACCACTATAGCACTTTCATATTTACCGCTCGCGCACATTCCTGTTTATCTTTCGCTACTGTTTGCAAGTGAAAATAGTGTAGCTTAAAAATGTGATGTAAATGGTTTCTATACAATCTAGTAATCCGAACATTCCAATAATCCGGCACTTCCTAGTTTTTAATAGTGCCAGATTAGTGAGAGTCTACCGTATTTTATTTCTGACATAATTTAGGAACGACTAAAATATGAAAGTTATAAAGAATTTACCTTTATGCTTTCAGGTTTGTGGACAGAAGAAGACTTGCTGAAAATGAACTGTATTATGCCCTTCAGTGCGCCGGAGTGTTTGAGGCCAAGAGTTAGTCCTAACGGTGTGCTGACTAGAAGACTGATTTCTTTTTTTTGCGTCACTTCGCGTGCGCGGTTACATACACTGTCAGGTTGCGTAGGGGCAGGTAAATCTCTCATGACAAATAACCAAGCATGTATTTCTCTCAATGTTATTTATGGATAACGTCCATTTAAAATAAAACAATATTGCAACATGCAAAATAAACTTTGCTGTTCAATTTCTTTTGTCCTAGCAAACGATTATTGCTTGTACTACAAGAATATGTTGATATTAGGATTGGACGTTTTGGATTTGAGCAATAAATGACAGCTGGCAGTGTTGCCCTGTCAAAAAAACCTGAAATTGCGTATTTTTATTTATTACTTTGTGGATGATGACGATGGTAGAGTGAATAGAGTTGCTATTGTTTATTCGCAGAGAAATATGAATACACATTATTATTAGAAATCAGAAAAGACAATAGTAGAAATAAGATGAATTATATTAAAAATAATGTTGGGACGCATTTTACAAAATACGGAATTACTATTTGATTTTAGAAAAATTTCGTACTACATATTGCCATTGTCAGTTGTTAAAGTCCACCAACTTGTACTGGAGCGGCGTGGTGGATTAAGCTCCAAGCATCCTCGTGGGCGTGGGGCATAATGAGCTGGTATGGTATGAACCTCTATTTTTTATTTTGAAGTCTTATAACCATCTAATAGTAAAAATCTACTAAAAATGGTCTCGCTGTGATGCATATTACAGCTCAACTACCAAACGTCCAATCTTAATAGCAACATAATCAACGGTAGTATTACAGACAATTTTAGTGAAAGTGAATCCTGTAATTCAAAACATCCCAGTCTCTGAAAGAGGCATCATGCTGTATGGTACAGTGTGCGCTGACAGCTCAACAAATCTATGTATTCATTTTATAAAGTCAGCAACACACCGCTAGACTATCGTCCCCAAGCCCCTCTCGCATGTGCCTCTGAAAAAGACAAAATCGAGAATAATAATGCCGAGTCAGTCATGGAAATTTCATCAGGCTTACGAATTTGATAATTTATAACCATTGCTGTTATCAATTTGCATATGTATTGTTGCATCAACGTTCCAATATTCACTGGACAATACTATCTGTTGCATTGGTCGTTCGTGATCAATGTATCTCATGTAAATTTATTCTCACTTCAAAACCAGTCAGTAGTGATTGATCCAATATCTATATTCTCTTAAAAAATAATAGAACTAAAAGTAGGGTACGACGAATGATTTAATGAAAATTAACAAAATAAAAAACCCAAAAAATCACAATGTGAATATTGGAACTTGGATCATAGTGAGCCTTGGAAATACTAAACAATCCAGGTCTTATCAGTGAGATCGCTATGTATTATATGTGAACATAAATCCTAACAACAATATTCGTAGCAATGGTCTGAACCTCCACTACGCCCCTGACACTTCTCTTAGACCTTTTTAACACCCCAGTTTGAGTCAAAGTGCGAGTCATTTGTTTAATATGATTTTTTTAGCGTTCCGTACTCAAATGGCTACCATCATACACTTAGAGAATCAGTGGTGTTTGTCTGTCTGTAAACCAGTTCTAATTTCTGAACCATCTTAAGCTGAAATTTTTCACAAACATAATTGAAAATAAGCACCAGAAAAGATTTCAGGAACAGAGTCCCCGCATCACCTAGCTGTCTGTACGGAACACTAACCGCGACAAGTATTCAACATATAACCTCGCAGCTCTTCAACTCAGCGTAATCTTCTGTTTGATGCCTTTTGGCAATAGATATCTCACTATACTATTTATTGTGAGGTTAATTTAACGTAATGGCACAAACATAAGATGTTCAACTTCTGGGCAAAGACAGTGACTATAAACGGAATCTGTAGTTTTCTTTAAAACGGAAGACCATTTTTTTAATGGATGAATTTGGAATATTTTTCGGTTCCTTCTTTTTTCCAAGGTAACCTTACCAAGGCCACGCGCCGCGACGTCGGTAGCGACTAATATTCCGCTAGGAGTTTGTCTGAACTGATTCAAGACATAATCTCTATCCTGTTGGTTTTTGTCACCATGGATAGCCAGAGCTCGCCAACCCGCCCTATTGACTGCTTTGGTTATTTCGTCAACCTGAAACATAAATGGTGTATAATTTCACATCACTACCACCTAATTAATATAGTTATAGATTGACATCAAGTTTGACTGATACACAAATTCATTCCTGAACTGATTAAATGGTTAATCATAACTGCCCTGCAAATTCAACTAATAATATTAGGCCTTAACCTATGAAATTGCCGTTTTGTACAAAATGAATTAAAGTATTTTTTTTCAAACATCTTTATTTCTGTTATTTATTCAAAGTAATTGTCCATGCAACCGATGCATCTTTGCTACCGTAGTAACAGTTTATTGATGCCCAACTTGTAAAAATCAACAAGACAGGAGGCAACAAACTCTTCTAAGGCATTTTGTACTGTCTCTCGGGAATTGAATTTATTTTCCGTTAAAAAGTTGTCCAAATTTTGAAAAAAGTAATCGTCGGTAGGCGCAAGGTCTGGTTAGTATGGCGGATGAGGGAGAACTTCCGACCCCAACTCTAGCAGCTTGGAGACTGGCCTAACAGTCTCCAAACAGCATGAGGTCGCGCGTCGTCGTGAAGGGCAGCGGGGACGACCAATTGACCAAAGCTGGTCGTGCGAGCTTCTCTACCATTGTTTTAAGTTCTTCACAGTACACACCTGCAGTAATGCTCATGCAATTTTATAAAAAACTGTGATGAATCACACTGACACTACACCACACAACAGTGACCATCACCTTCTTAGGGGTTATTTTTCGTTTAACACATTGCTTTGGTGCTAAACCAAGATCTAACCAACTTGCTGAGCGCTTTGGATTGTCGAAAAGAATCAATTTTTCATCACAGGTAACAATTGTGTTTCTGGTTCTGGTTCAAAATTCTTTCATTTCTGTGCTTGTTAAGCAATGCGAGGCAGATCTCGACGCGTACGTTGCGCTGGCGATCGTTATGTTCGTGGGGTACCCATCCATCCAGCTTTTTTACTTTGCCAACTTGTCGCAAATGGTCCAATATTGTTTTGATGCTAACATCAAAACCTGCTGCTAGATCAGCTGTAGTTTGAGTATCATCAGCTTCCACAATCGCCTTCAATTCATCATTGTTGACCAAAGTGTCTGGGCCACCACAAAGTTCATTATTCAAGCCATAATTTCCACAACAGAAGTGCACAAACCAATAAGGGGTTGTAGGTTCGTTTGTTAAGTTCTCTCCGTAAACGTTATTGATGTCACGTGCCGTTTGTGCCGCATTAGTGTTCATTATGACGAAAAATGTTCAAATGTAATGAAAACACAACGCTAATCAATAAACAAAAAATTGACTTTGTAAAAAGAATGTCATGTTTTTAAAACAAAATTAATTTGAATTTAGAATTCACAGCCAATCAAAATTTTGTTTTTTAATTGAAATGGCCAGTACTGAAGAATGGCTGCTTCATAGGTTAAGACCTAATACATAATTCAACTTAAGAAATAAAATAAATAAATCAGATCCTAATCTTCACCTTTCTCTTTGTTTCAGCAAATATGATTGTCTTAGTTTCTTCTTCAGATGATATTTCAGTAAGCAGAGTGACAAGTTTGTCGGCCTTCTCCCATTCCTCACAAATATCGACAATCTGTAGAATGTTGTGGTTCGCCGACAGTGATAAAGAGCCAATGTTTATCTGGATGTAGTCGTGCAAGAACTCTTCAGCCAAATTTCGCACTTCCTTTGGCCAGGTGGCAGACCACATCAGTACCTATTCATGGAACAAAATTTTAAATATTAAAATCATCTACACTAATATTGTAATTCAAAAGCATTATTTTGTCCTAGATTTTACTATTGAAAACAAATCTACATAACATCCTATGTTTTCCCATTTTCGTTTCTGCAGCTTTCTATCACATTTCTTTATTTCTATTTTCATTACTATTCCAACTCAGAACTCGAAGTTATGCATGTCATACATAGCCCGTCTTGATTAGTTCTATATTCCATGAGGACCTTAACCAGAATAATATGTCAGCCTATGATACCTTCAACTAATCCTCCATACAAAAATTCATGTCCTTTCGTTGTTTTGTTACAGTTCGAAAAGAGGACAAACAAACACACTGTCATATTTACAATATTAGGCTATTAACATTAACAACAGAAAGTAACATTGTACTATAGAAATTTCATTGTTGAATACGTTAATGTAAAGTACTAGACTCCAGATTCAGAACTAAAAACAGCCTACTGTCAAATAACAAGAACTAAACCATCATGTATATAAATAAGCAGTGGATGCTCTGTCAGAATCAAGATCAGTCATGACTTGAGAATGAGATAAAATCACCTGTCGATCTGGTCGTATTTGTTCGATGATTTTTCTGATCTGTGGTTCGAAGCCCATGTCCAACATGCGATCAGCCTCATCCAGTACTAGATATGTGCATCTTTTCAAATTTGTTGTACCTGAAATATTAACACAACTCTATGAAAATAATTTATAATGTATCACATCTTAAGTTAGTCGGGATACACAAGGATATGAAGTCCAGCTTTGATACCATTGCCTACAAATCTATATTGTAAGCAGATTGTATCTACAGCAGCATAAGCAATCCTAAGATTTTTCTTTTGGTACACTTTTGGGCAGCAAAGCTGTACCGAGAATGCAAGAATAGAAGGCATAGAAAGTAACAGTTACTTTGAGGTTAATACATGTCTGTCACCATGTACTGATAAAGCTATAATGGCGTAATGCTTCAGTGGATAAGGGACCACAGTCCAAGAGGCTCAGAAGCAATGACTGTGGGATTTTAGCCCATTGTGCCAATATTGTTTGCGTCAACCCTCATTGCATCAAATCACGAAGACACAACATGAACATGATCAGGTAATCCTCATGTGTGATACACAAGCCAGGCTGTTTTAATTAGAAAAAACCCAACTAGACCAGTGGCTGGAGTTAAATATCATAGTCCTCTAATTGGGACTTGAAGGACTAGAGATTGAAGAAACAATTCATGTCCTCCTTGAATGCGAGGGGTGACCACCTATGAGGTTCCATGGTTAATAGGGGGTCTTTCAAAATACCGCATGTGGAGTGACATAACTTTTGGTGGTGCCATTTTGAAAAACTCTTATTGTATCAATTGTACAACGTTGCCTTTTAGACTGGCAAAATTATCCAATCCCAGTTCCAAAAAATAAAAGAAGCCATCGGCCACAATGGATTCAATGAGCTTTCTAGAGGAGTTTTGGTGGCATGAGTAGAGACAGCCATATCAACAATGCTGGAAAACCGATGTAAAATAATATCTATTTTGTAAACAAAATCCATCAGATCAAATTTAAAAAAATTGATACCCTAAACACCAGAACACATAAACAATTTTTCACTCTACCTAGAAAAACATCATTGTTGACCAGCACAGCTAAAGAGATCAATGCATTTTGCGTCCTAAGAAATCATTAACTCCTTAACTATTCATCTTCCTCAGGGTAATGCAAATCAGTGTTTACCACAGTTGCAATAGTAGATTGTTACGCAAGGAGTGAAAGGGATCTATTTAGGCATGAAATAGTTTGACGCACAAGCGTAGCGAGGGCACTAATAGTTCGAGTGCCTAACTAGGTCTTTCACCCGAGGTAAACTGCTTTACATTATGAATATGAGGTAAACTCTGCTTTTCATTACGAATATGAGGAAAGTAAAAAAAGCATTAAATCCATATCTAAATCTGATGAACATATTTTATAGAAATATCTGCCTATGTAACTAATCAGCACTTGACAAAACAACTGAAGATCGAATTGCCGTTTTCTTGTCTTTTTTATGTTTTTTTTTTCTGTGGCATTCTATTCAGCCAGTATATTATATCATTGATGATGGTAAATATTAAAGTAAAATCTATATAAATTAAATGTTAATTTAGTTAAAAGTAAATTATAAGTATAAAGTCATACTACAAAATTGGTGATAATATTTTTAATTATAATTTTATGCCAAAATTTCACAAAGTTGTATTAAAGTTGGGACATGGCTAGCATAGTTTTTTTTTTAATTTTTCTAACAGCAGGAAAAATCATTTCCCAGAGACGAAAAGTACTACTTTGATTCCTTTGATTAGGTAACTTCAAGTGTACTTTCAGAGAATGAGTAATAAAAAATTATTTTCCTCATGGGTGGCATAGAATCTCTCATTACATGAAGGATGCACTCGTGTTTGGGTATACGTGTCCTACTTTAGGAACCTTCGCTGCTCTCTGGATCCAAGAATTCAACGGAAATACACTTTTTTTGCTTTTAATTTTGACCCCCTTGGTTAACAATCTACTACTAAAATTAGAGGTCATTGTCCATTGACGTTTGTGAGCATGTTAGATGTAAGCTGACAGACGATATTGAATTTTTTAATCAAGTGGTGTTCAGAATGGGTGCATTTATATGGTAATTCGGCATTGCAAATTCAGAAACTTAAGTATCACATATTATGTTAACAAACCGTCGCAAAGTTGGTGTTATTGATTTTTTTTGTAAACGATTTGTGCGAAAAGCATTTTGTGGTGGAGCTTTAATTTCACATCAGTGAAATTTGATAGCTAGTAAGTAATTTAAATGTTCTCTGGTCACTATATACAAGAACCAATATAATAAACAGTGGAACTATTACTATAATCGAAAATTATATACCTTTTTCCAGAAAATCAATCAGTCTTCCAGGAGTAGCAATAACTATCTCCACACCTCGCTCGAGGCATCTACCCTGCGGTCCTTTTGGGGCTCCGCCAAACACACAAGTGTTCCGAACTTGGACGTTTTGTCCAAAGTCAGTAGCAACCTAAAATGAATGATGTCCATAAAGAACGGGAAAAAAATTCATCATTTTCAGAACACCAAAGCAAAACGTTAGAATATCATAGCTTTTAATTCGGTAAAATATATATAATATTAATGGCACTTTTATGAGATAAACATATTTGCAGACACTTTCTGATGTGCACTATGTGAATGATTGTTGATAGGTACAGTGAGCAGCAAACTAATAGATAATAAAATGCATAGAAAAAAAAAATTGATTCAATACAATAGTGCAACTCTACCAAGGTTACGTTCAGAAACCTTGACTTAGTAGAATCATGAAATTTATCTTAAACGAAATAAAAAAAAAAATTATAGAAGTCTGCAATTTTTTTTAGCCTCCTGATAAGCCGAGGTTTTCGAACATAGCCAATCAGGAGATACTTTTCTAAAACATCTACAATAAAAAGATCAATTTACAATGTGTCGCAGTCCTGAGTCGTCATTATCCAGGCTCTCCGACGCTATCCCATTCATAGAAATCAGTGCCTGATGCCACAAAAAAAAATTCCACAAGTAGGTACTGGTTTTATATTCACATTCGTATGAAAAATACCTATCATTTTTAAAAGTCGTTATAATAAAACCGAATTTTTATTCAAAATTAAATGAAAGTAAATGGTTTTTCAGCTCGATTTAGGGAAAAAGAAACTGAACGTACCTGTTGTATCTGCTGAGCCAGTTCTCTAGTCGGAGCTAACACCAGCACAATAGGACCATCATCACGCAGTAATCTAGGTTGGTTGATGATGTGCACAATGGCTGGGAGTATATATGCCAAAGTTTTTCCAGAACCAGTCTGAGCTATGCCCACCATATCCCGACCAGATAAAGCGATGGGCCAGCCCTGAGACTGAATGGGTGTCGGATGGGGGAATCCCTGCTTTAAGATCTCCCTCATCGCATAATCTGGGAATCCACCCTCTTCAAAGTAAATACTCGGCGCAGGTACGTCGCGGCCTTTGACAGTGATCTGATGTTGACTGCGGTATTGCTCGATTTCGGCAGGCGAGCGCGTCTGCACGTTGGGATGTGGTACATAAAAGTTTTTCTGGAACGGAGTTAAAGTGACAGTATCCCATCGGATTTTCCTTAAGTTTCCGCCAGGTTGGTCGTTTTTACTACGAAAGTCGTCCCGGCCAAAGCCGCCGCGGTTCCCGAAGCCCCGGCCGCCATCGCCGCGACCGCCCCGGCTGCTACTGAAACGGCCACCGCCTCGGTCACCAGATCTATCGCTAGAACGACCACCTCCTCTGGAACTTCCACGGCCACCCCTACTACTGCCGCTGCCACCACGACCGCGACCGCCACGTCTATCATCACCGTACCTGATGCGTAAAGCCGACATTAACTACCATGTATGTAATGCACAGATATTATATATTTGATGCAATTAATACTTACATTTTAAAGTTATAGTTTTTTATTCACGACGTGTGAATCACAATTGGAAATATCAAGCACTAGTCCTTAATTTAAAATAAATATGATCAAATTCAAATATGCAAGCTAACTACCGTAATGTAATTACTAGTATTACTACACGATCCACCATTTGTAATAGTTTTTTTTGTTCTACAGCTTGTCTATGACAATGACTGTACTATTTTCTGACATAGGTACCTACGTCTTTATGCGTTTTTGTTTTCAATCGAAACTAGGGTTCAAAAGAAGAGTCTGATTTCGTTTGTTTAAAAAAATATGTATTAGCAATTAATTTTTCAAAATGGTGATTGACAACACCGGACATGACATATTGACAATTCCAGTTGTACGAAGTACTTACTAGTTCGGCTCTCTTAGGTTGGCGGTCAAGAAATGGTTTTTTTTTTTTTTACTTATTCGTTTGTTCTTGATTGTTCGATCAAATTCATTGTTTGTTCGTTCGTATTCATTCGAATGCACAGACAAGTCAACCTTATAGACCACGCTTTGACAGGGAGTAGCATTCGCCAAGGCTATGTAGTGACACTACATAACTACGTCACTAGTGAGCCGTCAGTTGGAAGCACGTCGGAAGCCATTAAATTGTCAATTTTGAACGAGCCAATGAAAACTAGCCGACCTCTCCCCACACCCCGCCACTTTTTGGCGATTTCGTTTTCATACTGACGTTTATTAAAGCGTGGTCTATAGGTTGACTGGTCTGGGTTCGAATGCTTCATTATCGAGTTCAAAACGTATAAGATATCAGAGGCTACAGTTTAACACCTAAATGTTTCAAATATGTTAAACAAACGAAAATATTTAGAGTTGAATAGTGCCACGTTTTCGTGGCAAAACCACGATTACGTGGCAATGCCACGATTTCGTGGCAATAAAATAAAATAATCTGTGAAAATCTGATTTGGGTAGGTTCAGTTTCAATGAAACCGATGGTTGCGGGGACTGCAAGATCTGTGGATTTTTTTTTAATTTAAAGTCTTACAACTATTACAATGATGTCCATGCGCACTTACCATTTAAATACTCGCTAATACAATAGTACCTAAGCTTTTTTCATGAGTTGGACTTTAACTTGCTTTATAAATTTATTAGAATTCAAGTCTAACATTTCTTTTGGAATTTTATTATAAAAACGGATACAATTTCCCATGAAAGAATTATTAACCTTTGAGAGCCTGAACCTGGCAGGCCTGGAATTGATAACATATGCTTATGTCTTGTATTTAAGTTGTGGCCATCACCCACCCTAGAGAAAGCATTTAAGTTTTTATGTGCATAGGTATATTATATTTTCATAAATTTACTGACAAGGGACTGTTATTAACTATACTTTCAAGTTTATTTGTACTGATTCATTTTTTAAGCGCCATTTCTCGAGTATCTGAAAAAAGTAAGATAGCATAATTATTATTACGAACGAACAAACGTTTTTATATAGTTACGATATTTTACAAAGCACGACCGGATAATGGTAAATATATTACCACTTCAATTAAACAGTTATATTTCGTACAAATATTAGGTCACTTCGAATATCTTATACGTACATTTGGAAGAAACTAATATAGTTTACGTTACCTATTGAATACCAATATTACTTACTTAAATATTCTTTTAAAAACTTTCCAAAAACTTCAAACTGCCGAGATTATTTAATTATTTTGCACAAACTTTTGTACGTAAATTAGATGTGTTTATGTGACTCCAGAAGATTATTCAATTGGAAAAAGATATGTTGTAAAAAATATTTACTCGTGTAAAAAACGAATATTTCATAAAACTGCAAATATTTTCAAAATTAAAATTAAACGATACTTAGTTAAAAAAATATTATTTTCCTAAGCATATACTTGATTTGATGTTAGTTGTTTTTATTAAGCAATAAATCTTATTAATAATTATTTGGGTTTCATTTAAAAATATACCTATATATATAAATATTATAATACTAGCGACTATCTGCACTATATATCGATTGTCGATATCGATAGACGTCACGTCGATAAACGTGGAACGTCACTATAGGTGAGCTGCTATTGGTCGTGGTCGGACCAATAGCAACTCACCAGCACGCTGGCGCCGTGCCGTTAACAGGAACTAATAATTGATACCACGAGCATCCCACAGAAGGCCAAATTGCCAATGGCCATAGTAGCTATGGCTTATGGGCGGGGCGGGCCTTTCATTCAAACCTCAGATTCAAACTAGCAAATGAATATGAAAAAGACTTTATTGTAGAATTATGGTAGAATCAAATAGAAATAAGCAGATATGGGTGGTTATGAGATGATTCGTTACATGGTTCCATAAATTAGAGGACCATGTGCTACTATGGTGATGCTGCATCCATGTAATGATAGAAGTACCTATAACAATGATGTAAATACCGGTGAACGGTGAAATACCTATGTTCCAGTTAGATTCCCATTTTTAGGCCGAAGTGATTAATAATAAAGTCTAGTAGGGATATTTTCATTGCATAGACCTATGTTTCTCATATCATAGTCTATATATACTATGAAATAAGGATCAATAAAATTAACGAAATGAGGTCAGGGGATCAACTTCGGTACATATTGATCAAACGTAAGGGAAACACTACAATATTATGTTGGTGAAGAGAACGCGTGTTTTATTTTGTGAGAATAACTTTAACATTCCTTCGTGAAATTTGAATTGAAAATGGACGCTTCGGTGCCTGCTTTTGAAAAACCTCATTCACGTTTAAGCGTTTTAGATTGGACCAAAAACATACAAACATTACAGAATGAAGCCAGAATTCGTCGTTTCGAATCTTATGATTTGCGGAAATGCGCTAACCAGTTGAGAAATGAAACTTCTATTACAACTCATTGGGATACTTACGTTAACAATGAATTGCTGCGCGACAGGCAAGTATACCTCAAAGTTTTTGCTCCCTCGGGAAAGTTTGACCTAGTAGGTATATAGGTAAATAAGGAATTTTAAGGGATGATGGATACCGCTTGTGTTGATGAAGGTACTGCTCTGTGAAATCTGTGATGCAAAAAACCACACCAAAATTGGCTTAGCCCCCTGATGATTAATTTATAATCGTTAAACCTTTCTAATAACTTGCTTTTAACCACATCAAAAGCGACTTACTGTGGCGGTCTACTGCTATCCCTTAAGTTTTCATAACCGCAAAGCATATCTAATAACCTAAATTATAAGTGATGCCCATTTATTGCAAAAAACCGCGTCAAGATCGGCGCTTATATTTCTTAGGCCACAAATGCATTTGCAATAAATCGACTGCAATGTGATATCTGAGAGCCAGTGCTTTCGAAGAACTAACTTTGCTAGTAAAATAAACACGCCAAGTCTTACTGTTTTGCTTGAAATTTGATCTAATTTGATCTCTGAAATCAAATGAGAATCGGTATGTATGTGCATGTTATCGAACGTCTCTTTGCTGCAGGCAGCTACAAATTATATGCGGCTTAACTTAAACTCTTGCTACATGCCAAGAATAGTAGTATAATACTGCCAGCAACCTAAAAAGGTTATATATGTTATATCATTCAATCGTTACCTATTTATTATTAACATAAGCGGTCTTGTGCATTTTCGTGACTTAGGGTATCCAAATAGAAGAACTTGATTGCTTAAAATCAACAGGAAAAATTCCATGTAATGGTGAAGCATTAGGTGAAATGGCCAGGTTACGAGAACGTGAATGACATAAGTTTAGGTGTAGTGAAAGTCTCTTGTTACATATATGATAGTAGTACTATAACTATTATATAGTTTATTATGTTTCAAAACTAAAAAATAAATTTTAGTTAAAAAAAAAACTAAAAAGGTGGCAGCTCTGAACAAAAAGTAAAAAATTAAATAATTAAATCATTTTTGATAACTGTTTAAAATAAAAGTAAAGGTACATCTTATTACCATTCTTGATTCCTAAAAGTAGTAAGTAGGTACCTACTTATTCACTTATTTTATGTTTCCTTCAAAATGACAACTTGCTGCACGGGCAAGCGCAAGCGTGCGCCTTAGGAGTAAAGAAAGAAACTTACCTAATTGGGTGTGACGCGCAGTAGGTAAATCTTTGTCAACACATATACATAAAGCCATATTGTATAAAGCGAGTCTCTGCTATGCCACACGAGCGTTGGAATGATTTCTTATTTTTATGACTAAAGCAACTTCATAAAATGTTTATGGTAGCTCACTAGGGACTAAGCAAAATAGGAGTGAGCGGTATGCCGGATGTCGTCTAGACGCACCCCAGTTTGTAGGTTTAATAAATGCTTTAAAAACACAAAACAATTTATTTAAAAAAAGGAACCGTAAAACTTCCTCCTAATTTGTAAAAGCCTTTGTCTATTAGACAATATCCTTTAAAATCGATGTTTGTATAGTTTTAAAAAATATCCAATTTCCGTAAACTACTCATTTTTTTATGATCTAGCGAAGTTAAAACGTAGTAAGTACCTATCGTGTTTTGAACCGCATTCAAAGCTTTACTACCTATGTGTACTATTTAAGTATTTAACTACAACGTGTTTTTTTGGTCCAAAAATATTAATATTGTATTGCAAATTGGTAAAATTGGTTGCAAAAGTTCAACCTTTAAAAGACCTTAAAGCCTTTTTAAACGAAAGCGACAACCGTGAACGCATATATTCATGTATTAACCATAATTGAACATAATATCGAAAATGTTTCAGGGAAATAATTTATATACATTTTTAGTATTGGACAGCCATTTAATTAATTATTTTTCTTATAAAACATCCTTCAGGATACACGAAGTGCAATCATGGCGGGAAAAACAAAGGTTCACTCGTGAAAACGTTCGGGACGAAATACGAGCGCTGAAAGAGGAGAAAAACAACACCGAACTACATTTGGAATCTCTACAAGTACCACTTGCAGTAGCGATGCAATGTCTATCGAATAGAGACCAGCGTGTGCCCCCCGAGTTAACTAGAGATCAATTAGGGGAGGAACTTAAGACAGTAAGTTTTCATAAAAAGTAAATAATATTTTGTAGTACAGACGGAGGAGTGGGGTTATTGACTACAGGCAATTCCTTCTATCAATCTGAGCACACTGTCAACGAGCAGCACGACGTTTTCCCTATCCAGTTGGATGACGAAACAAGCGGCAGACACATCGAGAGGATCGAGAGTATATCGAAAC
This sequence comes from Luffia ferchaultella, assembly GCA_949709985.1. Classification (NCBI taxonomy): domain Eukaryota; kingdom Metazoa; phylum Arthropoda; class Insecta; order Lepidoptera; family Psychidae; genus Luffia; species Luffia ferchaultella. The sequence goes on from OX453252.1 coordinate 1,546,129, forward strand.
TGAGACCATGATGACCAAGATGGTCGACGTAACTGCCGCACTGGCACTGTTGACTTTATTGTATGATACTCGTAAAACTTTTATTATAATGTTATCTATTCTTGATCACAGCTTCTGCCAAACCCTCTCGTATATATATAAATAATATGTTTAGTGGTCTCATAGTGGCCACTGATAACCATATGAGCTTTTAAAATTTGCCGTGTTACGGACTGTTACGTCATTACGTGCGACGCGATTCATCTGAAAAATGGCCTCGGCCGACGGTGGCGGCGTGGAGGGAGGCAGATCGCTCAGTTAGTCCGTCGTCGTCAACGCTTAGGAGCTGCCTTGTCTCCTCGCCGCGCACGCTAGTTTAAATTCTTTCAATGTCCGCTAACACAACATTTTATATTTTCAGGAACTGCATTTAATAGAGAACCATAAAAGAATATTAACAGAAGTATGTAATGCAGGATGGGAGAAAATTAAAGATCTAACAAACGTACTATGTCGGCTGGAAAGAGAGATACGAAATAAAGATGAGACACTGAATTTAGAATATCATGTAAAAGACTTAAACAGAGAGAGTTCAAACATCTCTTACAAAATAGATCCGACTAGGATACCTGCTGAGTAAGATCCTTTATACATATTAATACTAATAGTAGGTAGGTATAAAAGGCAAAAGATTTGATTTTTTGTTTGTTATTGATAAACTCAACAAGCATATACTTAACTAATTTTAAAAATTCTTTCATCTCTATAGAAAACTATAGTATCAGCGCGTACAGTTACAATCAAACTTTATGGCGGATCCGAAAGTAGGCAAGCAAGTCGCGTCGCAGGGGACGCAGTGGAGCGAGGGGCATATGCATAGATATGGCATATGACTGTACCTGCGCAAGCACACATCGCGATGTGTAACATGGGCTAAATTTTATTTTCAAAGTAGCTTTCTGCCTGCGGCTCTGCTCGCGTGAACTACACAGTTGTGTCGGGACCGCTAGAAACAAAAAAAACATAGGTTACTTTTTAACCCGGAAAAGGGGGTTCCGTCCAATTGTGTAGTCTAGGCAAGCGGAGCCGCGGGCGGAAAACTAGTATTTAATAAATAAAACAAACTTAATTTGGTTAGCAGCTTCGTCAGCAATAGAATCATCTAGATCTAGGAGGACGCTACTATAAGTGACACCGTGGAGAAAAAGCAGTTAGGTAGGGGCCTCTCTCTGTCTACTTAGTAGGTACCTAACTCAAAAGTTTGTCTGTTGAAGAAATCAAATATTTTTAAATATTTCAAATATGTTTCAGATACTTACGTAGCTTACTGAGTACCCTACCTAAATTGAAATTATTGAGTAGGAATCCACGTTCCATAGAATCCACAGACTAGAATCATAGCAATTAGAATTGTATTTAAGTATGATCATGTTGGGTAATAACTTAATTGAATAAACATACCTATGTAGGTACCTTAATTATTTTTAGATCCATGACAGAAGAAAGTTACGAAAACTATATTATAAATACAATCAAAATAGCTGAACAATTAATTAATGAATCCAAGAATTTGAGAGAAACTATGTTCAAGAATAGAGAAACAGCTAGGAACCAAATGTACGCTCAATGTCAAGAAGTTGAAATGATAATGCGGAGGAGGGTGTTTGATATACAGCGTGCTCGGAACGAAATGGAATGGCAGAAGCACAAGGTGGGTTTCAACAGTTAAAACGTGTACTTAGAAAAATCCACAACAATAAACGTAAAGTTGTTCGTCTGTTTTTTCTCTACGTCTTGATAGAGCAACGAAAGGATATTACTTTTTGCATTGATACTCGTAATTGAAAAGACAAAGGGTAACATAGGCAACTGCATATCCTGGCTGACGGTTTCAATGGGATAGAAGCTTTTTCTTTACTTAAGTCGCGTCGCGTCGTAACGAAACGATGTGATTTTTTTCACAGGGACGTGATAACATGATTATGGGAACGTTATTAGGTAATCTCTGTACAAAAACATATTGACGGGAAAATGGTAGGTAATCGAGAAATTATTGCTTGTTTGTGACCTGATATCTTGAGTACTTTGTCTCGAGAACCACTAAAGCAATAGAAAGGAAACAGGCAAGACAAAACACGTGAGTTCGATTCCCGTCCGAGACAAATATTTGTGTGCTTGAAAATGTACCTATATTTATTCCGTGTCAGCGTGTAAAATAAAAAGTATTTATATAAGTACATATTTAAAAAAAGAAAGAATATTTAAGTATGCAGGTATATCAGCGTTGCTTAGTTTGGGACTAGATGGCGTTGTATGGGATGTCCAGGTATTGTTATTAATTTTGATGTAACTTCTACATTTAGGTATACTGTATAAATGAAATCGTGGTTCAATACGGGGCGTGTATACGTGGCAATTTTATGAGCAGAACAATAAGAAGAAAATTATAGGTACCAAGCGTAAGTAGGTACGTAGTCGCGGGCGGATGTCAATAGTAATTTATTAACTGAATTTCCAGCTCGAAGACCATTTGGTAATACTGGATAGAGAAATAAAACAATTAAGAGCAGCTGTGGCCGATAAAATAAATCCTTCTAAGTTAGTAGAAACAAGATTAGAAGTGAGGAACAGAAGACCAGTGCTGGAAAGAGTACAGGATAAAGTTTTGAGTGGATTATTAGAAGAACACGAAAGGCTTCATCTGTCGAAAAATTTGTTGGACCAGAAATTGGAAAACGCATTGTTAGTATTAGAAATACCTATACGTATTATAATTCACAGTTTATTACATTTGTATAAGTGTACAAAGTTATTATATTTAAATTTATAAAAAGGAGAATAACGCTATATTGGGTATGTGAAAGAAATTAAATTTATATTTTAGTAATCGCTAACTATAACATTAATACTACGTTATTATTACAATATAACATTATGACTACTTTTATTTTTCTTATTTTTCAAAATAGTCCTATAAGAGGACCCTTATAACATTTCTCTTAGACACTGATCCATGCGGTAAATTTTTATAAAATCGTTTTTGCTCATGGCTCTATCTGTTGCTTGAGCAATATGCACAAATATATTATTGTACAAAATCAATATGCCTCTGAGTTTGCCCCTTTCTTCTTCCTAATTGATTTTCGTAGTTGATCCAACAAATTAATATAATATACAGCATCGCAGCGTAGTTTTTTGTTATATATAATCTCATTAAAAAATCTTTTTTTTAGATCAACCTACCATGGCATGAACAATCATTATAAAAGAGTGTGCAAAGATTTGGAATACAAAAATCAAGCTTTGGAGACAGACAGACGGCTTATAGAAATAAGGAAACCTGTACATTTACCAGATGAAACGGAATTTAAGAGAAATGTTGGATATTGCCATATGAGAGATGAATTAGTACCAGAGTGAATAGAGTTATTTAGCTTATCTTCTTACTGCAGGGATTTCAAAAAAGACATACATACATGTTGTGTTCAAATATAAGAAGATAAGTTGTAGGCGAGTATAGTAAATTACCTACTGCCGCGGTCCGCAAGTGCAGCATAACCGGACGATCGTGAATATGCAGGCCGAGGCACGCATTACAGAGTCCGGTTACGCACAATTGTGGCCAAGGCTTGTATAGTAGGTACTTTTCTCAAAGATGCGTGTAAATTGAAACAATTACATATAGCAGGTAAAGTTAATATAAACTACTTATATTGACATCTATATTACAATAATAAAAATAGTTTAGGTAGGTAATTTTGCCCGCAATCACAGACAAGCCAACCTTTAGACCACGCTTTAATAAACATCAGTACGAGAACGAAATCGCCAAAAAGTGGCGGGTTGCGGGGAGAGGTCGGCTAGTTTTCATTCATCATCATCATCATCATCAGCCCATTTTTACCCCACTGCAGGGGCTTAGGCCTCCCCAGGGTGAGGAGGGGGGCTTAGTTTTCATTGGCTCGTTCAAAATTGACAATTTAATGGCTTCCAACGTGCTACCAACTGACGGCTCAATAGTGATGTAGTTATGTAGTGGCACTACATAGCCATGGCGAATGCTACTCCCTGTTAAAGCGTGGTCTAAAGGTTGGCTTGTCTGTGCCCACAATTCACCGCGTTCCAGTGTCGTTTCTTTTTTTTTTTAATTCATTTAATGGCGCATTCTTTTTGTCGTGCCAGTTCGAAATTTAAGTAAAACTTAGATGAGTTATCTGTTTAGTTATCAATGTTCGGGTTTAAAGGAGTTCGTTCCATTTTCAAATTACATATTCGACCGCTCGAGCACGCCTTAAAAAATTGTGAGACACTGTCTGGTCCGGTACTGCAAGTATGATTTATCCTAAAGAAGGTTGTGCGAGATATGGTCGTATACGGTAGCATCTTTGAGAAAAATAAATAAATGTAATTATTCTGTACACTGTACGAAAACGCAGATTTATGGGACCTGTAACATTATTCTAAATTATGCTTCTTTGACATGGATCTCAATTTCTTTCTTCTGTGATACTGATAATGTAGGTATATAATCAGTGCATTAGAAGAGAATAATATACCTACTTAGTGATTAAGAAATTGTTGTGTTCATATTTGATAACTACAGAAGTATGAACGTAAATAACATTCACTGTTGGAAAAAAAAACAGATTTACGAGATCCATAATTTATTCTAGACTAGGACCGTAGATACCTATTCTTTTCAAGTTTTCACTCAATTTCTTTGGCCTATGAATTAAATCATAAGAATAATTATTTCAACTGCACTATCGGATAAAAATAACAATGACATGGTTGTATAAAGTATTTTTGGGGTTCCGTACCTAAAGGATAAAAAACGGACCCTAAAAAAGACCCTATTACTAAGACTCCGCTGTCCGTCCGTCTGTCACCAGGCTGTATCTCATGAACCATGATAGACAGTTGAAATTTTCACAGATGATGTATTTCTGTTGCCGCTATAACAACAAATACTAAAAAAAACCAGAATCAAATAAATATTTAAGGGGGCTCCCATAAAACAAACGTCATTTTTTTTTTGCACGTTTTTGCTCGATATTGATAACGGCAACAGGTAGACGCTTGAAATATTTACAGAATATTTCGTTAAATATTCAGTTTAAAAATAATAATTCAAATAATTAAATTAAAATAAAACAATTAATATTATATTGTGGCACGTAACCCTCCGTGTGAGAGTCCGACTCGCACTTGGCCGGTTTTTTTTCATTACATGCAACCAGGTCATAAGTTCTGTCAACTATTTTGGAAAATTAATTATGTATAGTGTACTATAGGTAAGTTTAGAGGTCTATTAATCAAATATATTAAAAAGAAAAGTTATTTAGTGCAGTATGTAATTTTATAAACACTTAAAATGCCCTCTCTTATTTTCAATACAGCTTTTTAACTTGCGTGGCCGCCAGTCGCCTATTGCAGCACGTACGTTCGACCGTTGACCGGTGACGACCGATTAGCCTAGTAGGTAGCGATCCTGCCTACGAAGCTGGAGGTCCCGGGTTCGAATCCCAGGTCGGGTCAGTATTTATATGATGAATATTGATACTGGTACCGGGTCTTGGCTGTTATATGTGGTGTCTTCGCTTGGTACCCAAAACACAAGCTAATGCTTAGTTTGGGGCCTAGACGATGTTGTGATGTGTATGTCATTATTATTATTATTATTTGATCGATGATGCTTTGAGATACTTCAAATTTCAATGAGGTTTGGCGCAGGCAGACACCTAAATACTGCCATATTCTGTAATCCAACGGAATCAAGTCTGGATTAAAGCAAGCACATTCTTTACGCCCGATGATGTCAAGGGCGGTTAACCAGTTTTGGGTGCTTTTTACCATACGGTTTGACGTCGAGTCTTATTGGAATACTCCTGCCTATTTTCGAATATTGTTTGAGAAAGAATTTCTACAGCGTGGGAAAAGAATCTGTTACACAACAGCACTAGTTTCTTTACACCTTTCTCACAGAAAAACATCTAAGGCTTGATTGAATAGGAGAGTCCAAGCTAAACCATTAGTGTCGAAGGATGATATACATGCTGGACCTCCGGGATCTGCTTGCTCGCTATTTCACTTTTGTGGGCGTACTCTTTATCACTTTAGTTATTGTAACTTTTCTCTAAGTTCCATTTTTTTGTCAAAAAAAAAGTTCGCGCTATTTTTCTCCCCAAGCTGCTTTTACAAAGCATTAAATCTTTAGCATTAAATTCTTCAGACGTGAATAGAGATGTCCAGTTTTTTTTTCGATACGTCCGTAGCCCCAGGTCTTCATTTAACACACCTTGTAATAGTTTCGTGCTTAGCCCCATCTGAATAGCTAACGTTTGCTTAGGCACGGCATTTCAATGGATTTGCACCTTCACTACTTTGAGAACAGCTGGTGTTCTAATCATACAAGGCCAGCCGCTCCTCTCTCGGTTTTCGAAGTTCAAATCATCCTTGAAAAGTTTCATAGTACGATAAACAAAATTTATTTTAAATTTTGAATATTAAAGTTGGCGCATAAGTACAGCAATGTAACACAACATCATATGGAAAGAGCTATGCTTGTTGTTTTATGCGGCATTGAATTCGTAACGTATAAATCTGCAGAATTGCGAGGTCATGCAATGTGGCATCGCTTAGTCGCGGCGATCGTACGAATTATAACACTGTGAAATGACATAGCAAAATTGCTGAGCTATTTGTCGAAACTTCATCAGAACTCAGCAATTTTAACTAAATATTTATTTCTGTCAGTGTAACCCATTTCAACAAAATCTTGAAACTTTTTGTTTAGTTTGGTAAGCTCTACACATTCTATAAGTTTGGACTACGTTCAGCGGAAACGCCCCTTATAGACCGACAAGACTATAGACAAACGCGGCGTAGGTACTTTCTAATATGTATAGATAGATATAGCTGTGAAATAAAAACCAAGACAATTTTTATCATGTTTATTAACAATTGACAGTGCAACAATAAGCTTGTAAGTGAAAGGTTTAACTATTAGGATTAAAATTTAAATATAACAATTAAGTATTTTAAATATCTCTAGTGTAACGATATTTTATAAATCATATATGTATATCGAATAAAGTAGTAATTTATTTGTTTATTTTTATCACTAAAATAATTCTAAATTAATGTCTGGCAAGCAAAAGATTGCACCACGGAACTATACACTGCAACACGATACAGGAACACTTTTTAAATAACATTCATTTTTTTAGGCATTACATATTATTGAAAGACTCAATTAAAAAAACAATTAGGTTAGTAGGTCAAATTTTCACAATGAAATCATTTTCCCGAAAGAATCATCAAAACAGCCGTGGTCACTAAATTAAATGTAAATGCTATACGCACAAAAGTCACCGCGCGTGTCGCTACGATATATCGTCGGTGGCCGCCGACCGACATCATAGTTAGTCCGTTGCGCACTCCCACGCTGACACACAAACTTTGTTTGTATAACAAAAGTATCTTCTTCTTAGTTAATGGCGTTTACTGCCAAAGTATCAAAGAAGTTTACAAGTTTAATTTTTACGTTTAGAAAAATGTCTCAACAGTTAGGGTTGCTAAGTATAGATCTTATTTATGGACATTCATTTTAGTTTGCAATCTTTCGCTGGCCAGAAAATAATATAAAAACAAATAAATTTATTTCAATAGGAAAACTTGTTTTGGTCAAATTTGAATATCTACTTATTCAAATAATACATATGAACAACAACTAACGAATTTTCTTTAAACACTAGTCTTATTTCCATATCAAAGATCCTATCAAACATTTAGCAAATCTTAAATTTCAAGTCTAGCAGAATTTAACAAAAAACCGTACAAAACATGCAAAACAATCAGTGTTAAAAAACATTTTTAAATTTAAAAATGTGTATATAATGATATGTTATTAAATAGTACTGGAATGAAGGCCATTCTTTGGCATTTTGCCCATAATCTATACAGTTTGGATAGCAACCGTCTAGAATCCCGTTGTATTTAAAATCTGCTGATATTCAATAACAATTTCGCCGAAAAAAAAAAATTTTTGTAGCCATTTTCGAGAAAATAAATTATTAATACTACTTGGTTTACAAATAAACACGCAACCCTAATTGCACTATGACCGCCGGGTCACACCGGGACACACGTCAAAATCCAGAAACGCCAGAAACAGCCTTGAAATTCGTTTGAAATTTAGCGACAGTTGCAGCGACCGCGGCGGGTGGCGGCGGCGGCGATGGTAAAGCGGGCGGTGAAGGGTAAAGTGGGTCGCGGCGCGGCTTGCCGTATGTTGCGTAATTAGTCGCACAGTGACCGTGACCACGTGAGCCGTGGTATTGCAAAGGTTGTTGTACCTATGAAAGGAGTGTTTTATTTTTCATAAAGACTGATTATTTCGTCAGCGCTATTTTTCAAAATCTCGCGCTATTTTAGTGCTACTGAAAATGCAGATATGTTTTATTTAATGGCACTCGTATCCGGATCGTGGACACCCGCAAACATCAGCTATTTGCAGTTTATCGTATTATTTCTTAATGTACTTTAAAAATTTTGTGAATAAAATAGTGAAGGTAAATTATTGAGAAGAGTGCACGAGGCTAATTAGGCGAGTAACTAAATGTCTAGAGCAAAATGGACATCACGCAGAAAATTCAAGAGCCAGTAATTATCTATTCACTTCATGCGGCGTATTCAAAAAATTATTTGTATTATCGTGTAATTAAAACTTAAACATTTATTCCATTAATAGTAGATTGTTACACAAGGGGTGAAAGTGATCTATTTAGGCACGAGATGGTTTGGCGCACAAGCGTAGCGAGGGCGCTAATAGTTCGAGTGCCTAAATAAGTCTTTCACCCGAGGTAAGCACTCTGCTTTTCATTACGAATATGAGGAAAGTAAAAAAAGCGTTAAATCCATATATGAATCTGATGAACTCATTTTATAGAAATATCTATATTTTTTTTTGTGGCATTCTACACAGCCAGTATTTTTTATCATTGATGATGGTAAATATTTACGTCAAATCTATATAAATTAAATGTAAATTTAGTTAAAAGATTATTACCTATTTTTTTGAATTCCGTCACAGATACACAACAGATTATTATCCCGCCAATTTATGTCGACTTTTTAAATTTTAAATATGGAACGCATCGCGTAAATTGTTGCGGCTTATTCCGCTCAAAGAAGTTTGCGCTAAGTTCACACTGGCTGTTTAGAAACTCAGATGGCCGCAGCATTTTTTTTAATTAGTTTTTTTTTAGATAAAACTCTTCACAGCTGACAGCAGTTCTATTTTTAAAGTTCATTCCGGCCCTTAGGTGGAAAGTAATTTATATTTTTCCCACTCTAGGGAAGGAAGCAGCATTTTCTACCCAATAATCAGATCAAAACAACACTACTTTCCGAGTATGAGAAATGAAAATACTTTTTTTAATCGGAAATGTTCATCACATCAAACAAATTAAGAATTAAAAATTAAGAAGTATCCGAAAAGTTAATACGAACGACGATTGCGCTGTATAGGGTTGACGAGACTGGGAATTTATTACGTTTTTCATGTTTTTTATACATGACATTTTTTCTTGCACTTGTTGTCTAAAGGTCAAGAAAACAATCAGCACAACACGCCAAATTTGGGACAAACAAATGATGCTATCCATACTGTATATCACAAGCGTGTCATTCTTTATTCAATCAAGTGTAAATTATTGATTAATCACTAGGAATCCTTTGTTCTGTCAGAAGTAAATTATAATTTCAAATAAAATAGGATTTCATAACTATTACTAGAACTAATGAACGCTTTTTTTTTCTTAATTCTATAGCACTCTTTAGCACAATATTTCTTATTAATATTAGTAATAATATTAACAATACAATAATAATTAATACAAAAGAGACAAATTATTTGTCACACAACAAAATTACTATTACTGGCAAAATGTGTGATGCAGATATTAACATGAAAACATTTTAAAAAGGCTCCCATACTGTTGTCGCGTCAAAGTTTGCGATTAACGCTTCTTTTGTCGCCATAAACGTTAATATATCTTATATAGGCTGGCACCGCCAAGTGGTGTACATATTTTGAAAATAGACAGGGTCCTTTACCTGTTGGTGCACTTAGCCCTCTTAAAATTACGTCGTCGAGCAGAGGAGAGGGGTCGCACAAGGGCTCCGAAATACACACCCCGCGACCAAAGAATTAGATAAAACTCCGCGACGGAAAGAGTTAGACTAGATATTTGTGTGTTGTGTAGATATTGAAGTGCTCTAAAAAATAGGTTGAACAGAAAAAAAGAACTTATCAAGTGTCACTCTTAAATTATACTTAGGACCACGAAAAATGTTTTCACGCCAAAAATTACGGTAGTGTAGCGATACTACCCACACAGATTTTTTAAAATATAGTATCAATGTACGCAACGATTACACAATTATGCTTATAGATATTAGTATGATTGTTGTGTTAAAAAGTTGAAGTTGTTATTCCATAGAATGATGTAATCCGCATTATGCGCTCTGATTTGTTTTCAAATTTTTAGGTACTATTTTTTACTATTAAGATATTTTCCTTTATAATGAGATTTTTACTTTCGAGTTTTATAAATTTAATAATTTATATTAATTTTTTTGCTTGAATTTTTTTATTATCACTTTTTAGTTATCATTTCAAAATATATGTATTTACACTATAATAATATGTAGTATTTTGATTAACCGAAATGGAAATATGCGACCGATATTTCCATTAAATACGTTATGGCATCTAGCGTCTGCATGTAGACCGTAGGTAACACACATATTTATATATTTTACATTTGTTATAAAATTTAACAAATATATAAAGATTCAATAACATAGTAAATAACATACTTAACTATGGAGTTGGGTACATGTACAATTAGACAATCGGATCTTATCTCTAGATACAAATCACCTCAACTTTACGGCGGATCTGAATACAACGCTACATGCGGGGTTGAGCAGGGATGGGATGGGATAGGCCACCGCGGGGTTTGCGTGAGGAACGCGTCGCCTCTTCACTCCACTGCGTTTAGCTGACACCTAAAACTGGTCATCGCGACCTGACTTGTACCTGCTTTCGGATTCGCCGTTTTGAGGCGTTCTGTAATATGCGCGAAAATCGATTTTTGGGATCCTTTGGCGTATGAAATGGACGGGAGGAGCTGTTAAACGCTCGCTTTTTTCAATATAGAAGTTTATGAATATTTTTTATGAATTAAAATAAAAAAGGTAAAGCAAAATTAAAGAAAACTATCAAAGTTATCACTTAAAGTTGGGCTTTAAATAAATAATTTTATGCGATGTGGTGGAGTTACGTGACGTCATCGTTCGTATAATACCGCGTATCGCGACTGGCACTCCAATACTAGACGTGACGTCATATGCGAGTTGGGTTCGCTAAAATATGCTAAGTTTAAAATTTAATTTCTCTGATAAGTATTGACATACATATTTTATTTCACTAATATAGTAGTTTTCGTTTATTTTGAAATAAATGTTACAACACAATATATGGTTACCTTTAAAGGACGCTCTACATTCCCGTGGAAATCGCGCGCGAAACCGCGAACGTGACGAGAAAAGGAGTGTGGAATCCGTTTAAGGGCGCTCTATATTTCCGTTCTCGTCGCCTTCGTGGTTTCGCGCGCGATTCGCACGGGAATGTAGAGCGCCCGTAAGAAACTTTTCTATTGTTCGCGTTTTGCGTTTTCAAGTGCACTCGTGTTCACCGTTTGGCCAGTTCACGTGTACGTCTTGTCGCTCAGACAACTAAATTCATTTGTCAAACTATAGTTGGTATTTTTTGGTTATTTTTCATAACTTGGTAAATACTTTTTGTTGATGTCTCAAAAAGCCCGTTAACAAAATAGCCACTAAATATATTTCTCACATTACATATCAACCCAGACTGTAAACTAGCAATTTGTTATAATTCAATTTATATGTGTACATACATATTTTATATTTTATTCACTAGTATCTGGTATTGTATAGAAAGTCTAGGAAACGCGTATAATTTACGTTTTATCGCATGCTTGAAGCTTTTAAGGTTTTTAATTGAAATATGGACATAATATTAAGTATCTGTCAACATACTTTACCTGTAACTATGCTTAATACTTACTATATTTTACTTTAAAAAAACATTTTTATGAACGTATATCAAATAGGTTGTATGTAAAACTGTTTGGTGTTTGAAATTAACTTCACAACTTAGTTTCATAAAATAAAATAACAAGAACAATAGTTTTCGTTATTGTTTAACAAGTTAAAACTTTGTGTACTTAAGCGATATAGATTTTAACCACTAGGTATCAGTATATATAGACAATTTTCGAAATATTGTCATTTCCAAAACTATGCTGTTATTGTGAATTAAGAATATTCAATGTTGTTGTTTTTTGTTTTACTTACAATAAATAGGCTCAATAAGCTTGTATGTCTAGTTTGGGACCGACTTTTTCATATGCCTCATCCAGCATGTCACATATAAATTTAATATTTTCTTCTGTTAGTTTCCTACTGGATGTTATTCTGATAGAAGGTTCTGGACAATTATGCTCTATGTCTCTTAAATAGGCAGCTACAGCAAAAGCTACACCTTTTTCTAAAGAATAAGACATAATGTCTCTCAGATAGCTGTGTTTCAAACGATCTGTTAAATCTTCCTTCCTGATATATATATGTTTGATCGGTGACACTTCGACGCCCCGCATTTTGTAATGTTTAAGATTGCCGAGCGCACTGGAAATGAAAATAATTTTTACATATAATAAATATTTATAAAATTAGATAATAAAAAAATGTATACTACATGGAACATACAAGGTGAGATTTTATTAACCGGCCAAAATTTTTCTAGGTGTTAGGTATCACCAATAGACCTCATTGCGTAAATAAAAAATAAGGGTTACATTTTCAAAATAAATTATTTTATCTACAGTTTATTTTATAACGTTTGGTTGCCTTCTTAACGCTATAGTAAACGTACGCGCCCGAGGCCTTTGAAACGGAATGATGCGGCGGGCAAGAATGGTAACTAGAGTTTTTGGTTTTTTCGGGAAAGGTTTATGTAGTCATATCTCAATATTTTTCTATAGAACGATACTAAAAGGAAACAAGACGGCTATAGGTTTTCTAGCAAAGATCATTATATTAAAATTTGGCTGGTCATAAAAATCTCACCCTGTATAGGTGGCCACGCGGTGCGGGAGGATTCCAAAGACTACATAACAGCATGGAATCACTTCTCCCTCAGTACACAGCTAATAACAGTTTTCAAAGCTTTGCAGAAGAAACAACCAAATACAGGACTTAAAGGAACCATGCTGCACCAGGACAACGCGTCTTCACACACTTCGCTCAGAACTAAGGTGTTTCATTCAAGAACCTGGTATTGAAATCCAGCCTCATCCACCTTACAGCCCCGATTTAGCTCCCTGGGATTTTTTTATTCTCAATTATCAAGAATAAAATATAACGAGTTTTTTTAAAGTGCCGAAGTAGCGGTAGCTGTTTACGAAACAGTCATTTCTGACCTGTTGAAGGAAGACTGGAATAAATGTCTTCAAAACTGGTTTACGCGGATGGAAATTTGCAGAATGAATAATGGAGAATACTTGATACAGTATGATATAAATTATGAAAATACCGGGTGTTCGGCTGGATGTAGTCTAAACTTATAGAGCGTGTTAAGTTTACCGAACTAAACAAAAAGTTTTAAGTGACTAGATGGTGTAAACTAACGGCTACCGAGAAAAAAATGGGTAAAGTTTTTTTTTTTAAACATTTTGTTTAGTTCGGTAAGCTCTACACGCTTTATAAGTTCGGACTACGTTCAGCCGAACACCAGGTATATTGGTTACTTCTCGCGTGTCTCAAAACTTATATAGTGACCCATGAATCGGTATTTAGATATGCGTTTTAATGATTCCAATAGCAATAACTAGTACTTGAGAATAAAATTTAAATCACGTCGATTATAGACCAAGCCCTCTATGTGAAACTAAGCCATACCATACGAAAGTGTGATATTCTGCCATGAGGCGTATAGCACAGACGTCACTACTTTTGTGTCAAGTTAGTTGGCTTTTAGTATTAAATTCCTCCCTTGGCCTCCCCCAAGATGAAACTTAAATCCACCCCGCTGCTCCAATGCGGGTTGGCGGATTGTAACGACCGCCATCTATTTACAGCAACCGGGGCCGACTGCATGACGTGCTCTCCGAGGCACGGAGTCAGTGATAGTTATTGTACTTAAGTCAGAAAACTTTCTGGATTCCTGTAAATAAGACCTGATATTTTACTTATGATACATTTATTGTTTTTCAAAGTATATGCCGCCGTAATTGACACATTTTTGCATTCGGTAGAACCATTGTAAAAAGCAGTTGGACCAATTTCTTTAGGGACCTCTTCAATAGCTTCATGGAATGCACTCGCCGCCGATTCATGACTCGTAAAACGTATGTCTCTAAGTTTATCTTAGTTTTCGGGAACAAAAAGAAGTCGCATGGTGCGAGGCCCACCATGCGACTTCTTGCGAACCCTTGCACTTGCACCATGCGAACCCTTCAAATACCCTTCTGTTACTTTAACGGTATGTGAGGACGCATTATCGTGATGAAGGACGACTGCTTCGAGGACGCTTTTCCCGAACTGTTCTAAGATTCTGGACAAGCAAGTATTGACATACCAATCTGCAGTTACTGTTCTTTGGTCTTCAAGCGACACTGTTGTGTAATGTCCTGATTTGCCGAACAAAGAAGCAATCATTTTCTTGCCAATGGTTCGACTTTTCTTAACTTTCGTTGGCAAATCTTCAAAAGGAAAGACCCATTCTGTCGATTCACCTTTTCTTTTCGGTTCAAAGCAGTGCACCCAGGTTTCGTCACCTGTCACGATATTATAGACAGGCAATGATTGCCCTCCATTAAACTTTGCTATCATTTTACGACACGTCTTTGTCAATCATGCGGTATCCATCGAGTGTAAAGCTTCCGTACCTTCAGATGCACATGTAAAATCATTTGCACTTGACTCTTTCCAATGCCTAATACAGTACGAATTTACTGACATGTCATTTTTTTATCAGTCTTAACTAACTGACGTATTGTATCAATAATGAATTCGGTAACCGAAGTCGCTGGTCGACCTTGACCAGAGCTACGAGATGGAGCTTTACTACCAAATGTTGATTGACATTTCTGGCAACTCTCTGACTTAAGCCGCAGCGAAAATCATAGCGCGAAAATTTTCTCCAATTCATTGTAATTCCGACACAATTTTCAAACCGACGCCACAATCAAGAAACAAATGACTATCTCGCAATTTAAAAAGTAACGTGTTCCCAAAGAGTTCCATTTTCAAATTTCATACATGGCTTTCTATTTTTTCTATTGTAAGTGGCCAGTTCCAGAAACGTTAAATATGCCCTATGTATTACCGCTTTGATAATCGCAGTTGTTTTAATATTTAAGGACATAACTGAATGGGTAATTTTGAAATTTGGTATACATAAGTACGAGTATTCATTTAGAAATATGGTAAATATCATCCGAAATTATGTTGTTATTGTCGGTTGTAAATGTTATTGTCTGCTTGTGAACTTGAGTTTTGCAGAGACAAGTCTTATTCTTTGTGTACAATTTAATATCACTATGTAAAATAAATGTAAGTGGTTTAGTAAAATAAATCATTAAAATAGAAATTTACCTGTGTAATTTCCTAGAAACCTCTTCTAATTCTTGTAATATGCCAGGCTCATTTTCTAAGATATCTAAACCAGATATAGCAGCCTGAGTCAGCATAGGCGGGAGAGATGCACTGAAGCAGTAACCTGTAATTTTAATAACACACAAATATTAAATTTACAAAATTTTAACATAATTTTTTAAAACTTAACTTTCCTTATGAAAAAAGAAAACAATTTTTTACAAGCAATGAAAATAATTCATTTATTTATTTATATCTGGCGTAATTTTTTATAAATGGCCAAAGTTACAGTGAAAAAAATCTGTTCAAGCTGCAGCGACAGGGATGTATCCATGACTTGCTTGTGGTCCTATCAGGGTTGTACTACCAGTTGGTCCATGGGGAATTTTTTCGCCCGCGAACCTACTATGTACAACTGGTTGTACAAAAGGACATTTTTTATTTGCCAGTGCACACTGTGAATCAGGTTATTATTTTGAAATGTACAGTAAAAAATAGTTTTTTGGTGACGTCAGTATAAGTTTAGATAACTTCAAAACTAAACATAATGAAGTCATGGTTCCTTCACAGAAGTTTTAGTTCTTTGTTAGATCTATAGGATAAAGAGATAAAATAAAGATGTCCGCAATTGAAGCAAAATTTCAATGTGCCGTGGTAATACCAAATCTTGAATTAATTGAAAATTGTGATATGAAACTGATCCTATGGATGCGAGTCATACTATACATGTAATTTTATATTATGATTATGAACCTGACCTATCCTAATAGATGATGATGGTTACAATTTTCAACTAACTCAAGACTTGGTAGTACCATGGGCAAGTAAAAAATGTCCCATTGTACCACCAGTTGTACATAGTAGATCCACAGGCAAAAAATCCCCCGAGGACGAACTGGTAGTAAAACCCTGGTATGTACCAAGGGCAAGTCATGCACATATCACCAGGGAAAAAAATTACATTGCAGAAGTTCATTACCTAAACCAGACAATCTTTGGTGTTCAACAATAAAATGTGTGCCAGCACAGAACCCGCCGATACTCGCAAAGGAATGTTCCAACGAGCCCACTATTAAATCTATCTCGTCTCGCGGCACATTCAAATGTTCAGTCAAGCCACGGCCGTGTTTACCTAAAACCTGAAATTAATAGTCATGTTATTAAGGTCAAACAGTAGTATAAGATTATTTTTTTATTCGTGAGATATGGTCGAGGTGCACATGTTGCCCACATTTTCGATCATTCCAAAGTATGAGATACTCCATCTTCGTTATTATACTATCTAACAAAACTTATTTGATAAAATATGTTCAGTGATTCTTGCCATACGGATGTCATCATAGTTTTGAACAAAACTGTTTAATGAAGGTATATGTTATCAAGATATACACCATGTTTGGCTGAACATAGGCCAAACTTAAAGAACGTGTACAGCCTAACTAGACAAAAAGTTTCAAGTAAGCAGGTGTCGCAAATTAACGGTTAAAGAGAAAAAATATTTCGCAACACGGACAATCTAAGTGCTTGGTCACCTTACTGTTATGATATCTAATACTATTCCAAGACAGTTACTCTATCGCTAACCATCAATTTGACAATGATTAAATAACAAAAAATGTACCAACATTTTGATTAAAAAAATTGTCGTCTTGTATCTTATCGGCTTTTTCACGAGTAGTGCTTCTCTAATTTTACGAATCACGAGACAGTTTTCTAGTGTTTTATTGAGTTTACAAGTAACGCTGATTGAATAAATATATATTACTTTCAAATTCTAATTCTGTATTAGTATGTTTATTGTTTGCTATAAAAAATAGGATAAGCCATTAAAAAAATAAAACTTTAAACATGATTTTCTAGGTAACCGTTAGTTTGCGCCGTCTGCCCACTTGAAACTTTTTGTTTAGTTCAGTAAACTATACACTCTATAAGTTTGGACTGTTCAACAGAACACAGAGTGTATAAATATAAATATATGTATAAAGTATACGTTATAATAGCCCTGCTGTCTAAAACAAGATATGGTGGCCTTTAACAGAGTAGAGTATACACTGTGTCTTATAAGCATGGACTTAAATCAGAAATTGAAGACAGTGTATTGTAGTTGATAGTTATTGTACTATACACGCCACCAAACTAAAAGGCATGCATGTTAGCACCAGATACCTGAGTAACTTCATATAACTTAATAATTGCATTAAACATTTTACAGACACCATATACAATAGAAAAATATTTGATGTTAATTTAGTTGTTTCGCATCATTATTTTTTATGTTATAAGCACAAATACAGTCTGCAGCTATACAAAAAATTTAAATTGTGTGGTGGAAGAATCTTTTCATTTCACTGATAACTACCTCAACATAGAAAAAATATGTTAAAATTTAAAAATCTATCAAATTTTGTTTCAAATAAATGAATTCATTTTTCACTGTCTTAAAAGAAAAAAAAAAACTTTACATACAAAACTGCAGAACGCAATGAATGTTAATGAACACTAACAGATAGTAATTGAAATTTAGGTCAAGTAATTATGCTCATTGAGGTGTAAAGCATTACCAGAACAAAACATTGAATAATTTACATCATTGAACACGTCAAGTGATTCGTTTTTGAAATGAAACTTCTTTGCAAAATAAATTATACAAATTTAGATTTTTAATGAAAAAATGAAACAAAAAAAATTTATAATTAAAAAAGTTATTTAGTGCATAATGTAATTTTATAAAGTCTTATTCAAAATGCCTTTCCTTATTTTTACTCACGACAAGATGTAGATGGTATATGTGTTTGGGGTAAGAAGTTGTGCGTTTGTTTGTGCATGTGTTACCATTTTTCTCAAAAACTACTAGATCAATAACTTCGATGCGATTTTTCATATTACCTACATAGGTATCACCTCACATCAGATTACATAGGTATTGGGACATTTGTGCGTAGAAGCACGTCAATATTTTAGAAAGTGCTGGAACGATCACGCTGTTTCACAAACATATCAGAGACGTAAACGTGAAATAAATGAGGTGATCACATTAAAACTTATGAAATACTGGGAAAACATTACAATATGCTGCTGCTGGAGTCAAAAATTACCAAAGAAAAATACACAAACTTGCGCGGGCATCATACAACGCTGCGACGAGAACTCGCTACAACCTTTAACCCCTTTCAGCACTATTTAACTAATAGGGTGGTTGGAGACTGGAACCGGTTACCTACAGAAGTCATTAATGCTAACAACATAAACCAATTCAAAAGCCATTTGGATAAGTACTTGAGCAGCAAGTGAGAAGCGAAATTATATAAGCGTATCAGCGGAAGCTGTTATTTTATTAATAACAGTAATAATATCCGCAGAATACAGAAAAATTGAAGATAAACATTTGAGATGAATTTCTATTTTTGAGGCAGCACGCGTCAAAGGATAAAGATGCCGGCTCCTTTGACGCGATTTATTCCTATAATAAATTACAATCAAAAATTCAAAATCTAATGTATGGGTGTAGTGAGATATCACGCGTGTTTATTTTGTCGCTGAACGCGTGATTTCTAAACAACCGAAAACCGGCATTTGTGATTACACATTTCCTTTATTATTTTTATGCCAGTCAAAAACAACCTGCAACCTTAATATCTGTTTGGACGTTTGTATTACGGTCCATAATTTTCCAGAATTAAATTACATTATAGTTTGCCTGTATTTAAAGATAATATTCCTAAACATTTTAAGATACTTTGTATGCTAAAAAATACACATTATTTTGGGTAGGGAGGGAGGAGGGGTCTAAAAATGCTAAAAAAACTGATTAAATGGACGGCCACCTACTTACATATTTATTGCTTAAGTTTTAAACGCACGGTCAAAAGAAATGTGTAATGTAATAACATAGAAGAAATAATATAAGATAGACACTAGAATACATACTAGACATACGTTGCCATACCAGAACTACACTTAAGTGTAGTTGACGCGCCGCATTAGGCAGCAGCTCTTGTTAGGGGTCTGGTACAATATTAATAAGGAGAAATGATCTAACATGGTGGCAATAACTCTGACGCTCTATTTTTCCGTTACTTACTGTCGCTGTTTGACAGTTGACCCTTCCCACATTTCAACGCACACCTTTCCCCGCACTAATTCAGTTGAACAGCGCTCATTCTAGTCTATTATACTATTCCCACTTCTATGTAAAATAATTACAGGTCTAAATATACTAGTGCAATATTTTTAATTTAATTTAAATTTAATGTAATCTTACCCCAATAGATAAACTCTCATCAAGGATTATTCTCAATTTATAATTTCTAGCCAATTCAATGATTTTTCTCAACGGACACATTTCTCCCGTATTGAAATAAATTGCTTCTACTATCAAAAATGCACGCCTTTTGGGTTTCAATTCCTTTTTTTGTAATGCAACACTGAGTAATTCTTCAAGATGATGCATGTCATTGTGTTTGAAATAGCGAATCGTACTGCGTGAAGCATCTAAGCCTTTTTGAATAGCAAAACAAACATTTTCATCTCTGTAACAATAAGTCTAATATAATATAGGGAAATATATGTTGAAAAATAAAAAGGACATTAAAAAATTAGAGTGTTACATAAATACATATTCATTGAGGGCATCTTACTAAATTAAACGTACTAAATTAAATTCATTCTCTAAACCTTTTCATAGGTTATATAGTAGGTACCTACTTGATATTTTGTTGGAAATCAATTCTGTTTATATAAATTTGGTTACTTTGTAAGTAATCAAAATTTCAACATTTGCAGACTTAATTTTATCCATAGGTTTATGCGACAATGGACAGAAAGACAAATTGCATAAGTACATAAAAAAAACAGTACATACGTAAAAATAATATCTCCCTTTTTCGCATAAGATGGTATGGCACTAGCAATAGTAGAAAATCCATATGAATAAACACAGGTTTCTTCGACTTCAAGGAAATTTGCTAAACGTTCTTCTAAATTTAAATGGACATCTATGGTGCCATAGAAACCTCGTGGACCGCATGAACCGACTCCATATTTTTTTAGTGATGTCAAAGCATCATCCATAATTTTTTCTTCTTTATCAAAAGAGAGGAAACTAGTAGCACCAACATTTAAAATATTGTCATTTATTTTTCCCATCGTCGGTGGTTCTTCAACTAAAACATCTTCTTCTATCAATGGCAAAGGCTTCCATTCTATTGGTGTACCATTAGACAGTGCATCATAATGTCTCACAGTTCTTTTTTTGTTACGGAGAAATAAAGCAACCCCAATTAAAATTTGTACAGCGATAGCCATTGTCCAGCAGCTGACCTGGAATAACATACTTTTTAATATAGGTACAACACCCACAACAGATTTTCTTCTAAGAAAGAAACCCACCAAATGGATATATGTAGATGACCAAATGTATATTTATCAAGAAATAAGAATGGAATATGAAGGTCAAATGGTAGCGCTTTCCATTATAGCCTGTTGAAAAATTAGAAAATATGTATTTAGGGGAAGGCGGAAAGAAGAAGAAACTCCAAGCACATTTTTTACAGGTAATGTGAAAAAAAAAAACAAAACACATACCTACAACAAAGGGATTTCCGCCATTCTTTAACTTAAAAAGTTTCATTACACAGTAAATTGCTAAAAACTAAATTAATATTACAATAAACTAAATTCCCAAGTAAATTTTATGTGCATGTGTATTATAAATTATGGGGTTTATTTAACAATAATCCTTAAACAATAACTAATAGTCTCATCACCACATCATGGACGACAAACAAATCACATTTGCAAATCATCACTAAATAAAAGATTGATTGAGACTGAATTGAATAGATTCTAGGTACAATACATATAAAATCAAAATCTAAACACAGACAAGAATTTACATAGCCACCAATCTGTAGAAATACCTAGGTACCATTATAATAACAATAGACTACTATAACAAAAAAAATATTGAAGATGCTTTGTTTGTATAATCCTTAATTCAAATTAAAAGAAAGTACAACCTTCCTAACCTAACTAGTGGCGGGTGAAAATTTGATTTGCGTGGCACTCGGCAGCCGCTGCCGTGACACGCTCGCTTCGTTCGCTCCCCTCGCGCGATTCTTACTTATATTCTTAGTGGAGTGGAACAGTAGTCGGACTGCCCATATATTTGGTTTTTATTGTACTTTTTTTTTATTTCACTCGGGTGTTAGGGGGTTATCAATGTTATAAAGAGTATATTATGATTGCTAACAAATTTTTTTTTTACATTGATAAACTTTTAAGTGAATGCAAAACGGGTCGGCTTTCCATTGTTGCCTGATGAAAATTGTGTTCTTAAAAATGATCAATTTGAAATCTGGCTAAGATAGGTTGATGGTCCATCATTTCAAAAAAAAGGTTAGGTTATGGCTTGCTTGTGATAATGCGAGAAGCGAAGCGAAGCGGAGCGGAGCGACGAGCCACTAATAAGCCTTATAATTTTTTTTCATTTCCTAAAAAAAATATTTACTCCATGAGGTTCCTACACCCTTCCCCCATAAGCCTGAGTAAATATTTTGTAACTTTTCACAAGGCTACATTGGATAGCGCTACCTTAATTACGATAATGTTAATTACGCGTTTCCGTGAATACATATTTTTACAGCGTGTTTCTAATTACCTAACCTATACAATTACTATACTAGATGGATGATATGAACCAGGCTAAAATGGAAAACCGACCCCTTCTTCCTGCCGCGTTTCCCCTAAATACATATTTTCAAATTTTTCAAGACTATAATGGAAAGCGCTACCCTTGAATGTATATCAAAGCACCACATGAGTGAAAAACGATGAGCTTTTATCTAAATTTTGCATTATGAGGTAAATGAAAGTGCATGGATGTCCAGGTAAATTGTTATTACACGGGCCAGCTGCAGAAAATTTTCAATTACACTTAAGATAAAAGAATGAGTTAATGTGTATAGTTAAATAAAATTGATATAACATGTATCATGTATAATTAAAAGTACATGAATCATTTTCAAATTTTTACTCACCATGTCGTAACTATCGCTGATTATCATTTTGAAACCACTGATCTGATTTGAAACTTGTATGATCTTGACACAAATACCTAAAATCTAAATAAATGAACTTAACAAACTTTACCAATTGCTATGAATAATAAGGCAATAGACGGGCCAGGCCACAGATACGGGCAACGGGCAATCTACCACAGCAATAATTAAATAAACTCTGTGATTACAGGTGATTACTGACTGATTATCTGAAAGCATGGAAATGATTGCTACTTTTAAATCATTTTCATTTGATGAAATGACTAATTTTTTTCACAGTGATTTCACCTGTGAAATTGCACAGACAGTGATTTTTAAACTCCACGAGCTTTTAGCGCTCGTAATATACTATCAATCACTCAATCAATTTCAATCAATTATTTCAATATTACAAAATATACCATTTGCTATTAAAAATTAAATTTGAAATATGAGGTATATGATTATGACCAAATAACGGCCAATTTTTTCAATTTTGACAACATATTCGTGATCGGAGTCCAAGCACATTTTTAGATATCGATTTTGAAAGCAATTTTTAGTGACTAAACAGTCACATTTACACAAGTCATAACGGACATTTAAAAAAAAATAGGAAACTTATATTCAAGTAGACTAACAAGTACTAAACTAATCTATATTTATTTATATACCTCCGCCTCCCAACACCACACCGGTGGCTCCCGATGTCTACCGATGAAAATCCACCGGTCAATCAATCCATGAAAATATGAGCTTTCTATAAAAAAATGCAGGGTGTCCATGTCACCCCCGGTAATGCCCTCAGTACGTCTGTAAAGTTTAATTGAAATCGGTTCAGCCGTTTTGGAGATTAGCCGGAACAGGCAGACAGACAAAAAACTTGTTGGCAGTTATAGGGACTGCAGATAGAAATGAAAACTTAGAACTCAACAAAACATCAAGTTTGAGTACCAACACGATAGGTCTGCGATTGATGGTTTCAAAAAATATAAGCTTTTAAAAATTTGATCACGTGGTCACATAGATCTTGCCAAAACATTAAGTTTGAGTACCTACCAACACGATAGGTCTGCGATTGATAGTTTCGAAAATATTAGCTGTTAAAAATTTGGTCACTTAGTCACATAGATCTTGCCAAAACATCAAGTTTGAGTACCAACACGAGTGTCGTGATAGCCCAGAGCACAACAAACCTGTCTTAAATTTATAAGGCCCCACAGGGCCATGGTTCGAATCCGGGCGTGTACCAATGAGTTTTTCTGACTTAAGTACACAATATCACTGACACCGTGCTTCGGAGGGCACGTTAAGCAGTCGGTCCCGGACGCTGTCAATAGATGGCGGTCGTTACAGTTCCCAACCCGCAGTGGAGCAGCGTGGTGGACTTAAGCTCCAAGCCCCCCTCCTCACGCTGGGGGAGGCCTAAGCCCCTGCAGTGGGGTAAAAATGGGCTGATGATGATGATGCTGATGACGATAGGTCTGCGGTTGATGGTTTCGAAAATATAAGCTTTTGAAAATTTGGTCATGTGGTCACATAGATCTCATCAAAATATCAAGTTTGAGTACCAACACGATAGGTCTATCATTGATGGTTTCGAAAATATATGCATTTAAAAATCTGATCACGTGGTCACATATATACGTCTGCCAAGTTTCATTGAAATCGGTTTAGTCGTTTCGAAGATTAGCTGGAACAGACAGACAGACAAAAAGTAGCTTATGTCACCCCCGGTAATGCCTTCTGTACGTCTGCAAAGTTTCGTTGAATTCGGTTCAGCCGTTTCGGAGATTAGCCGGAACAGACAGACAGACGGACAGACGGACAGAAAAAAATAGCCTATGTCACCTTCGGTAATGCCCTCTGTATGTCTGCAAAGTTTCATTGAAATCGGTTCAGCTGTTTCGGAGATTAGCCAGGACAGACTGACAGACAGACACTTAAATTTTATTAATCTAGAAAAAACGTAATCATGAAAACCACAAAACTTATTTACGATCAAATTATAAAAAGTAGTTACCTACTTATAATTCACTTAGTATTACATATACTCAGTAGATTGCGTGTTTTTTGAATTTATTTCGTAATCAAATTCAAATTCAAAGAAAATAATCGACTAATTCAAATAATATTTTTTTTGCACTATAAGACTATTTTTTGTTCCAGGCATCCACGTCGAGCACATACAGTGGGATGTAATGTCTGTTGTGGAGCGTAGACCGTTGGTTGCCCGACTAAATAGAAATTTTGGCGGGGAAATAACTACAAAGGAAGTAATATGATGAAGAGTATATAGAGTGGCTGGTCGATATTCTTAGTACTGTATATTATAGTCATCCTCTCTAATTATTTGTATGCAGTGGTGGATTTACACATTTGCTGTCGCCAAGGTCGAACACTTACCATTTCTTTGGCGATATTCGTGCCAGAGATTCTGTCTGAAAGCCGTCCTTGAATGCCTGTTCTATGAAAGATTTATTGCAGCACATATTTAAGTTATATACACAAAATACAGATGAATACGTTAACAGTTCAGAAGTTAGTTACCTAATTCCATTCCCTATGGAATATCTGGGGGCACGGCCGTGCCCCCACCAAGTCGAGCAAAAAAGCGTCACGGCCGTACCATCCTTTTCTCGAAGCAATTCAGACCATTTTCGACCCCTCTGTAACTTCGTTGTGGATAAAACTAGAAGACTGAAATTTTTAGTAACCATGCAGGCATATTATATAAGCATATTACACGTATATTTCAAATTTTTGAACCAGTATTTTTAAGAAATTATAACGGGTCAAATTTCTTAATTTTGTCACTCACTGACTCACCGATCATCAAAATTCTAAGGCACTTCTAGCAGACCTAGAAGCTTCAAATTTGGAATATAAGTAGTGTTTGGTGTATGAATCAAGGAAAAACTAAAAAATCTAGAAAAGACCGCAAAGAAAATTAAGCCCATACAGCCAAGTCTTGCGTATTCGTACTTATTACGAGTGCGTAAAGTTGTTAATGTCGACTTTTGAAGTGTTAAAGCGCAGGAATCCTCAATTTGTGAATACAACAGACTAAGAAGCATTTACCGTCCAGATTTGTCAAAAATTGTAACATCAAAACCTCCCAGAAAAACGCATAGAGACAGGGAGTGGGCTCTTAGAAAAACTGTAGCTGAAGCTCAAGAAGTAGTACCGGAAAAGAGAAAACGGAAGGCTACCTACAAAAATAAGAAAAGTTCATAAGTCCGGGAGAGGGCTTTAAGAAAATTCGTTGCTGGTAGATATACATATATACAATAAGTAGAAGGTACCGAAAAGGAATAAATAATTAAAAAAAAAAATAAAAACCGACTTCAAAAACATAAACTAAAAAGTTAAAAATAAAAATTTCGCACAAACGCACTAAATAATTGAATTTACATGTGTTTTCAGGCGATTGAATTTACACGTGTTTTCAGGCGATGGCCAAGTCTCAATATATTTATATAAAACATTAAAGAATTTTAATATTGATATGCGTCACTATAAGATGCTGTTAATTATTACGTAACAACTTAATGCTTCGAGTACGGAGATTCCAGACACAATTGATTTTCAATTGTTATGGACCACGATCGTGGTCTTAGAGACTGGACGTATTAAGACAGAAAGTCGCTTAAGTAGAGACTGAATAAATTAATAACCGACTTGGTATTACATGGATCTCACAACTTTTTACCGCTGAACAACTGAGTTGCGAGACTTGGTTTTTTTGACAAGTATTGTTTTTGATGGTCAATTCTACGGACCGAAAATTACAATACTACTTCGCATCTTTCGCTTTGGGACAATTCATGTCCCTAAGTATACATAGACTATGAGTTAACTAAACCGCGGGATTTCTTTATCACTATAATGACCTCCAACCACTCCTTACAGTCATTCCTTTACCATCTTTAGATGTGAGGACTTTCTGACTTCCGGTCGTTCTTATCAACTACCACGCTCATTCATAAGCCTACTGATAATTATCCCAATTCGTCATAACAGTTAGTTCCTCACGTTCTCAGCTAACACCTGCTGGATTTGACACTTTATTTTCACCTGATCTGCCTCACCATGATGACAACAAGTTCCTAATATTCATTTTCAATAAATTTGCTATTAATACGGTCTTTACGACATCGAAACTTATACCGTAATGTTGTATTTTACAGTACTAGGCTTTTGTACTTTACACCAATCACAAACGAGCATTCTGTTTGTAACGCATGCGTAAATCGCGAAAAGCAGTTCCGTTTCCGACGTTATTACATTAAAGTAACTACCTAATTTTAATCGTAAATGTATTGAAAAACGTCGTATAGCTTTGCCCCATAGAAAGCTACATTATCAGTAACATGGGCTGTATTTTATTTTCAAACTAGCTTTCCGTCCGCGGCTCCGCTCGCGTGAACTGCACATTTGTACTGGGACCGCTATAATTGTTTGCATAGATGTAGTTTATTGGCTGAAGAATGACATAGGCTACTTTTTATGGTGGAAAAAGGTGTCCCGGTCCAACTGTGTACCGCAGGTAGAAAGCTATTCGTCAATACATTAGGGCGCCAGGATCTACCGGAATCACTCAAAAATTGGATTTTTGCACAAACTCTACGAAACTGTTGAAAAAATCAATAATGTCAGTTAAAACATTAAAGAGAAATGTTTTTTATAGTCGCATGTTGTTTTATCAACTGACATGTAGAAATGTGATCATGAAAAATATGAATCATTTCTTTGTAAGGTGGCTCCATCTATTATTAAACAGCCGTACTAAACAGGCAGCGTTCAACCTTAATAGGTAACATGTTCCATAGTTTAGCCACTGCCATTAGCAACAATAATTATAATTTTGGGTTCGGGAATAGAAGCGATTCCGATGCGCCTAATCAACGTCGTTCAAGTAGGTATAACTATCATGTTATGAAATCTCATTTAACGTTTACAATTTTAAGATTACATATCGTCCCCGTATTTAGAAAACCCGATATGATTTTGTCCATGATAAAGGTGAAATACAAAAGAGAAATTACCTGCACTAGCAACCAGAACCTTTCAGTTTTAGAGAAAAATGACAAAAAATAAGATTATTTTTTTCTCAAATTTAAGAAAAATTAACTTGTAAACAAACACTGTCAACTATTGTATTCTTTTTGTACCTATGTCGTCTACTTTGGCCAACAAACGTGTTTATATTATTGTTAATTATATTCAAAAATTAAATCATAAATTCATACTTCAGTTTGAAATATAAACAAAATTATAAATTAATAAGTAATGTTTGTTGTTGTATTTTCACATTGGAGGCAATAATGTATTGTTGAATGATCTCTCGAAATGTTACTTTATAGCTTTAGCATCTAAAAATGTTATGAACAAGGTCTTTGTATTACAGTTAATAAATTGTGATTAAGGATTTGATTTTCCAAACCAAAGACAAATTCACTTGTTAGTGGAATAAATGTATTTCAGCACATTTTATGTGTTTCATTTGTCTAGCCGACTGACCTGAACCGAGCAGGTCAGGTACAAATTTTTTGATGAAAGATACTAAATCTACAGCATAATCACAATCCTAAACCTTGTACCACTTTGTACCGCCATCCTGATGCACACTTCGTTGGTATCCACTTTTTTATTTTATACCCGCTCTTTACTTTCCCGTTCTTGACCTCGCTCCCGTCCTGTTTTCGGTTCCATCTCATCAAGCAAAGTGGGCGGGGATGGAGACATGGGGCGATTCTATGATGTTCGTATATCATTTAAGATACATATTCAAAAATATCCTAGTACAATTGAGCAAATTTTACAAAACCTACAATTACACACACGAAGCTAAAAGCAAAAGCGAGTGTATTATAGATTTAAACATTCTGAAAGAAATTCCTTAAGTGACTAAAAACTGTATCAAAATCCGTTGCATGGTTTAGAAAAAGTAAGCGGAGCAACAGAAGAAATGAATCCCGTAGCGTTGTCCTCGCGCCCAGACTGCGTACCAGAGACCTCCAGGAGCGCAGCGCCAAGGCGGCGACGACGCGACGGTTGGACGACGAATGATGCGAGGAAAGCGCCGCATCATGTTGATACTAACTCGGTGTTTGGCTGAAAAGAAGCATGTAGAGCTTACCGAACTAAAGCTTAAAGTTTAAAAAAATGAAATTTAAAACATGTTTTCCTCGTTAACCGTTAGTTTGCGCCATCTGCTCACTTAAAACTTTTTGTTTAGTTCGGTAAGCTCTACGTGATTTATATGTTTAATCTACGTTCAGCCGAACACTTGTTAAAGGTTTTTTACATATATGCAAAAATATGTATTTAATTAAGGAATATCATTTTTGAAGGTCCTATTTATAAAAACCCAGTATATAGGTACTGTTATACAAATTTTCACCCTCATTTACTTCCATGAAAAACCAAAAACCCTAATCATATGTCCTTACTATATACAAATCATTCTACTGTCAGAAAGTTAGTTAAATCTTAGACGTATTGACAAATATGCTTTATCTCTTTTAAGTACATAAGCACAAATTTTCTGTAGCGTCGTTGTGTATACAAATGAGAGTGGTCGTGTTTATATATAACATTACTATATTGTATGTTATTTTTAGCACAAATAGTGACGAAATTTAGAGATACGAGGGCTGTTAATTTTTAATCCGGCAACTTAACTAGTAACTAGGCACAAGTAAAAATGGAACTCTTTTGTGTAGTATACAGATTGTTTCATATAACTCACGTGTGTGTTATTTTCTTAAAATAAATAAATAATTCAGATTACTTTTTGAAATGGCTTCGTTGATGCGAAGCGAAATTCAATTAAAAGACTGAATTGTTAAAATATTTTTTTTTCAATAGAGATGAACGGTAATACAAATGCGGAATGGGATTGTCGGGATATTGCGGTGGTTCGATGAATGTGGTTGGCTCATAGTAGAACAGCTGATCCTACCGCCTAACACCTTACCATTTCTAAAAACTGACCTATTGTTATGTCACCAATTTAAAGTTTTAGTTGAGCATTTTGAATTAATTTGTCAGTGAGTACGAACTTCTTCAATAGTTGTATAAAAGAGTTCGCTTCATTTCTATGACGAACAACAAATAGGCTTTTCAATTTCATTCCATGAGCCCTTTTTATACCTCACTGCAGGGGCTTAGGCCCCCCCACAAGATGAAAGGGCTTGGAGATTAAATCCACAACGCTGCACGAATGCGGGTTGACGGATTGTAACGACCGCCATCTATTAACAGCAACCGGGACCGACTGCTTAACGTGCTCTCCGAGGCACGGAGTCAGTGATAGTTAATGTACTTAAGTCAGAAAAAACTCATTAATACACGCCCGTATTCGAACTACGGCCACATGGCTTTATAGGTTTGAAACAGATTTGCTGCATTAGTAGGAAGCATATTCTTGTAAAACTTTAAAGAAGTGCATAATATTTTGGGGCTTTTTTACCGACTGCCTGGTTTAATTTAGAGTGCCATGCCTTTGGTAGGACTACGTTTTTCTCCATAAGCACACTATATAAAGCAGAAAATTTTCACGAAGCTATTGTTTTTTTCATATATTTCATTAATTTAGCTACTTCAGGATCGTCATTGCCTCGACGGATTGTGTAATTCCAACCAGTCACCATATAATATCAATCACAGAAATCCTCGGAAAAAATAAGTTTCTTGTAAAGTAATCTCTTTTATTTTTTACTTTATTTATTTATTATTATTTAATTTTAAAGAGATCGTAGTGATACGTCTTTCATAAAAATTTCAAGTGTAAGTAATGATCCTGCAACCAGCAATCACCAAAAACGTCGGAATTATTTCGTTCCTTGTATGGGAACCCCCTTTAATTTTTAACTTAACTTTATTATTATTATTTTTTATTATAGCGATCATAGTGATACATCATTCATAAAAATTTGAAGTGTAAGCAACGATCTCATACTCACCAATCACCACAATTATGTTTTTTTTATGGGAATTCTTTGATTTCTAGCTTTATTTTATTATTATTATTCGTTACTGTAGTGAACATAGTGATAGATCTTTCATGAATATTTCAAGTGTAAGTAATGATCTTACAAACACCAATCACCAAAAACGTTGGAAAAATTAGGTTTTTGTTATGGGAAATCTCTAATTTTTAACTTTATTTTATTATTATTCTTTATTATTGTAGCAATCATAGTGATACATCTTCCATAAAAATTTCAAGTGTAGTAATGATCCTACGACCAGCCATCACAAAAAACGTCGGAAAAATTACGTTTTTTTTATGGGAAATCTCTAATTTTTAACTTTATTTTATTATTATTATTTATTATTGTAGCGATCATAATGATACATCTTTCATGAAAATTTCAAGTGTAAGTAATGATCCTACGACCAGCCATCACCAAAAA
This sequence comes from Luffia ferchaultella, assembly GCA_949709985.1. Lineage (NCBI taxonomy): Eukaryota > Metazoa > Arthropoda > Insecta > Lepidoptera > Psychidae > Luffia > Luffia ferchaultella. Next base: position 1,577,318 of record OX453252.1, read on the forward strand.
CGTCGGAAAAATTAGGTTTTTTTTTGTGGGAAATCTCTAATTTTTAATTTTATTTTATTATTATTATTTATTATTGTAGCAATCATAGTGATACATCTTCCATAAAAATTTCAAGTGTAGTAATGATCCTACGACCAGCCATCACAAAAAACGTCGGAAAAATTACGTTTTTTTTATGGGAAATCTCTAATTTTTAACTTTATTTTATTATTATTATTTATTATTGTAGCGATCATAATGATACATCTTTCATGAAAATTTCAAGTGTAAGTAATGATCCTACGACCAGCCATCACCAAAAACGTCGGAAAAATTAGGTTTTTTTTTGTGGGAAATCTCTAATTTTTAATTTAATTTTATTATTATTATTTATTATTGTAGCAATCATAGTGATACATCTTCCATAAAAATTTCAAGTGTAAGTAATGATCCTACGACCAGCCATCACCAAAAACGTCGGAAAAATTAGGTTTTTTTTGTGGGAAATCTCTAATTTTTAATTTAATTTTATTATTATTATTTATTATTGTAGCGATCATAATGATACATCTTTCATGAAAATTTCAAGTGTAAGTAATGATCCTACAACCAGCAATCACCAAAACGTTGGAAAAATCAGGTTTTTGTTATGGGAAATCTCTAATTTTTAACTTTATGTTATTATTATTATTTATTATTGTAGCAATCATAGTGATACATCTTCCATAAAAATTTCAAGTGTAAGTAATGATCCTACGACCAGCCATCACCAAAAACGTCGGAAAAATTACGTTTTTTTTATGGGATATCTCTAATTTTTAACTTTAGTTTATTATTATTATTTATTATTGTAGCGATCATAATGATACATCTTTCATGAAAATTTCAAGTGTAAGTAATGATCCTACAACCAGCAATCACCAAAAACGTCGGAAAAATTTGGTTTTTTTTATGGGAAATCTCTAATTTTTAATTTTATTTTATTATTATTATTTATTATTGTAGCGGTCATAATGATATATCTTTCATGAAAATTTCAAGTGTAAGTAATGATCCTACGACCAGCCATCACCAAAAACGTCGGAAAAATTAGGTTTTTTTTTGTGGGAAATCTCTAATTTTTAATTTTATTTTATTATTATTATTTATTATTGTAGCAATCATAATGATACATTTTTCATGATAATTTCAAGTGTAAGTAATGATCCTACAACCAGCAATCACCAAAAACGTCGGAAAAATTAAGTTTCTTTTATGGGAATTCTTTAATTTTTAACTTTATTTTATTGTATCGGGACTACACAGTTGTACCGGGACAGTTAAAGAAATGCGACGCTCCAGAACATTGTAACACTTCCTAGAACATTCTGAAACTTAACTACTTAAGAAATCTCTGTACCTAATTTCGACAACGTCGAAAAAAGCTCGGTTTTTTTTTCATAGAAACATGCTATATAGGTCGCACACCCTCCTCCTTTTTCGAAATGGCACATAAATTGGCACCATAAATAAATGGACAGACCTCTGGATTTGTAAATTGTACACTGTAAATAATTTTGTGCCATTAAAGAAACTTTTAGGACAACGTCTCAAATATACTAAAGTGTCAAGAAAAGTAAGGCATGATAATAAGAAAATTGGTACCTATGTAAGTGGGCTTTAAATTATGAAAATTCATACGAAACCTTTATACGAAGTTTATATACACTGCTTCAAATATATATTTATTTAATATGGGCGTAAGTAAATATTTTGTTTCGTATAATTATTTTTTAAATATTTCAAAATTCTCATTATATTTATTAATTAGTAAATCAAATAGATAAAGACCTTATATTTATTTTCATACTTTGCAAATTTTAAAGAAGGTCAAAAATTGTTTTAATGAGTATTTGCGTACTTGTTTCTGATGCATTGAACACGAATCGCAGGCATTTTCTTTTATTTTACTTTCTAATGATATTCCTTTTTAAAGTTTTTTTTTGTGAGAGAGCAAATATTTGTAATGTACAATTTTTGTACATCAATATTTTTTTCCATTAAATATCGTCTTTTAAATTGTGAAAATTTCGCTTTCAGGCGTCTATTCCAACTTTCTTCACATAATAATTCTTCAATTCTATTCAACATTTACGTAAAAAGTTTTAAGTACGTACTTTCAGTAAATTTTCATAAGTTAAAGCCAAAGTGCCATGTCTTAGTTTTCATAGAAATTGAGTGCATTTCATAAATTTCTCTGTTCCGATAGAACGTTTTTTTTTAATTGCTCAAAATCTACGGTTCTACGGTTGCGTTGCTTAATCTACCTTCTGCAGTTAAACTTGTCCATAATGGTAAGTATGATAAATATTTCTCAAAAAATGTGGATAAAAGACTTTCATTGAAATGGGGGTTCTTTATCTCACCGGCTTTGACTATCTATTTTAGTAACAATTTTCATAAAATGTCTGTAAAAGAGACTCGATTTATATATAGGAGAATTTGAATCATTTTGAATGTTTCCAGATATAATGGTCATCCACATTTGAATAGATATTTTTTTCTTTACACAATGCTTTCAGTGTTTCTTTAGCACTAATAACTTTACGGTCAATGAATGATGATTTTAATAAAACGTATAAGTTTTTAACAAATCATATTTTTTTTCTAATTATGTAAACAGTATAAAGTTCACAATCTTTTGAAAAATTTTGTTCTGGATTCGTATTTCGATTAATGTCTTCACGTATTCTTTAGGCAAAATGAGCACAATATTAATTTAAAAGTATTTTATGGCGCGAAAAGTTCGATTCTCGGTTACAAGTAATCAAAACAAAAATTCAAATAATCTAAGAAAATACAATTGTTAAAAGATTTACAAACAGCGTTCAACATGGCAAACGAAAAATCTACTACAATACGAGAAAATGCTGGCCAGTGTTTATTTACTTGATAAAAAAATTTAAATCATTTCGCAATTTGAAAATTCACTGAATATCGTATACCGCAGATACCATGGAAAATACTGGATAGATTCTATTAGTATTTTTGAGGTTTATAACTCCGATATAAAATAAATTCTTTTACACCGAATTGTTTAATTTTTTGAAAGCCTAGCCGATGCTACCGCCAGTAGCATAGAAATGCAAGAACGGCATGTCTGGGCTTTTTCATGTCGCTATTTGTTTATTGCTATACAATTTAGGAAAAATTACTTCTTTAATATGTTCAGCCTGCTGCCTTTTACTTGCGTATTTTACCTATTTAAAAACAATTGATCACGTGTTATTAGCACGTAGAGATATTTTTTCCTTAACACATAACGATAAAATTGTGTTTTCTATTACAAATGATTTGATTCAGTAATTTTACTTCTAAATCAAAACTATACCTTCTGATATATTGCAAGTTTTATTGCGGATTACTCGATAAATTCACTAGCTCTGCCGGATGGACAGTGTCTATGAGTTCGGGATAAAAATATTTAGGAACATTTTCAAAATTCGAGGAAGTTCTTGACTTCATATTAATAAAATTGTTTTTATCCGTAGTTTCATATGTTAAAATAGCATAATTCAAACTATTCCTATCAGTACAAGAACTTAATTATAGTTTAATTTCGTTTCACTAATAGATTTTTGAAATGTTTTAGAATTTTCTTCGTGGTATTTTCATTTAGAACTTGAATATTCCTCATTTTTCCTCGATTTTTAAAATTTTATCTTATTTCTATTGGTAAAATTATTCAAAATATTAATTTTTTACAGGGAGTTACATAAATATATTGTTTTGAATTAATTTTAAAGATATCGCGTGAAATATTTGACATTTTATCATTAATAATAGTTGAATATAAACTATCATAGTGAATTTTATTTGTTGATGTTAATACCTAAATCCACAAGAATCATTGATCAGCCTTACGAATTGACTAGAAGTCCTTCCTCTTCTGCGTTTAACGTGTAACCACTCACTCTGTAAGCTCGTGTAAAATGGCGAGTTTTAGTTCGTTCGTTCATCCCGAGAAGTCAAAGCCTTGCAGTAGTGGGGCAAAATGGGCTGGGAAACTTGATGATTCCAACAAAGCTATGGCTTATATATTTTATAGACGGCTATTTGTCTATTCGAGCTAATCTACAAAACGGCTGAATGGATTTTATTGAAAATTTTCAGATGCAAAGAGAACGTTGTCGGAAATGACACACTTCGTTGTGTCTGTTTATCTGTACGTGTATTTGTCTATTCTGTATTACCGCGTTGGATCGCTATGGCGAGCCTCTGTTCCAGAACGAGAGGTCACACCCTTCTATCTAAGTCGGCAACTGATGCTCCTAATCAAATTTTTGGCCTCGAAACTCCAATTCGTCTCTACAGCAAAGGTATCGAAGATATCTTCGTAGCCCGTATATACACAGCAAATACACAATTTTAGCCCAATACTAGATACTGTTTTGGCCCAATCCTATATTATAGTTTAAAGGATTGGTCCAAAATTGTGTATTTGCTGTATTTAGACGGGCTGCGGACTCGTAGTTGAGTTGTTAAATTGATTTGTAGTATTTAGCCATCTTGTGTGCATTAACGGTGTTAAGCCTTTCCAACGATACCTACCCTAAACAATTTTTTTTCCTTAGCCCATAAACTCGTGTCAAATATTTGTGGCGTCGATACGAAGTGTATGTCGTAAGAAAGCTTTGATGAATGTGTTTAACTTGTTCTTGACTGTTTATAGAGTCTAGTTCAGAAATGATATAATATAGATATTAAGTATCTATCACGTGTTTGCGATTATTGAATTACGAGCTGACCGAATATTTTTCACATACGGTCGTTGAAAAATATTTCGGAAATAAAAATAAATGCATTCAGTTTAAGTACTCTATTAGTTTAATAGATTAATATTATATTAGAATATAATACGAATTATTTATACTGCCACGTTAAGATCGTAAAAAAATAATTTCTTTTTTGGCTGAAAAGAAATGAATTATACGCAATAATATATTTATATTTGTAATAGTAAATATACAGCCGTACGTTTTAATTACTGATATTTTTTTTTAATTTCTCTGTTACATGGATTTTTGTATTTTTAGCTATTGTTAACTATCTGAGGATGTTTCGGCATTTTCCGAGCTGATGCCTAAGCAATGAAATCTATGAGAGTTTACAAACCACGCGTGGCTGAAATTAATTTTTGAGTGGTGTATTTTGCTGGGACGATCATAGAATTGTGTTTACAATGAATGTCAATAAGATCTAGTCACTTCAGTACACTCTTCAAAGACGCTCTACCTTGACAGTTCGCTATCACTAATTCATGGGAACTGGCGAGGGGAACGGCAATAGTTTGACAGAACCTTTAGCAAAGAGCTGTTTTTGACGACACTTTTTTACACACATGATGCTTCTAGGGAATCAATACGCCCTGATTCAGATTATCACCGGCCGTGCCGGACAAGGCGGACTAAAAGACTCTCGCCGTGCGGTCGACAGATGCTACCAAGGAGGTAACTGGGGCCACCCTACAAGCAGCAAGCATACAGATGGTACAGGTGTACGTTTTATTCAGAAACGAAGGTTGTTTGTTGTAAATGTGACAAATGTGATAAATTGATAAAACTTAATCATTTGATTCATTATGACTAATACGGTAATGAAAAGTCTTCGAATATTATAACTGACGGAAAATTAATGTTACACGGACGGATCAAACTGATATTCTTGGCAAATTCGGCCAGAAAGTAGTTTTAAACACGAGTAACTTCAATAATTCATTTTCGAAGATAAATTCGGTTTATGTTTTGCCAACGGTACGTACAACTAGATGTTTTAGACAATACAGATAAAAAACACTTATGTCGAGCATTGTTAGACTTTTCAGTGAGATAAATCTGTAGGTATCTGAAAAATTTGTACAATCTTTGCGTTGCGTTGTTTATATAATTATTTCATTATGAAAACAGATACAATTCCCCATGAAAGAGTTATATTACACAGACACAAGCCACGGTTTGAATCGAGTTTTTGACTTGAATACGTATACATTCGAGTGACATAAAAATTGTGTAGGTACAAAAACGCGGCGATTTCTCGGAAAGTATAATTGATGAAAAGTAAAGTCACCATCGTGAAGTTCGTTTTGGTGACTCTTCAAAATGGTATACGTCATGGCTTAAAAATGATGACGTTTATTATCAAGTGAAAAAAAGACTGACTAAAAATTCTAAGATTTTGGTGATAAGTTTTTGGTAATTATTAGTTGTAACATCATTTCTTACACTTGATATTTTTATGAAAGATGTAGCTATAATACTAAATAATAATAATAAAATAAAGTTAAAACTCTCATACAAGGAACGTAACTTTTCCGACGTTTTTGGTGATTATTAGTTGTAAAATTATTTCTTACACTTGATATTTTTATGAAAGATGTATCACTACGTAAACTATTAAAGCAAATAATAATAATAAAATAAAGTTAAAAATTGAAAAGGGTTCCCGTACAAGGAATGTAATTTTTTCGACTTTTTTGTTGATTAGTGGTTGTCAGATCATTATTTACACTTGATATTTTTGTGAAAGATTTAAAACTATAGTAACTATTAAAATAAATAATAATAATGAAATAAAGTTAAAAATTAAAGGGGGCTCTCATACAAGGAACGTAATTTTTCCAAAGTTTTTGATGATTAGTGGTTGTTAGATCATTATTTACACTTGATATTTTTGTGAAAGATGTTTAACTATGTTACGTATTAAAACAAATAATAACAATAATAAAAAGTTAAAAATTAAAGGGGGTTCACGTACAAGGAACGTAACTTTTCCGACGTTTTTGGTGATTATTAGTTGTAAAATTATCTCTTACACTTGATATTTTTATGAAAGATGGATCACTACAATTACTATAATACTGAATAATAATAATAAAATAAAGTGAAAAATTAAAGGGGGCTCTCATAGAAGGAACGTAACTTTTCCGACGTTTTTGGTGATTATTAGTTGTAAAATTATTTCTCAAACTTGATATTTTTATGAAAGATGGATCACTACAATAACTATAATACTGAATAATAAAAATAAAATAAAGTTAAAAATTAAAGGGGGTTCCCGTACAAGGAACGTAATTTTTCCGATGTTTTTGTTGATTAGTGGTTGTCAGATCATTATTTACACTTGATATTTTTGTTAAAGATTTTAAACTATAGTAACTATTAAAATAAATAATAATAATAAAATAAAGTTAAAAATCAAAGGGGGCTCTCATACAAGGAACGTAGCTTTTCGGACGTTTTTGGTGATTATTAGTTGTAAAATTATTTATTACACTTGATATTTTGATGAAAGATGTATTACTACAATAACTATAATACTGAATAATAATAATAAAATAAAGTTAAAAATTAAAGGGGGCTCTCATACAAGGAACGTAACTTTTCCGACGTTTTTGGTGATTATTAGTTGTAAAATTATTTCTTACACTTGATATTTTTATGAAAGATGGATCACTTTAATAAATATAATACTGAATAATAATAATAAAATAAAGTTAAAAATTAAAGGGGGTTCCCGTACAAGGAACGTAATTTTTCCAATGTTTTTGTTGATTAGTGGTTTTCAGATCATTATTTACACTTTATATTTTAATGAAAGATGTATTACTTGGTTAGCTATTAAAACAAATAATAATAATAAAATAAAAATAAAAATTAAAGGGGGCTCTCATACAAGGAACGTAATTTTTCCAATGTCTTTGATGATTATTGGTTGTCATACCATTATTTACACTTGATATTTTAAAGAAAGATGTATCACTATGTTAGCTATTAAAACAAATTATAATAATATAATAAAGTTAAAAATTAAAGGGGGTTCCCATACAAGGAACGTAACTTTTACGATGTTTTTGATGATTAGTGGTTGTCAGATCATTATTTACACTTGATATTTTAATGAAAGATGGATCATTTTAATAAATATAATACTGAATAATAATAATAAAATAAAGTTAAAAATTAAAGGGGGCTCTCATACAAGGAACGTAACTTTTCCGACGTTTTTGGTGATTATTAGTTGTAAAATTATTTCTTACACTTGATATTTTTATGAAAGATGGATCACTTTAATAAATATAATACTGAATAATAATAATAAAATAAAGTTAAAAATTAAAGGGGGTTCCCGTACAAGGAACGTAATTTTTCCGATGTTTTTGTTGATTAGTGGTTTTCAGATCATTATTTACACTTTATATTTTAATGAAAGATGTATTACTTGGTTAGCTATTAAAACAAATAATAATAATAAAATAAAAATTAAAGGGGGCTCTCATACAAGGAACGTAATTTTTCCAATGTCTTTGATGATTAGTGGTTGTCATACCATTATTTACACTTGATATTTTAAAGAAAGATGTATCACTATGTTAGCTATTAAAACAAATAATAATAATGTAATAAAGTTAAAAATTAAAGGGGGTTCCCATACAAGGAACGTAACTTTTACGATGTTTTTGATGATTAGTGGTTGTCAGATCATTATTTACACTTGATATTTTAATGAAAGATGGATCACTTTAATAAATATAATACTGAATAATAATAATAAAATAAAGTTAAAAATTAAAGGGGGTTCCCGTACAAGGAACGTAATTTTTCCGATGTTTTTGTTGATAAGTGGTTTTCAGATCATTATTTACACTTTATATTTTAATGAAAGATGTATTACTTGGTTAGCTATTAAAACAAATAATAATAATAAAATAAAAATAAAAATTAAAGGGGGCTCTCATACAAGGAACGTAATTTTTCCAATGTCTTTGATGATTAGTGGTTGTCATACCATTATTTACACTTGATATTTTAATGAAAGATGTATCACTATGTTAGCTATTAAAACAAATAATAATAATAAAATAAAGTTAAAAGTTAAAGGGGGTTCCCGTACAAGGAACGTAATTTTTCCGACGTTTTTGTTGATTAGTGGTTGTAAGATCATTATAAACTCTTCAAATCAAATCAAAATATATTTATTTCATAGTTATGTAACATAATCTTGAAATACGCCATAAGAGTGAATTTTATTAGTTTGTGGAAGGACGTCACCACAAAGGCGCATTCAAAAATGCTGGTTCTTCTCAGAAGAATACGCAAGAAACTGAGGGACGCTCTTTTTAACAAAATTATTTTAAAAAATTTAACAATAAGTGCTTATAGATTAATATTATTGTAACAAACTGATAGGCGAACAGCTTACACCCATGGATTTTTATCATCTAAGTAGTCTGTTACTTTATAATAAGCTTTTGCATTAAAGCTTTCGTTTTATTGTAGTTTTAAACTTGTTAAGGGGTAGATCTTGAATGTCAACTGGGATCTTATTGTAAAAGCGTATACATTGCCCTTTAAAAGATTTTGTGATTTTATTGAGGCGGCTGACATGATTAGCAAGTTTATCTTTATTTCTTGTATTGACATTATGCCGAACACAATTTTTTTTAAATTGTACAATATATTTTTTTTACGTACATTTTCAAATATATATTGAGACGGCAACGTCATTATATTAATTTCCTTAAATTTGTCTCTAAGTGATACTCTAGGTTTTAGTCTATAAATTGTTCGAACAGCTCGCTTCTGCAACACGAAAATTGTATTCACATTGGCAGCGTGTCCCCACAGCAGAATGCCACAAGGAACCCACTGAAATACACCATTCTCGCGGTTTCTATGTCTGAAAGGAAGCGGATCCTTTTTACAGCGTAAGCTGCAGAACTGAGCCTTCTTGCCAAGTTAGTCATTGCAATTTTGCATCCAATGTGATTCCCAAGAATACAGTAGAATCTACAAGGTCCAACTCTTTACTTTTGACAATATTGGTAGGTGTCGGTTTGACGTTCGGTAGCGAGAATCTTATACATTTGTTTTTTTTTTTCATTTAGTAATAAATTATTAGCCGTGAACCACTTGATATTTTTACGAAAGATGTACCACTATGTTAACTAATAAAACAAATAATAATAATAAAATAAAGTTAAAAATTAAAGGGGGTTCCCATACAAGGAACGTAATTTTTCCCATGTTTTAGATGATTAGTGATTGTCAGATCATTATTTACATTTGATATTTTCATAAAAGATGTACCATTATTTTAGCTATTAAATCAAATAATAATAATAAAATAAAGTTAAAAATTAAAGGAGGTTTCCATACAAGAAACTCATTTTTTTCGACGTTTTGGGTGATTATTGGTTGTAAGGTCATTTCTTACACTTGAAATTTTCAACTTGGAAACATTTTAGTGAGGGTTTAGCAGGGGTGTTAGGGATTACGTACGATTTTGTTTTCCTACTACTTGTACATCAGTAAAATTATATTATGGCACTCTTTTTGCATATAAACTTTTAACTATGCCAAATCTCACATCTTCCATGCCCGCAATACACTTTAAAAGGAGTCTAAAGTTTTTCCTCACATCTATATACTATACACTATATACTATATACTAATATTATAAAGCTGAAGAGTTTGTTTGTTTGTTTAAACGCGCAAATCTCAGGAACTACTGGTTCAAATTAAAAATTTATTTTTGTGTTGGATAGTCCATTTATCGAGGAAGGCTATAGGCTATATTACATCATGCTACGACCAATAAAAACGGAGCATTAATGAAAAATGTTGCGAAAACGGGAAAATTATTCCTTTTGAGAGCTTCCGTCGCGCGCGCTGCGTAAACGGTTGATGTTAAGCAAAAATCATGTATCGCGGAATTATTCCCCTTTAAAAGTTCTAACCAAAAGTCCACGAAAGCATATGTGTATCTTTTAAGGTTAACTTACTATAACCTTTTTGAAGATTGAAAGTTTGAATAGGTGTCACCAAAATTGGTTCCAGAAAAAAGTACGTATAAACTATCTCGAACGTTAATAGTACCTATAACAGAATTTGTAGTCTACGCAAGCGAAGCTGCGGGCGGTCGCTAGTAAAAATATAAGTAGACTTTTCTACGCTTGTTAAAATGTCGTTAATTAAGTAAAGGACATTTCTTTTGTGCACAAAGTTTTATCAATCGGTTATATGGAGAGAGTGTACTTTTTAGTTTCATTTTATTAAAAGCCTTTAGTTAAAAAACATACTGTTATTATTCTCCGGTCATATTGTGGTACTGGATAATTTGATTGCCTTGACACTTTGATATTCTGGACGATATGGATCTAATGGAATTTATTAAGTGTATACGAAGCCTGTTAAATAATATTGATTACTTAAAGAATAAAAACCTTAGAATAAAAGTTCTTCAAATTAATTTACCCGTTCCAGTTTGCTAACCACGTGCCTACCCTCATCGTCTTGACTTTACAGCGTATGTAAATGCAACGGATCTTGTAACAAGTTGTTATTAAAGAAATTTCAACTTGCGTTGTTTATATTATGATGCTTTTGTTTTGTGGCGTTTACATTCTTATAATGTAGAGAGCGACAAAAATCACAAATTAATTCATTCTCGCCCTTTTCATTGTTGGCACAAGCTTGTTGAATCCATTTGCAACTTTTATCGCATTGAACCAATGATGTTATCAAGTTTCCATGGATAGAGCCAAGTCCTCGGGAGAAACAGTTTGTTATTTCGGCATTGTCGTCAACTAATATGGTATCCTTGTATTATCAATTTTTTTTTCTGTTAAATATCGTCTTTCAAAGTGTGAAAATTTCGCTTTCGGGCGTCTATTCCAATTTCCAGCACATATTTTTCTTCAACTCTATATTCCGTAAGACGTTTTTAGTACAATACTTTGAGTAAATTTTCATAAGTCAAAGCCAAAGTGTTTTAAGAATTACTTTTCTTACAAATTGTGTGCATTTAAAATTTCTCTGTGTTCACTCTGGTTCCGAGAGAACGTTTTTTTTTAATTGCCCAAAATAATTTTCTACGGTTGCGTTGCTTCTTAATCTGCCTTTCCTAGTTAAACTTGTCCATAAGGGTAAGTTTAGTAAATGTTTCCCAAAAAGTACGGTTAAAAGACTTTCTTTAAAATACGGGTTCTTTATCTCAACGACTTTGACTATATCTATTTTAGTAACACTTTTCATAAAATGTGTGTAAAAGAGACTCAATTTATATATAGGAGAATTTGAATCGTTTTGAATGTTTTCTGATGTATAGTCGGTCCTTCACGATTGAATAAATATTTTTTCTTTGCATAAAGCTTTCATTGTTTATTTAGCATTAAGAACTTTACGGCCAATGAATGGTGGTCTACTATTTATTATACTAATTGTTTTTGTGATGAAAAAGAGATATGACAGCAAGAGGTAAAATACTTCGTATGACCATATTAGTTGATGTTGATTAAGATGAAATTGTGGTATGTAATATTAACATTTACATTCTCTCACCATCAAATTTTTGCTTATGGCACTACTTTTCCTTACAAAAATTAACTATGCCAAATTTCCGTACCCGCAATATGCTTTAAAGGGAGTACAAAGTTTTCTCTTTACGTTTTAATATATAGAAGATTACCAACTAGTATTCCCTGTTAAAGCTATATGTTTTTTAAAAACGTGAATGCACATCCAGTTTTGGTTTTCTCAAAAATTAAGATCATGATTTCTTTGAACACTTTACGCTTTTTCTCATAGTTTTGGATTTGGCCATACAGTCCCATCTCCCATTACATAAACTGTAACTATGCTGAATATGCGTGCTTAAAAGGGATTAAAAGGTTTCCCTTCGAAAGAAATATTTGGTGCTATCAGTTTAAAATTAAATAATTGAAATTGGGAAAATAACAAGAACAAAATCGCGAGTAAAAGCTAGTACAGTATTGAATTTAAACTGTTACTACTCAATTTCCTCAAATTTCTACCAAGTTCCCGAGAGAAAACCGAACCTTAATAAACGATTTTCATTACCTAGATATTTGGAAGTAATTATTACATACACAGATGTCAGAATTTATAATGTTTTTCAAAAGACTAAATGGGCAGTTGGCAAAGGCTCTGGCTGCAATGTAGGTTGCTTTTTCAATTACCTTGTCCGTAGAAAATAGCACGTCCGTAGACCATAAGAAATCTTTATACTTGAAATAAATGGATTTTGACAAAAAAGTTTTTGATGGTTAGGTTTAATCGTTTCAGAGATAAGCCGGAACAAACAGATACTACGATTTTATACACATAATATATACATAGAAAATATTCACAGATCTCGTGCCTTACACGACCTTCGGGGTACATAGGAAATGAATTTAGCCAAACCAATATTTTCAGAATATATTTATTTAAAAAAAAAATTGTAAGAGAAACATCTTGATATTACAATGGATACGAATATAGATCATATAACTCAAAATGACACAGTTAAATTGTTAAAACATAATATTATCATCGTTACGAACGCTAATCAGCAATTACGCAGAGAAAAAAATCAAGAAGAGAAACATTAAAAAAAAATTGCATGTATAATTATAGCTCTACTGCATACTGGCGTTAGCGTACACCTACAAAGCGACACTGGTGCACAAAAGCTTCAACCACGCCGATTTTGGTGTGGTCTAACTGACTTCAGTTTTGTCATTTAGATACGGCATCTATGACGAGCGCGTCGCGCGCCGTCTAATAATTAATCTATGAATACAACTCATAGGAGTGCCCATCATGATCCATCGGTCTGCGCGCTAAACAGGATCGCCACCGAAAAGGCGCTACTAAAACCTAAACTATAAAAGATAATTTAATTATGTTTTCTGCAAATTGTACTCTAACTAATCCACTTAGTACATATTTTGAATTAAGACTATAGCTCTATTAGTTTCCGAGAAATCGATAAAACAAGGCGGCAAGTCGACCGAAAATCGCAACATTTTTATCACTTTTTGCGATTTTTTCAAAAAATTTCGAAAATTTGCAAATTTTTTTTACCCCATATTGTAGATCTTGTTGATACGCATCTTTTGATATCCTATTCGTTTACGTAGCTTTAGAATTGATCGTCCATCATGACTCATCGTTCTGCGTGCTAAACAAGATCGCCACCGAGGCGCTACTAAAACCTAAACTATAAAAGATAATTTAATTCTGTTTTTTGCAAATTGTACTCTAATTAATCCCATTGGACGATATTTTAAATTAAGACTATAGCTTTATTAGTTTCCGAGAAATCGACAAAACAAGACGGCAATACGACCGAAAATCGCACAGTAGACAAACGGGAGCTTTTTAATTTTTCGATATTGACTTTTGTTTTTGAAATATAGCCGAATATCAGTCTCCGAGGTAACTGATCTGATAGTCATTCAATGAAAGGGCACCTAACCAGCCCACAGTTTCCGAGCGATTCCAAAATTTCTTTTGCCAAACAATAGACAAACGGGAGCTTTTTAATTTTTCGATATTGACTTTTGTTTTTGAAATATTAATTAACTTTTTGTCGGAAACATTAGGAAATTTCGTGTTTATTTTCACCTTTTTCGATTTTCCGAAAAAAGTTACAAACCAAATTTAGAGAATTTGATATCATACGATGCATCACTAACCCCTGCATCTTTTAACACCACCGTCTTTTGTATACCATCCAAAATTTCGTAAACATAGCCAAATTACACTCCTCCACGAAAACGATCAGATGAACATTTTCAATGTTAATAAACATACATATAAAGGTTAAAAACCTCACTGCTGACAACCTCGTTTTTATGTCTGCAAAGTATTAATGAAATCGATTCAACCATTTCGGAAATCAGTTTGGATGGACCAACAGACAAATAAATAGAGACAAGAAGTAACCTATGTTCTTTTCCAATGTCTAATCTATCTCTGTACCGAATTCCATTGAAATCGGTTTAGGCATGAAAGCGTAACAAACAAACAAACTCAAATTCGCATGTATATATTGGTTTGAATAATTCGTATAAATTGGAGACTTGGATCCAAACTGAAAAACCCGACGGCTGCAGTTACAAGCCATACACGACATAGAAATCTTATGAGACAAGAAACTAGTCAGTCAGTCAACGCCATAAAAATAAAAGTAGGTAACCAAGGCCCACTTCAAGACGTCTGGCAGAATTTCAAGGTTCCTAATTTCAAATTCCAAAAAAAAAACACCAGAGTCAAACCGATTACAAAATGAGTTCACAAAGCATGTGCAGACGTACCTATGCAATGTAATTTAATGTGATTACTAGCATCACATGTTATATAATAATCGTAGTGCCATATATACACAAAGATTTTGCGTTGAGTTACCTTTCACGTCATTTTACACTCGATTGATCTCCCTTTTCTTATTTTTTCCCTTTTTATTTTTAATAAAGTTTGGATAATATAAATAAATGGAGACTCGCCGCAGCCTCACAGGTGTATTTTGGCTTTAGCACAAATCAAATCATAGTATTATTCAAAGCTTTTAATATATTACATATTATTAAAGGATAATGAATAAAAGCTTTTTGTTTATTACAACTAAAGTATTACTTCTCTATCCTCATCAAATTGTGAAATCCGTTATAAATTGCTATTAACAATTTTTTGCTTACAGCATAAATATAAATCTTAACAGATACTTATTCTAGACAATGAATGTATGACAATATTAATAATAAAATGAAATTATTTCTACAATACAATATAAATAGCTAATAATAACCATTAGCCTGCCTCGAACCCGGCACATGGGTCCCCATAACGCTCACGGCACTACCGCGTCTTGCGCGTACCGCGTCCGCGTTTGGTCTTGAAACCCCAACAGCCTTTCATCTGCACAGCAAAAGGAACGAAGATATAGGATTGTTTTAAGATCGTGTATTTGCTGTGTTTAGACGGGCCGCGGACTCATAGTTGAGTTGTTAAATTGATTTTTAGTATTTAGCAATCTTATGCAGAATGACTGTATTTATAGATAGTCCGGGAGTCTGTGACCCGAGACGGTTACCAGTTACAAACATCTGAATTTTTGGCAGGTGATAGTCTTGTAGCGACTTCATTTTTGTTGCTACTATGAACTCCTTATTGAGCTTGTTGTAAATTAAATGTATATACTGGGGTCGTAGCTCTAAAAAGTAAAAGTTAAAAATATTCTTTTCCACGACTCATTCGAATCACAAATTATATACTACTTGTACTATACTTATTATTTAAAATGCATCCGTATTATTAGGACTCGAGTTCGTGATGATTTCTCTGTCAAAAATCTAGGTCTCTCGACCTCAGCTCTCGACCGACTGTTGGAGATTCCTTCTAAAAACAAAACATATACAATCTTCGAATTTTCAAACCAAATTCGGAGCATATATTTATTGTTCAGAACACACTGGTTATCGTTTTCTAAACGATCAGCGCTACGCAGTATTCATTCACGTATTTGCGTCCACTCAGCTGGTATATTAAGGCGCGATGCGCCTACGTTTACGTTAAATATCAAGTTCTTGAAACATATTTGTTTGGCTAGTTTTTCGTAAGCAAAATGTATATGTATCAGTCAGTCAATCATACCTTGGAGTTTAACGCGATAGCAGCGATCAGCGGTCAGCGGTCGCTGATCTCAACTCAGCGACGACCCAAAAGTCAAATTCCAATTTTAAAATACATTTAAATTGAAAATTACGGGAAGTCCCATACGTTCATGATTTAATTTGCGTTTTTCAGACATTTAACTTCAAAAATGACGACTTTCATATAAATTTACTCTCTGTATTTTAATACCTTAGGGGTGAAATTTCGAAAATGAAATTGAAAATTGAAATTTATTGATTAAACCGTTTTCAAAACTTTATGTTCTGTATGTATGTGAATGAATGTTTCCATTATACAAGGGCTGCTATTTATGAACCCGAAACTGGCCGTTTCCAAAAAATATTCAAAAAGTAATTACAACATCTAACTCTTTGGCTGTAGAATACAGTTTGTTCTCCCCCTACTAACCTTACCTCAAATGAGTGAACAGTAAAACACTTTTCACGTTATATTAATAACGTAAATCTTAACCGGAGGCTCGCGCCAAAGGAATTATTTCGCATCGAGTGACTCTTAGGTGTTTCTCGACATCTTCGCGCCGGTGACACCCTAGTGTGGCTCCTAGCCGCTTCGATAAAGTCGTTGGAGCTTTCGGGCTAACGACACACGTCCTTATTCTGCTTCAGGCGGTTCTTTAGTGGGTGCAACCCCGCGCGCTCGAGCGCACGGAAACTGTAGAGTTTAATCCGCCTTCCCATCGCAAAGGTAAAACAAAACAAAAAAAAAACAGTTTGTTTCGTATAACCGTCAATTATTTCCTTGTGGCGTCATATTGAAAATTGCGTGTCTTTATCACCATGAATTTGACTCGTGAACATTTTCGTTCTGAACATATTGAACTCTGACTTCAACTTTTGAGGATGAAGCACCATCAAATACCCCTGTGTATCACTGGTGCAGTGACTTTAATTGTAGGCGTTAATCGGCGGTATAAATATCGATGTTGTGCGGAAACTAATAATGCAAGATTATTATGTTACATATCGTGAGATAGAGGCGTCCTTGTGCATAAGTATGACGAGGATACATAGGATACTACAAGCACATTTGGCTGTTAAATAAATTTGTTCGCCTTAAAATTCACAAATTTGCCAATTGATCAAAAATAGGGTCGTGGGCAGTTGTGGGCTCGTATCGATTGATGCAAAAATTGTTTTCAATAGCCGAAGAGTTCCATTTTTAAATTGTGTAATAACTTTCCAAATATTTTTTTTTTTGTAAATGGCCAGTTCCAGATTAATGCCCAGCCCTCATAATATGATTTTAGTTTTAGTTGAACGAATAGAAATGCTTAAATTGAAACACATGCGGCAATAACTTTATCATCTGATTGTCAATTGAAATTTTTTAAGTATGATTTTTTTGTTATTTCGTTGGCCCCTTTTTTTACAAACTATCAAATTAAATTATTAAAAATAACGAAAGGCTCTGTAATGAGAAAAAATGGTGTATAATGGTGTGGCACTTCTTGTAAACAAATACTTTAAGCTGCAATTCTTTGAATTACTAAAAAAAAATACTTTAAAAAGTTTTGTGCTACCGAAATTACGAATGCACACCTTTTAATAAGTTAATGTGTCCATGTATCCATCTAGAACTTTTAATGAGGATACAATCGAGCTTAACTGACCAAAATTTACTCCCAAACATCTACCAAAATTAAGATTCTGTTTCACTGATTTTCAGTGAAATCCAGCTGTCTAATAGTGGACGTCCCAAAGGTTATTGCTTTCGATCCATCGGTTTTCACATAAATTAAATTTAATTAGATTTTGACAACGGAATTCCTAGTTCACGTTTCGAAATAATTTTTTGTGTGCGACACAATATAGATTTGGTTTGATTTACATCACAAATGGAAAAAAACTCCATCAAACTGATAGAAAACCAGTGTGTATGTGGTCACTATTATTCTATGAAATATAAAATAAAAACAATAGTACAGCGCGGTCATGTTCTAGTTGGCTGTTATTTTCAAATTGTGACGCTTTAAAATAGTGTCTCTATACAAACGTAAACACGTCCCCCCGAACTGCCGCAAAATGTGAACA
Source organism: Luffia ferchaultella (assembly GCA_949709985.1). NCBI lineage: Eukaryota > Metazoa > Arthropoda > Insecta > Lepidoptera > Psychidae > Luffia > Luffia ferchaultella. The sequence goes on from OX453252.1 coordinate 1,595,844, forward strand.
AAAATATACCATTGTACGAAAAACTGAGTCACGAGTGCCCATAATACCTATAAACGCAGTTGCCTGCCAAAAGCCCCGCGACGACGTCCGTACGTGCGAATTTAATTACAACTATATAATTACATTTAAATGTCATTTTCATATGAGTTTGGTCTTATGCAAATAGACTAAAACAAAATATTATGATTTTAGCAGTACAGTCGGGGGCCGTCTGTTGGATACCATAATACCTTCTCATAATGTTTGACTCTACTCATTATTAATATCGAATGATTTTTTCGATATAAATATTGAATCCAGCAATTCATAAAGTTTTAACTTTGAAATAAAATATTGTCATGATGGTCGAGTGGTTGCGAGACCACTTCTTGTTTAGGAAGTCGTAGTTTGAATCCCAGGGCTTGTACCAATGAGTTTTTTCTGTCTTGAGTTCATAGTTATCACTGACTCCGTGCCTCAGAGAGCACGATAAGCTGTCGGTCCCGGTTACCATCATAAAACGATAGTCGTGAAAATCCACCAACCTGCATTAGAGGTGGATTAAGCTCCTGCAGTGGGGCATTAATGGGCTGATATGGTATGGTAACTATTATTTACGTAACGTATTAAAATCTATTATGTTAGAGAACTTAAGCGTAGTCCGAATATCTTGGATAACCTACTTAAAATGTACAAACTATATAATAAATAATAAACTTTAAATAAATATTGTAAATCGTGTGATTATTATTTACCTGTTGATTTGCGAATAGCGATACAAATATGCAATGCAAAATTATAATTTATTAAAACTTTGCCCATGCGGCTGGTACTTTATAATTTTGGTACGGTAGTTTGTCGTAACGTCGCCATTTTTCAGTAACATAAAAAACATATGGATGTTTTTTTATTACTAGTTCCTTACACAATTCTTTATGTTTAATACTTTGAAAAGTTTTTCTTCTGTTTAGTTATTATAGGGATATTATATTTTTTTTTTAGTAAAATAGTGTTTTAGTGAATACAAAGAAATTAGTTTTCCTTGTATTTTGTTGGCAGTAATTTTCTTTTCAAAGATTATATTTATTAGATTATAAACATATTATATATAAAGATTATATTATTACTGGAAGCTATTCTTTCATCACGTACGATTGATTCTGTTTTCCTACTGCACATTAACACGTACACTAGTGGAATTACATTGGCACTCCTTTTGCATATAAAGTTTTAACTCTATGCCAAATCTACATTCTTTCATACCCGCAATATACTTTAAAAGGGGTGAAAAGTTTTTTCTTAACGTATTAATATATAATTATCAAATCAAGTGGTTTGATTTCATTTTGAAGTAACAGATTTTTCAAAAATGTGAATATGTAGTTTTCGTTTTCTCAAAAATTAAGCTCATGATGCCTTTGAACACTTTTCGCTGTTTGTCGCAGTTTAGGATTTGGCCATACAGTCCCATCTCAAAAACTCACCTGTGTATAGATTTTTGCTTTCTGCACTTAATGTGTATGTATGAATATGTATCTCATATGCTACATTCATTACCTTCTCATATACCTATACATCTGAGTGTCGTGATAGCGCAAGCGCAGCGAACCTGTTTCAAATTTACAAGGCTATGTGGCCGTGATTTGAATTAAGTATATAACTTTCACTGACTCCGTGCCTCAGAGTAGCAGTCGCTCCCAATTGCTGTCAATAGACGGTGGTCGTTACGATCCGCCAACCCGCATTGGAGCAGCGTGGTGATTTAAGCTTTAAGCCTCCTCAACCTGAAGGGAGGCCTAAGTCCCTGCAGTGAGGTATAAAAAGGACTGAAGGAAAAATAGGAGTAAATGAGGGTGAAAATTTGTATAACGATAAGGTACTAGTTTTTTATACTACCTTAAAAATTTATATACTGTAATTAAATATACTTATATTTTTAGTGTTCGGTTGAACGTAGTCCAAATATATAGAGCACGTAGAACTTACCGAACTTAACAAAAAGTTTCAAGTGAGCGGATGGCGCAAAGTAACTGTTATCTAGAAAATCATGCTGAAAAAATCTTTTTTTGAATCTTTTGGTTTAGTTCGGTAAGTTCTACATGCTCTATAAGTTTGGACTACGTTCAGCCGAACACCAGTTAAAGAATACACCTAAGTGCGTGACCGAGTTAGTATTAACATGACGCGACGCTCTCCTCGCATCATTCGCAGTCGAGTTGTCGCCGCCTTGGCACTGCGCAGCTGGAGCTCTCTGGTACGCAGTCTGGGCGCTAGTAGAAACGCTACGGGACTCATTTCTTCTGGGTCTCCGCTTACTTCTTCTAAACCATCTTCTAACGGGTTTTGGTAGTTTTCAGTCACTTAAAGAATTTCTTCCAGATTGTTTAAATCTATAACACACTCGCTTTTGCTTCCAGCTTTGTGTGTGTAATTGTAGGTTTTGTAATATTTGTTGAATTGTAATGTTCCGGACAAGCATATTCACACCATTAGTAGTTAAAATATTTTGATATTGTAAATAACTTTAATATAATAACATATTTGTAATCGACCAATCAGAGAGCGCGGGCCCCGCCCCTGTCAAGTTGCGCGGGGTACCGAGTCTAGTCGCGAGTACGAATCCACCTGGGTCCGCGAGGCCGAACGCTCTGATTGGTCGAACATAAGAGGCGAAATTGTATAAAATGAGGCACCGATTCGCCGTAAATTCATTCCACCATCGGCAGCCTCAAGAGAACAAGTTATAAGAAAACAGTGAGAAATAAAGAAAATTGTGCATCATATTGTTTGTTTCAAATCAAATCGTCATCGGTGTACGGTCCCGTACATTCGTGGTCCTGATCGAAGCCGGATTGAAGAATCAAGAATCGTGAAGCAAACAAGAATCGAAAATAAAAATACCAATTACAAGAAGCACTACGGGCCGCCGGGGTGAATCTGCACCGGACGACAAAAACCGGGAACAATCATCGAAAAAAGAAGAATCGAATCGTCCCGGTACCGTGGCCGCGCCCGGCACTCCCGGCACGGCCGACGCACCCGGTATATCCGAAACAACCGGTGCGTCCAATGCGTCCGCTGCCACCGACACGTCCGGCGCAACCGACACGTCCGGTACGACCGACACGTCCGGTACGACCGGCACGTCCGGTACGACCGGCACGTCCGGTACGACCGACACGTCCGGTACGACCGGCACGTCCGGTACGACCGGCACGTCGGGCGAAATCAAACCATCTGCCGCCGCCGACGCGTCCGACGCAGAAAGCACAGAAAAAACCTTACGACATAGATCGAGGGCGCCGTCGACATCAGGGTAGACCGTAAGAAACCAGAAAAAATTGAAACTTGCACAAGCCCGTGAAGAAGCAGCTCGCGCCGAAATGGAAGCGGCCCAAGCAAAGGCGAAACTGGCTCAAGCTACGTTGGCAAGAATGGAAGAAGAAGAAGAAGATGACGAAGAAGACCTGGCGACAGTCTCGGACCGCGCCTCTATGGTCCGAGATTGGATAGACATGAACGCTACCGCAACGCAGCCACCTGCACCGGACGCCGCAGAAAAAGAAACAAACACCAATATGACTGCCGCCAGCCTCTTAGTCACAAACGAGATACGTGCTGTCGATTTGACATCGCCAGCTCCCATTGCCGGCGCCGCTCACCTGCAAGCTCCCATTGCCGGTGCCACTCACATGCAAGCTCTAATCGCCGGTGCCGCTCCCATTGCCGGCGCCGCTCACCTGCAAGCTCCCATTGCCGGTGCCGCTTACATGCAAGCTCTAATCGCCGGTGCCGCTCCCATTGCCGGCGCCGCTCACCTGCAAGCTCCCATTGCCAGTGCCACTTACATGCAAGCTCCCATTGCCGGTGCCACTCACCTGCAAGCTCCCGTTGCCGGTGCCGCTTACATGCAAGCTCCCATTGCCGGTGCCGCTCACATGCAAGCTGGGTTCAACACTGTCGCCTCTACCACGGTCGATTTGACTTCACTCGCGGCTGCCATATCAGAAGCATCAAGAAAGGCACCGCGATACCACATCGAATTGCCAACTTTCGACGGTACCTGCAGCGAATGGCTACAGTTCAGAGCAGCATACCGCGACTCTGAGCGACACTTCAGCAAAACGGAAAATTTGGCACGAATAAGGAAGAGTCTACGTGGCGAAGCCAAAGAAGCCGTCAGTTGTTTATTCCTCACCGAAACTGACCCTCAAGACGTACTGATGTTGCTCGAGACTCGCTTCGGTCGACCAGATACTCTACTAATCACTGAGATAGAAAAAGTCAAGCATCTGCCGAAACTGAACGATAGCGCGCGCGACCTATGCGTATTTGCCAGCAGAATAAACAACGTCGTAGCAACTATACGAGCGCTGGGAAGGGGACACTACATGTACAACCCAGATATCGTACGAAGCATCGTCGACAAATTGAACCCAGCGCTACGCTACCGCTGGTACGACTATGCCAGCAGCGGACAACAAGATGAACCCGATCTGGCGAAGATGGCTCGTTTCCTATTGCGCGAAGCCGACCAATGCAACCGTTTTGCCCCGCCCGAAGTTAAGATCGAGAACAAAGCTTCGCAGCGCACGCAACAGAAATCGCAGCGCGTCCACGCTCAAATAACTGTGCCTGCTGAAAGGAAACGAACAACGACGTGTCCCATATGCGAACAAAATCATCCCATCACGGAATGCCACAAAATGAAAGATGCTACGGTGGAAGAAAGATGGAAAATGGCGCGCCAATATAGAGCCTGCTATAGATGTCTGCAAACGAGACATCAAAACCATCGTTGCAAATACAAACCCTGCGGTGTAAATGGGTGCAAGGGGTCACACCATAAACTTTTGCACACCCACAAAGAAACCGAGAACACCGATGAAAAGGGCAAAGATGTCGTGATGACAGCGCAACCAACAAGGACGTCGCGTGCCTATCTAAAGATTATCCCTGTTACGCTGAGCGGACCGACGGGATGCAAAGAAACGTACGCGCTCCTTGACGAGGGATCCACCATCACTCTGGTAGATTCCGAGATCGCAGAATCAATCGGAGCGCAAGGGACAGAACAACCACTCAACATAGAAGGGGTAGCAGGCACGCAGATAGAAGCCAACAAATCCAGAAGAGTAGAAATCGAAATCCGAGGGCGACATCACAACAAGACACACAAAGTGACAGCGCACACACTCGAACGATTGTGTCTGTCACCACAATCTGTGTCCGAAGCCAGCCTCGCTCACTGCCGCCACCTGGATGACATTCGCGACGAGCTGACCTTTGAGCGAGCTACACCCGCTGTAATCATAGGCCAGGACAATTGGTACCTCATCGTGTCGCGAGCCATCAAGTGTGGAGCAAGAAGCAAACCGGTCGCCTCACTGACCGAACTCGGATGGGTACTACATGGAGTGGACCACACGCTGCAGCAACGGGTTCATTTCATAAACCAAGCGGCAACTATCTGCGTCGAAGAAAAGGAAAACGACCTCGAAAACGTTATAAAACGACACTTCGAATTGGACAACATTGGCATCACGCCACGCCGGCCACAGAGCGATCCAGAGCAACGAGCGCTGCAAATACTGGAGAACACTTGCAGACGAACACTGTGCGGTCGTTTCGAAGTCGGGTTGCTGTGGAAACAGGACGAACGCGATGTACCAAACAGTCGCGATAACGCCCTGAAACGTCTCCACAGCACTGAGAAACGCTTAGAGAAAGAAGAGGACACTAGTGAAGAAAGAGTCTCGAAGATCACCGAAGTGTCCACTCCAACGTATCTCGAAGCACTTCCAGATGTCGCACGCTTCTCGTCGTGGTTGCGCTTAATTCGCGCAACGGCCAGAGTACTCCAATTCATAGAACGTTGCAAGCACCGACACACATGTGCGACCGCGCGCCGCAAACGCAACAAGAAAAACGAAAGCGACCCAACCTGGAAAACCTCGAGAACCGGAAAGAAGGCGCCAGTCATGGAAACGTTGCCGACCCCGCCGCCATCCGCCTATGCACCTCTCGAAGGAGACCACGTCGCCGCAGCGGAAATCTTATGGATAAAATCACACCAACAACAGAGCTTTCCGACCGAACTGCGCGCCATCAACGGCGGGAGATCCGTACCAAGCGACAGTCGATTAAGGCAGTTGTCGCTCGTTATAGACGAAGACGGCTTGCTGAAGCTGCGATCGCGGATAACATGCGAACAACGCACACCAGCGATTCTAGACGGCCAACATCGCTACGTACGACTGTACATCAAATGGGTACATGATCGCCTACACCACAGCGGGGTAGAAGCCGTCACGAACGAAGTCTTGCAGCGCTTCTGGATAGTGCGGCTGCGTCCCATCGTGAAAGCCATAATCAAGGACTGCACCCTATGCCGCCTGAGACGCGCGTCCCCGCCTGAACCACCCACCGGAGACTTACCAAAGGCGCGCGTCGCTCACCACGAAAGGCCTTTCACGTACACTGGTGTCGACTATTTCGGCCCGGTGAGTGTGTCAATCGGACGTCGCCACGAGAAACGATACGTGGCTCTATTTACGTGCCTCACGTCTCGAGCTATACATTTGGAACTCGCCGCCTCATTATCAACCGATTCAGCCATCATGGCACTCAGACGCATGATGGCGCGCCGAGGCTGTCCCAAAGAGATTTGGAGTGACAATGGGACAAATTTACGAGGAGCAGACGCTGAACTCCGCAACGCTGCAGTAACAGCTGCCAAAGAAGCAGCTGCCAACTACGCCATACGATGGAGATTCATACCACCCGGTGCGCCCTTTATGGGAGGAGCCTGGGAAAGAATGGTGCGCTCCGTCAAGACTGCGTTACGCACCACGCTACACGAACGTCACCCGCCAGAGGAGGTTCTACACACTATGTTGTTAGAAGCCGAAAACACGATTAACAGCAGACCTCTAACGCACGTGTCAGTGACACCTGGGGATCCCACCGCCCTCACGCCAAACGACCTACTACTGGGCGGATCTGCGAGGATACCGATACCAGGAGCATTCACCGAAGGCGACACTCTTGGGCGAAAGTACTGGCGACACTCGCAGCGTCTCGCCGATTGCTTCTGGTCCCGCTGGACTCGAGAGGCCTTACCACTCCTACAGATACGAAGGGAACCTCAAGGAAAAGGACGAGCGCTGCTGACGGGCGACATAGTACTCATTGTCGACGGAACACTACCGCGAAACTCCTGGCCCATGGGTAGGATCATAGCTACATTCCCTGGCCCAGACGGAACAGTTCGCACCGTGGACGTCAAGACCCGAACAGGCATCCTAAGAAGACCAGCGAAGCGGCTAATCTGGATCCAGTCACCGGAACCACAACAAGAAGTATAACGGGACAGCGTTATACGGCGGGAGAAGTGTTCCGGACAAGCATATTCACACCATTAGTCGTTAAAATATTCTGATATTGTAAATAACTTTAATATAATAACATATTTGTAATCGACCAATCAGAGAGCGCGGGCCCTGCCCCTGTCAAGTTGCGCGGGGTACCGAGTCTAGTCGCGAGTACGAATCCACCTGGGTCCGCGAGGCCGAACGCTCTGATTGGTCGAACATAAGAGGCGAAATTGTATAAAATGAGGCACCGATTCGCCGTAAATTACCCCGAAAAATCCGCGGCTGTCTGTTTTCACCGTTCCAAAGTGAAAACCCGATTCGTAGTCCCACTGAACATTGACACTCTACAAATGTCCGGTTCCAACATTCCGTGGCAACACACCTACAAATACTTAGGTATCACGCTTGACAAGCATCTCCATTTCCGCGATCATGTCAAGCGTGTTTGTAAAACGCCTAAATTTTACTTAGCTCGTTTGTCCGGTATGATAGGTAGCCGCAGTAAGCTATCGATGCGCAACAAGCGCACCCTATACGTAATGGCCATAAGGCCGGTCATGACTTACGCATGCCCGGTCTTTGCATACGCCAAGCAATCGATACTTAAGCCGCTACAGACCATACAGAACAAGTTCTGCAGAAAAGCTATAGGCGCCCCATGGTATGTTCGAAATAGTCTGCTTCACAGCGATTTCGACTTACCATCAATATCCAAGTACATGAAGGACGCAACCGAGCGCTTCTTCGCCGCCGCGGTCATGCACGGTTCGTATATCAAATATGTATTTTATTTGATATACGAACATCATAGAATTCCCCATGCCCCCATCCCCGCCCACTTTGCTTGATGAGAAAGGGAACCGAGAACGGGACAGCACTGAGGTCAAGTACAAGAACTATAATGGCGTAACGAAAACGGGAAAGAAAAGAGCGGTTACAAAACTGTAATAAAAAAGTGTATACTATAAGAAACGAATAACGGGCAAGCGGAGCTATGGGCGGGTCGCTAGTACTTATATCAGTATATAAATATTTTACACCCATACAAGGAACAGACATGTTCATGCACATAAATAAATATTTGTCCCGGGCGGGAATCGAACCCTCTATCTTTGGTTCAGGTCAGTTGAATAGACAAATGAAACAAATAAAACGTGCTAAAATACATTTATTACACTTAGAAATATCTTTTGTTTCTAAATTCAAATCCTTAATCACAATTTATTAACTACGGCGTTACAAAGGCGTTGTTCATAACATTTTTACATGCTAAAGCTATAAACTCATATTTCGAGAGATCATTCAACAATACATTATTGTCTCCATTGTGAAAATCCAATAACAAACATTACTTATAAATTTTATTCACAATAATATAACCACGTTTATTGGCCAAAGTAGACGATATATGTACAAAAAGAATACAATAGTTGACAATGTTTGTTTACAAGTTCATATTGTTGAATATCGAGGGAAAAAATTCTTAATTTTTGTCATTTTTCTTCAAAACTGAAAGGTTCTGGATACTAGTGTAGGTAATTTCTTTTTTGCATTTCATCTTTATCATGGACAGAATCATATCGGGTTTTAAAAATACGGGGACGATATGTAATCTTAAAATTGTAAACGTTGAATGAGATTTCATTATAGATATACCTACTTGAACGACGTTGATTAGGCGCATCGGAATCGCGTGTGTTCCTAAACCCTAAATTATAATAATCGTTGCTAATGGCAGTAGCTCAACCATGGAACATGTTACCCATTAAGGTTGGACGCTGCCTGTTCAGTACGGCTGTTTAATAATAGATGGAGCCACCACACAAAGATATTATTTATATTTTTCATGACATTTCTACATTTCAGTTGATAAAACATAACATGCGACTATGAAAAATATTTCTCTTTAATATTTTTACCTGGCATTATTGATTGTTTCAACAGTTTCATAGAGTTTGTGCAAAAATCCAACATTTGAGTGATTCAGGTAGACCCTGGCGCCCTAATTTATTGACGAATAGCTTTGGAATAAGCTTTCGAATAGGGTGGACTACACAGTTGTACCGAGACTCCTTTTTCCACAATAAAAAGTAGGCTATGTCATTCTTCAGCCAATAAACTATATCTATGTAAACAATTATAGCAGTCACGGTACAACTGTGTAGTTTACGCGAGCGGAGCCGCGGACGGAAAGCTAGGTTAAAAATAAATACAGCCCATGTTACTCGTTGATAATGTAGCTTTCTATAGGAGAAAGCATTTTTAATAATATATTATGATTCAAGTACGCTAAGCTACATTATGATTCAAGTACGATGGCTATTATAATCATCGGTTTATTATAGTCGAGATATGTATAGGCACGAAACGAAGCCGAGTGCTTATAATGAACCGATGACTATAATAGCCAGCTTACTGACTATGAGCATCATACGACGTTTTTCAATACATTTACGATTAAAATTAGATAGATACTTCAATGTAATAATGGCGGGAAATGGACTGCTTTTCGCGGTTAACGCATGCGTCACAAACAGAATGCTCGTTTGTGGTTGGTGTAGAGTAAAAAGGCCTCGTACTGTAAAATACAACATTGCGGTACATGTTTCGATGTCACAAAGACCGTATTAACAGCAAATGTATTGAAAATGAATATTAGGACCTTGCAGGAACAAGAGATTATGTGACAAGATCTGCACATAACAAAGGAAGTAAAATGTTGTCATCATGGTGAGGCAGATCAGGTGAAAATAAAGAGTCAAATCCAGCAGGTGTTAGCTGAGAACGTGACGAACTAATTATTATGACGAGTTGGGATAATTATCAGTAGGCTTATGAATGAGCGTGATGGTGGATAAAAAAGAACGAGAGTCAGCAAGTCCTCACATCTAAAGGTGGTAAGGAAGTGACTGTAAGGGGTGGTTGGAGGTCATTATAGTGACAAAGAAATCCCGCTGTTTAGTTAACTCATGATCTGTGTACGTTTAGGGACACGAATTGCCCCCAAACGAAGGATGCGAAGTCGCATTGTCGTAATTGTAAATCCGTGGAATTGAGATTCCATAGTGAATGGAATTAGGAAACTAACTTCTGAGCCGTCATCGTATTCATCTATATTTTTTGTAGGTACATAACTTAAATATCTGCTGCAATAAATCTTTCATACAGAATCTTAGGCAAAAATACCGTCAAAGAAATGGTAAGCGTAAGTATTCGAACTTAGCGACAGCAAATGTGTAAATCCGCCACTGCTTACAAATAATTAGAGAGGGTGACTATAATATACAGAAGTATGAATATCAGCCGGCGACTTTTTATACTCGTCATCAAATTACTTCCATTGTAGTTATTTTCCCGATAAAAATCCTATTTAGTCGGGCAGCCAACGACCCACTCTTCATAACAGACAGTACATCTCACTGCATGTGTTCGACGCGGGATGCCTGGAAGAAAAAAAATATCCTATATTATAAAAGCAAAAGTCAGTTTACCTTTCTTCGTGTCATAACCGAGCGATCATGCTCTTTGATATGTTGATAATTTAAGGATCGGAGGGTGACGTGGCTACTATTAAACCTGGAGGACGATGCCCGTAAGGCCAGTTGAGCTCTTTAAGTATATCTAAGTGAGCCGCAGATGAATGCAATATACATTCAACAAGACAAACGTCGTGTCCTGTCGTGTAAATGTCGTGACAACCGAGTGGTAGCGAGCCCGCTTCTTGCTTAGAAGGCCGTGGTTCGAATCCAAGGGGATGTACCAATAAGTTTTTTGTAACTTAGTAAATTTTAGAAAGCGGTTAAGTCGTTCATCCCTTTCACTTATAGCTTTTGAGATCTATCTTTAAGTATGCAACATACTGCATACTTGAAGGGGACAGCGTATCCGCCTACATGACAATTCTAATCTTCTCTAATACTCTGTGTTTATGCCATATATTTTGACATTCGCAAATAAATCAAAACCTATGGGATACTTTCTGTTGGCCTAAAATCATGAAAAACCAGATGCAAGGTCTCACATTTATGTATATTATGGAGAACCAACACTTATACACAAATTAAAATAGTAGTGAGTGCATGCATACCAGTCAACCATTTACAGGTTCCCATTGATAAAAATAACATGAAAAGGAAAAACCTCTTCCTCTCTCCCTAAAATAAAACTTAATGAAATATAACAATAAATAATAATAAGTTCTACGAAAAACACAGAAAAACAAAATTTTAGAACACATAGGTGCGATCTATTTGTTACAAAGTCATATTTATTTACTCATTGACTGAGTACAATGGGTTTCTCAATAAGAGGTCTCTCAAGCGGCGCCTATATGCTTCGTCCGTTTGTTCATTTCTTAGTTCCGCAGGAAGCCGCTCATAGTAAAGTCGGCTCACATATACGTTACTACTTTTCAGCGAGTGCCAAACGACGGGGAACTATTTTTAATCGCCCACTTGATCGAAGTTTCTCTAATGTGATTGGAAATATTCGTTCATATGAATATTATTACTTCAAAAAAGTATAATGAGTAAAAAGTCATAATCCGGTATGTAACAAACAAGTTCCTACAAGTGTCTGGACTTCACTCTTGCTGGCGTTCGAAGTACCTACCCGTTTTTGATAATTAATACTCGCCTCGAATCCGTGGAGTTTCCCCATAGGAGGACCCCATACGCCATCAACGAGTAAAAATGCGCGAAATATACTTGTCTCAGTGAGTCATCCGATATTAAGGGCTTAAGCTTTCGTAACGCAAAAGCAGCACAGCTCAACCTATTACACAGAAGTCGATTATTTCTATATATTTCCAACATCTATTTATATTTATATTACCAATTTATAGATATTTCTATATTAATTAAGTCGAGTATTATTAGAAGTCGTATCATCATCATCATCAGCCCGTGTCTTTCCACTGCAGGATATAGGCCTCTCCCAAGGCTCGCCACCTCACACAGTCCTCCGCCTTTCGCATGCAACTGCCCCCGGTAATGTCAAAACAATATTATGAATTGGTACCTACTCCGATACCTACGTACCAAATTATTATTACTTACATATTTTTCATGATTTTAGGCCGATTACATTAGTTTAACTTTTTTATCTATGGTACAGATATATCGACCGGTGAATCCAATATAAATTAGAGCTGCCTCCAGAGTTATATGTGTCGCAGGATGATTTGGTAATTCGAGTTTTCGCGAAAACCCTAGGGGTTTTGCAAAAACACAGATAATTAGACAATGGTGAAAACATTTCTCAATTTTACTGGAAAAAGTTAGGGTTTTATACAAAAACACTAGTCGGTATAGTAATACTGCGAAACGAAACGTTAGCTATTATAAAATAAGAACGCCGATTGGCCGGTTAGAGTAGAGCGCTCAAATCGAGACTTTCTCTGATTGGTTGACGTTTTAAATGTCAATCATTCAGGCACGTTGTTTTATGTTTCAGACTGCTGAGAGTAACTCAGCAGTCTTTTGTTATAAATGTGGTTAAAAGTGTGCAAAAGTTTCTATAAATCGATATTGTTATTTCTAACCCTTCATAACTCAATGATCTAATACTTCAAAGCACACAGGGTAAAACTAGGAACCAATCAGAATATCAAAATAAGATTTGGTCAGTAAGCAAAAAGCTAGCCAATCCGAGATAAGGATAAGCGACTCGCGTTTTTGCAAAAACCTTATCTTTTTCTAGTAAAATTTGCAAATGTTTTCGCCACTGTCTAGTTATCCGTGTTTTCGAAAAAATTCGAATTATTAAATCATCCCACGACTTATGCGTTATATGGCATTGATTTCAATTTTGTTCCAATGCTATGCACTATTATTAAAATGAAAACGAAAAATGTAGCACACTGTGGCACACTGCTTGACACGTGTGACACGCAAACAACTGTCTTCAATCAAACTCATACAGTGCAAATTGATACAAATCATCTGCAAATCATCATTCTGTGAAATCATCTGTGAATTGTCAATTTCTAAACAATTTCTAAATTTCGTTTTGTGTTTATTTTTCTATAAAATTATATAGTGTGTTAAAAATCAAATAATATTCTTAAGATGAATTTCGGCGGCACATTGCGTTTAAACAAATTTGCTTGTTTTACACTTATGTTTATACTTTTTCTTATAATATATTGGAGATCCGGTGGCGCTGGTCATTCAACAGAAAAAAGTGATTTGGTCAATATAAAAACCATGTTAAAAGCCGCTATTTATGCAGCCGAACGTGGTGGCAAGAAAGTCATAGAAGCAAAAAGTAAAGATTTAGTTATAAAAAGCAAAGGGAAAACATTAGAAGGGATAAACGATCTTGTTACAGCTGCAGACTATGCATCTCATTGCGCTATGTATTATAGTCTCAAAAACACTTTTCCCAAAATACACATAATTTCGGAAGAACAAGACACGAATAAACATGATAATAAACATGACTCAGATTGTGAAAATCAAGAGGTTCTTGACACTGAAGGTTCACCGCTAAACCATGAAGGCATTGAGGGATTGTATGATGAATTTGTTTTTGCTGAAGATGTCACTGTATGGATAGACCCTTTAGATGCCACAAAAGAATACACAGGTATTATCATGTCTATATTTTATTCAAAATTGAAAAGAAACATTGCATCTTCATAATATGGCAATGAATAAATATGTTAAAATTTTGAAAGAGCTTGTAGAGTCAAGTACTAACTGTCATTAGTTTCGAAGTTGTTAATTCCATAAAAATTGTATTTTCAGAGGGCCTATACCAATATGTAACAACAATGGTTTGTGTTGCCATAAAGAGTGTTCCCATAGTTGGTGTCATTCATTATCCGTTCACACCCCAGACATACTGGGGGTGGCTTCCAACTAAAATTTCTTCCAATATTGCAAATGTCGACCATGTGAGTATTTTTTTTAAATGACAAACATTTCATATTTTTACTTAGAAAATTATTTTAGGTTTATTTTGCTGATATTGTAATCAATATCTATTTAATGCTTAGAGAAAAAGTAACTAGGGTTATGTTAAATATTTCAATGAAAAACAATATTATTATTAAGGTATAGCAATAAAAGTACAATATGTACAACCAATCTCTGCGGCTGTGAGATACAATGCTTATGCATGCTCGTTTGCACAGGTTTGTCACACTTCGCATTTCAATGAAATAAATAATATTAATAATAAATATTAATAAATAAATAATTATTACAAAATGTTTTGTGATTAACTTTAAAACCGCAGAGGTCACTGTAACTATAATTTTTGTCTAATATATTGTTTGTCTAATTAGTCTTACCAGAAAATGAGGAATACTAGAGAATTTTATATTTTAAACTATAGTCATGCCAATTGTAATCTGACAAAAAGAGAAGAAAAGAATTTCAAATTAGAAAAAATAAATATATTTGAAATGCACAGTATATGTTGAAATGTTATCGCTTGTATTATACATTTAAATTTAAAGCCTTTACTAACTAAAAAAGAAGGACTTATTACTCACTACAGTTTTTAACAATTATATCTTAAACAATTAAATGAAAAAAAAACATGTAATATAAAATTAGGTACTATTTTTAGATATTATTTAGGTACAGCATCCTATTTTATAGCTTGGCATTTTGAAGGCTTCCTCCAGCAATTTCCACCTCTCTCTGTCTTGTGCTAATCTTAGCCATGTGCTATGGAAAAAGTTATACTAAGACGAATGTTTGAAATGTCCTGTTAGACAGAGAAAGCAATACCGCATGGTTAACTAGCTTGTGACCTCAGGCCATTTAAAATAATGTTAAATTTCGTTTTGCAAGAAAGAGACAAAGATAGAATTTTGATAGTTTATAATTTTTATATTCTTCAACCAAATATAATTTTATTTATAATTTTGTTATCATTTATAGTCTATTTTTATATTTTCTTGATAAATAATTTAATATTAGTCAAATACCCTATTAAGTATAAAGGTCTAAATTAAACAATTTATAATAGTGTTACAATTCAGTTATTGAAGATTGTATCAGTTCTTTAAAAAAGGTATGACTTCAAAGTATTTCGTTTTTTGGAAAACAGAAGAAATTCTATGAAGTTTTCAGGATACTGTAGCATACATTCTGCTTTTAATAATATTGCATTATTTTTGCCTAAAATATACACATATTTTTACAGAAAGAAGATAATAAAGAACATCCCCAAGTGGTTGTCTCACGTTCCCACCCTGGTGATGTTGAAGAATTAGCTCACAAAGCTTTTGGTCCCAAAACTACAGTGTCGTCAGCAGCAGGGGCTGGGTTTAAAGTCATGGGGGTCGTAAATGGGACTTACGATATTTACCTACATGCAACAGTAATAAAAAAATGGGATTTATGTGCTGGCAATGCGATATTAAACGCTGTTGATGGTAAGATGACAACTAGAAAAGGAGCATTGATAGATTATTCTCGGAATGCGCCATTGGTAGTATCGGACGGTATTCTGGCAACACGATACGATCATGAATATTATTTAGATAAAATATCCAAAATAAAGGATTGAACTCATTGAGTGCCAATTTTCTGTGTTGAACAAATATTAGTTTAAAATAACTGTGAAATTGTGTAAAATATTGTCTAGTTATTACTGGCCAGTGATAAATGGAAAAGCTAGTTTTTCATTGAGAGACAGGCTCACTAAAAATTGTTTTTTTTTTGTATTTTGTAACCATTGGAAGATGTTTTCAAGACGCTGGACTGGAGATATGGTATCAATGGCGAATACATCACTCACCTCCGTTTTGCTGACGACATAATCATCATGGCAGAGTCACTGAAGAAGGTCAGTGTAATGGTAAATGGCCTCAATTGTCGCCTCTCTGTGGGTGGGACTCGGGATGAATTTGGACAAGACGAAAGTCATGTTTAACGAACATATTCTACCGAGACCGGTAACCGTAGAGGATGCAACTCTTGAAGTTGTGCAAGACTATGTCTATCTAGGACAGATTGTCCAGTTAGGCAAACACAACCTCAATAACGAGGCCGACTGAAGAATTCAGCTGGGCTGGGCTGCTTTTGGGAAGCTCCGTCGTCTGTTCTCGTCGCCACTACCACAATGTGGGAAGGCCAAGGTCTTCAACCAATGCGTCCTGGTCCACAAATTTAAATTCTAAGGGCTATGCTCGGTATTTTTTTGATGGACAAAATCAGGAATACTGAAATTCGTCGAAGAACTAAAGTTATCGACATAGCCGAAATGATTAGCACGCTGAAGTGGCAATGGGGCGGTCCCTTTTGCCGTAGAATCGACAACTGATGGGGTAGACGAGTTCTCGAGTGGAGGCCACGTATCGGGAAGCGAAGCGTTGGACGCCCCCTAGCCAGGTGGACTGATGACCTAAAGCACCATACAGGGGGTAATTGGATGTGGAAGGCGGAGGACCGTGTGTGGTGGCGAGCCTTGGGAGAGGTCTATATCCTGCAGTGGAGAGACACGGGCTAATGATGATGATGATTCTAGGATTGGTTTAACTGCGATCTACAAAATACCGCGTCTAAAAGAAAAAATAGACGAAAATATGTGGCATCTTTACACAAGGATTTTGTGTGAAATAAATATTAACTATTCTAGCAGGCAAAATGTAAAACTACATCAATTTGGAGTAGTTTATTTTACTGACTTTTGTTCACATAGGCATCATCTATTAGTGGTAGTGAGACCAATATGTTAATTACTTTTGGTGCAACTCGCTCTAATACTTGTAACCAGTGTTATGAAATTACTTTTAAGAAGAGAATGTTGTTAATTTTGTGTGTCACAACCACAGACCAGTCAACCTATAGACCACGCTTTAATAAACGTCAGTACGAAAACGAAATCGCCAAAAAGTGGCGGGGTGCGGGGAGAAGTCGGCTAGTTTTCATTGGCTCGTTCAAAATTGACAATTTAATGGCTTCCGACCTGCTTCCAACTGACCGCTCACAAGAGACGTAGTTATGTAGTGTCACTACATAGTCTTGGCGAATGCTACTCCCTGTCAAAGCGTGGTCTATAAGGTTGACTTGTCTGTGGTAACAACTTATGTTTCCGTGTATAATTTTTTTTGATACAGCTAAATCTGTCACTAAAATCTGTGTAAAGGTCCCATCATTGTTGTGTACCTGTATTTGTCCATGTTCTCTTCTATAGTATTTATATGTATATAACGGTATTTTTTTTATTATAATTTTACATCAAATAAGTTCTGTATATAATTATTTTCTACAAATTTATTTCATGTTTAGTTCAAATATTGTATATATTCTATTTGGCATGTTGTATTTAGATTAT
This sequence comes from Luffia ferchaultella, assembly GCA_949709985.1. Lineage (NCBI taxonomy): Eukaryota > Metazoa > Arthropoda > Insecta > Lepidoptera > Psychidae > Luffia > Luffia ferchaultella. The sequence continues at coordinate 1,613,495 of OX453252.1, forward strand.
ATTTTATATAGTTTTGAGGTCAATGATGGACACAGAAAAATACTTTGTTAATGGGAGTTTTTTTTTTTTAAATGACACCAGGTGGCAAATGGTCGTCCCGGTCCTAAACATTAATGTCAAACGTTAAATTCAGTACAAAAACAATGTAATTTCAGTTACTTGCAGCAATGTTCTGATGATTTCATCATTACTTTTATCTTTAGTAGGTTCTTTAATAATCCCATATGAAAATGCCAGGAACATGTTGTTGTGTGCCTCTGTGGCGAAAATGGTTGGCGGCTATAAAGACACCAGACATGTGATCAAAAGTTTGGGAAAACTTTTCTCAAACTTTACACACATATTTGATACATTTGTGTGCCTGCCAGATTTGCTTTGCAAATAAATACTCTACACGCATCGTAAAGATGGCTTACGATAATTTTATGAACGCAGTTTCTCTGTCTTATTTGACTGCCCTTAATTATTTATTTCATGTAACTTTTTATAATATTCGTTGATTACTTATATAAATTTTGGGCAACTGTGGCAGGCTACGCAAAGTTCGAGCTTTGAACGCTTTGATGTTCGCAAATACCGCCAGCGGTAGGGAAACTTCAAATGTGTTATCAAACTTTGAACAAATGCTAGAACTCCCGTGCCACACTTTGAGACTTTGTAGGTACTTGTGTACTTAACATTGAAGTAGGTATTTGAAGCTAAGTCTAGCGCCGGCTTAAGACGCGATAAATGGCACCCATATGGCATCCTTCTGAATATTCTTTAGTGTGTTCTGATAATTTTAAAGCTGATGATTACATGCAAGGTAACAACACGAGGTAAAGTATATAACCCTACATTACCTATTTTGAACATTATTGTGAATATCTTAACTCAACTAACAACACTAAATATTTGCACCTATTTTACGCGACTCCAGTTTGAGTGCTGTAACGAACCACGTGCCGTAAGTTTTTTTTGGATTTCTCCATGACTTGCGTTTACAGTGTTTACATAACTCAATAAAAGTATTTTCACCGTGTGTATTATGTCGTGATAGCCCAGAGCGCAACGAATCTGTCTGAAATTTATAAGGCCCCATAGGGCCATGGTTCGAATCCGGGCGTGTACCAATGAGTTTTTCTGACTTAAGTACACAATATCACCGACACCGTGCTTCGGAGGGCACGTTAAGCAGTCGGTCCCGGACGCTGTGAATAGATGGCTGTCGTTACAGTTCCCATCCCGCAGTGGAGCAGCGTGGTAGATTTAAGCTCCAAGCCCCTCCCCTCACCCTGGGGGAAGCCTAAGCCCCTGCAGTGGGTTAAAAATGGGCTGATGATATAGTTTCGGAAAGTTAGAGAATCTAAAATAAAATGAATAAAATCATAAAATACTCTCCCGACAGGACCGGGTTTGGCTGTGCTGCCATCTAGTGTATACATGTGAAACGGTCGAGGAAAACTCCCATTATTTAGAGTAGACGCCTTAAGCAATTAACAAAGTGTAGTAAAAATTTATTTTACCAATTCCTTGTAACGTCCTATGTAAAGTTTGGCAAAGTTAACTCTGCACCTGTCTTTTTGTTATATTTCATTTAAATTGTTTAGAGTAATACAAAGACCGGTTGTATATTGGCGATTTGGCAGCAGAAAATCGTCAGATATATAATTTTTATTGTACATTTTACAGTTATACATAGTAGCCAAATAAATATTACAAGCTCAACTCAAATCAATCCATGTTGAACCTGTGTGGTGAACTTACAGGCAAAACTCCATAACTCAATGTTGAAGATCTGTACTCCAACAGTTTACACATTAGCAATTTCGACAGGAACAGCCACCGGGAATAAATGCTATGTGTGTGTGAAAATCAAGTCTAGTTTACTATGTGGCAATTATAAGAACGCTACTTATTAAAGTCCGTGCCACACATTCGGAGACCATTAAACAGTCATATGACTGTTCAACTTTAAAATTAAAATTGAATTAAAAACTGAAAGCTCGAAGCAGATGTCGCTACTGTTGAGTAGCTCTAAATTCTGCCATTTTACTTGTCAGTGTTTAATAAATAGATAACTTTCTATAGATAATAAAAATATAGACCCTAAAATGCTTACCAGTGTACAAATTTCTTTCGTAATAATTCGCTTAAAAATCATTTCTAGATTTCTAGAAGTTCTTGCAGAAAAACGTTAGTTCCTATATTTTTTAACTGTACAGTGAGTAATTTTTGATATAGGTATTAAAAAATATTTTGTCTCATAAAATCCTTTGGTTTTTGACAGCTATATATCATTTTCTAGGATAACTTAATAATAGTGACATCTGAAAGGAGCAAATAGCAGTTATCCTTAATTAAGACATGTTATTGGTTGATGGATTTTTTAGCTTCAAAATAGTATTCTTACTACTGGCTACTTATGTGCTTGACAAAAACCTCAAATCAAGACTTAGTTTTCACGATGCAGTGTCACCCTAACTAAATTTAAATACAGTAGTTATATTTTAGATCGTTGCAGAGTGAGCTTTGCTAGAAGTTGTGTTAGGAATAACGAGAACTCTATTATGTTTTTGTAGACAATTTATAAATTGGCGTTAACTTGGTCTTAAGTTTTTAGTACAATATTTTAAATGTTGACATCTTGACCTTAATATTTTTTACTTACATAATAGTTCACAACAATTAATTTTAAATTATCAGGGTGTATTCACTGAACATCAAAGATGCTATGAATAGTGACGCCATCTATTTGTGTCCTTTTGTTTCATTTAAATAAAAAAATACGAGGAAGAGTCATGGAACTATTATGTACTACGTACAACTGGAAGGAGCTCTCTCTAACATTAGCGTGGTCATACGTAAACTGGTGATTAAAAAAAAAAGTGCGAAAGGGAAGTAACCGGGTGCCTAACTATCTCTTTCTACCCCACTTCTGTGTGGCTAGCATAAAATATACCACTACACTGGGAAAAGTACTATGGTGAATTTAGATTTTATTATGACGGAACCGAGGAATAAAAAAGTATGCGTCATGATAATTACGATACAGGATCTATAATTTCCGCTGATGCATTATGTTTTCCTCTTCATATTTCTCGTTTTTTATTATGGGGGTCATCCATTGCTCGACTGTTGAACATTTTTCTTATGGTAGGTAATTAGTAGCCTACAAAAGTTAGGTAATGGCATTGCTTCGCAATGCATGATCTCACGTCGCGTTCTAATATCACTTCTTCTGAAAGTTCTGAATCCATTTTGATGATTTTTGTATTTGGTCACTATTTTTCAACATAGGGTAGATACAGTGGAAGAATAATCGAAATCAGCTGGTCTAATACGCCACTATGGCCGTTCCATATCCGAGCTGCTATTTCACGTCGCTGGTTGTACACAGTCGCCGAGCGGAGGTGAAGTCAGAGACGCATATTTTTTCCTCTTTACATTTCTCGTTTTTATTATGGGGGTCATCCATTGCTCGACTATTGATGAACACTTTTTTTAGGGTAGGTAATTCACTAATTAGGCCACTGCCTATAAAGGTTACATAATAGCATTGCGAAGCAATGCCATGATTGCTCACATCGCGTTCTAATATCACTTTTTAAAATATTTTGACTTAATTCAATAGGACTTTATACAAGTTTGGCCGTTAATATTTCTAAAAGTTCTGAATCGATTTTGATAATTTTTGTGTTTAGTCACTATGTTATAACTTAGGGTAGATACTGTGAAAGAATTATCGAAATCAGTTCTTTTAATTTAAAGCTATAGCAAATCAAAAAAGTCGATTCTTTGTTTTTGCGGAGTTTTTACTAAACAACTTTATTTCTGTTTTCTTTTGCAGTTTTATTTCTATCTATTTTCTTTTCTTTTTAAACATTATTTAGGTACCGTAATTTAGCTTTATTTGGGTATCCGACTAAGCAAGAATTAATAATAAATGAAAAAGCAACGTACCTAAAAAGCATCAACGCAGGATGACAAGCTATTAGCAAAATATTAATATAACACAGGTCTACAAAATCATCTACTGTTAATGTTTTTTAGTGTGTTGAAACCGAAAATGAGGTCAATTTTTCTCCATAACGTAGGTACAGATTTTGTTCAATCTCGAGTAAGTACAGTAATTATTACAATAAAAGATAACAAAATCGGCTGGTAACTTTGATTTGTTTTCATCTTGTTCACAATATCAAATACATAAATACATATTACATACATATTATATATTACATAAATACATAGTACATATTTCCGCTTGTCAGAATAATAAACGATGACTCATACTTAATCATTATTTTTATAAAAACTTTTTGTAACAATGAATAGGTATGTTTATTAGATCGTTTTCGTGTAGGAGTGTAATGAAATTGCCTATATTTCCAATATTTATGATGATAGACAAAAGACAGTGATGGCAAAAAAATCAAGAGCTTTCGGAGCATTGTAAGATACTAAATTTTCTAAAATCGGTTCGTAACTTTGTCGGAAAATCGAAAACGGTGAAAAAGTCGAAATTTCCCTATTTTTCGGACAAAAAGTTGATTGTTTCAAAAACGGAAGAATTAATATCGAAAAAATAAAAACCTTCCGAGACTGGTAGATTGTCTACAAGTTTGAAAAATAAAATTTTAAAAACGGTCGAAAACCCTGACTTGAGCATGTGCCCTTTTCATTTAATGATTATCAGATTAGCTACCCTAGAAAGTAAGATTCGGCCTTATTTCAAAGAGTTATAAAGGTAGACGAAAACACTAGCGTCAAAAATGCAAGAGCTTGCGTGGCTAAGTATGGTAGCACATCGAAAATTGTTCCATAACTTTCTTTGTAAATTTTTTGTCGTACAATTTTGTTCAATTTCCTCCGATAATTGCGAGAAGAGCGAAATCTGTAGATTTTTTTCTAGGAAACTTATTTTTTTTAGACCTAAATTATTAATATATATTTATAGAAATAGTAATACACTATTTTACACTCTATTTTTTGTGACTTCTGGTTTTTAATATATCTTGGTATGCGGATGATAATAGTATTTTTAAAGCTTGTTATGGTATATTATATTTCATATTTGTTAAAATTTTTATTAATATTTAAAACGAAAGTCTTAATTTATGGTTTTATGCTGGCAACTGAAACGAGAATTTGGGGAATTTTGACATTTGTCAAAGTTGAAGTTTTTGACGTCATAATACTAAGGTGTCCATAATGTTTAGATTAGTTAATAATAATACTTTGGTAGTTGCCTTCTACCCTCTTTTGCGTATGATGTGGCCGAAATAATAGGTTGCCAGATATTTCAATGAATATGAAAGACGGAAACCTATGTATTGTTTTAAAGAGAAACGTTTTTAGTAAAAGTACGAAAATAATTTAGTTATAATATCTGACGTCATTTTAGTTACAGATCTGGCACCATACGGGTAATGAATTTGACGTCATATATGCATTTGTGAGACTTGTGTGTGTGATTTCGATGGGGTATTGAATCTGTCCGTATCTCTGGTGCCAATCGAAAGGAAGGAGGCCATCATATTAATATTTGAGATCCTTAGGTCTCGCACCAACGTTGAATTTTGAGACATTTCGGCCCTAGAAATAATGTTTCGGTACCTAGAGTCTTTTAAATCTATTTTATCCGCCGAAAGATTGGGAATTTTTGAGATTGTTGGGTTTTTTCGGGAAAGAAAGGAGCTTGGTTGCCTGTACGAACTTATGTTTTCAAGTTCCCACGTGCGCTGAAGGCGGTGAAGTGCGACAATATATATGAGAAATATATTTCAAACATATATATCTATAGAATCCTTGACCTTTTTAATAACGTGTTTAGGCTCATTGGGATCGTTTCAACGGATATTTTCTGAGTGATAGTTCTGAGGGCTTCGGCGTGCAAAAGTACCTACGCAACTTGTCGCGCTTGGATCCTTACTTCTGTGGGATTTAACTATTTTGTAAATAAAGGCGGTCAGCCATCCAATTATGAATCACATTCTAGGTAGCTTTATTTCTGTAATCAATAGGAGATTTGTATTCAAAAGGGTATTATACATAAAGGAAACATGCAGCTAATTTACTAAGGTGATTGAGATATCTATATTTGAAGCTTTGATTTTTAGAGTTACTAACTGCTTCACAATTTATTTTGGAGGTGAGAAGCTTCCGTTGATTGATCATATTTTCTGCGGGTTGCCCGCTTTTAGTGACTAGCTCTCTTGAACTTCTGTTTGCTTGCTTCTACTTTTCTATCGAGGTGGATAGGAGTCGGGCTACTGCCGTTTATTTTATTTTATTTTTATAAATTTGATGATTTAACAGTATTTCGTACAAATCCAACTAGTATTTTTGATGTTATCGCGAGTTGTACTACGCGGTGGCTACGCGAGACCTCATTTTCAGTACTTACGTTCGTGGTTTATGATCCCTTATAAATATTAAAATTACTTGTTAATAATGAATGTAAATTGATTCCCATCATTCATGTATGTTTTTTCACTCCATAACTATACTTATGTATGTTTGTAGCATTTTAATTTGAAACCTGCTAAACAAATTTTGACACATGTTCGAATTAAAGGTTCTAATTTACTAAATTACGACATAGGTTATTGACACGGACATACAGAAATCTTTATACTTATGTTAAAAAAGTTTACTTTAGTGTCACGGGTTAAAATAGGCTTAGAGAGTTTTGTTCGATCTTAGTTGAAAACTAAAAAGTTCCTGTTATGGTCTTATTTATCTTACGTAACTTTGTCACCCTAATCAGAAAGAGACAATATGGCACCCCCTAACGTCCTTGTTACTTTTATCTTTTTAATTCGTTTTCAAGATCAAATTTCTAGGACCTCGAAATTACTTCGTAGAGCTCATTCCAGTTGTACGTAGTACATATTAGTTCCATGGGAAGAGTAGAAATATCTGACAGTGGTGACATGTTTATTAGTAACATACACCCATAGATGATGGTAATTTTAGGGCTGTGAATAAACAAAGTCTAATAATGTTAACAAGGACACCTTTATTTTAGTTTTATTATATTCATTTTAAAATTAAGAATAATATTTTAACTGTTGACTGTAATATTGAAGGTTGTATAAAAAAGTAAGATATCGGTACCTACCTATACGAATATGTTTCATGTAAAACATGACAAATATAACTTAACAAATTGATTGACATGCATACCATCAATATGAGCATATACTCTACATTTTTTATGTGGGACCCAAATTATAAAGGTGGTAAAGTACTGCTTTAATTCGATATCGCGTAAATATATTTTTTTTAAATCTATATCATTTTTCAAATAACGACTATTTATGGTTAATGTCTTTGTACGGCGAGTGGACGCCGGCGCGGTGCGGCTGTCTGAAGACAGGCCCGGGTACAGGGAGGCAATGGGTGCAATAATTTCCCCTCCCACTCACAATTGAAGCACTTTCTTTGGACCAATTTCAAACAAATAATTTGTAAATTTTTGGTTTAGAACCATAGACATATTTAGAACGAATATTCTGGAATGTAGGTAACATTACACTAAAATTGCTGTGTCAAGCACAATAAAATGTGACTGCGGTCGTTGACCTCGTTCGCCCTAAGTTATTGTGCTAATTAATGCCGCGCCGACGTCCTCCTGTGGCACACAGACATTATTATAGTAGTCGTTATTTGAAGCAAAATCATGTCAATATTTTACCAATTAAAAAAAAATTATCCTTGTTAGGCGAAACTTTATCCCCTGTATCAAATTGGTCTCATAAGAAAAATACAGCATTAATTCAAATGCGTCTTACGAATCGGCACAGAGTTTATTTTGTCTAAGAGTATCTAATATAAATGTAATAAAGTTGTGTTCTCCTAAAGTTAATTTTCGACTTTTCATTCCTAAAATCTTTCATAAACTTATAACAAATGATGTTTCAATTCAGCGCTTAAAAATACTAAACCTAGTTCAAATAGTAGTTTTTAAAACTATCACTGCTTTGCCCCTCCAAAACGTAAAATAACTTTTTAATATATGATCTATGGGTCGTTCCTTACCAAACAAAGCTATCCATAAACCGTTATGTACTGTTGGTTACACCTGTGGATCCGTTATAAGATTTTCAAGGAGGTACTCATGGCTCCACATTGACCGTGGCGGTAAGCACTTAGCAAAAACTTCTTTTTTTCCATATAATCATGAAGTTGGAATACCCGGACGAAACTACCTATGCACCCCTAGTTAGCCAGCTTGCTATGTACACAGGCGTCAAACACACTCATACCATAGTAAGTCTACCGACTGCCAGTAGTTATGCTGTACAGTACCTATACACTGTTGGCACTACACCGTGCCACCTAAAATCATACTGTATGACTGAAGGTCAATGATCTTCCATTTTTAACAGGATTGGAAGTCGCCTTTGTAAAGGCGAAACAAAACCGTCCGTATTGTGCCGTAATGAAGCGTGTTACAGTTTCTTACCTTATATATACCTTTTGTTACATGAATCAAGAAAATTGTGCTCTATTCATAACACTTATGACATGTATTAGCATTATGAAATTCTAATATAAAACCTTTTAGAATTCACTTCTTCGGATGGAATTATTTTTCTTTCATGAAGCATGAAAATTGAGCTCTATTCATAACGCTTATGACATATATTCGTTGAGAAGAATTCTAATATAAGACGTTTAAGAATAGACTTCTTCGGACCAGCCGCACCGCGCGGCCAGGCCGGTCGAATCAGTCCTTGCGAATACTTATTACGGGTTGGACGTGTGACACTGTTTACGAGAATTAAATCGTGATAATGTTCACATAAAATTTAAAAAAAACAATTGAATAACCGTTCGCAGGCATAAACTAATGTTAAATTTAATTGTTTACTTATCGAAAATACTATATTCAGCTCTTTTTTTGCGTCTTTGACGAGTAGTTTTACAAATTTTCACGACACAAGTCGACATCGCGCACGTTTATTCAGCGCTAAGCCATTACATTGACTAAAAGCCTGTTGGAAGACTAATTGCGTTTTGGATGACTTTCTGTGCGGACACTTTAAGCACGCGGACACCCCATCTAGTTATATTGGTACATCAATGCTGAAGGTGCTTGTTTCAGGGCTCTTTGTAGTGAGGAGCATTTCCCAAAATTGTTTTTTTTGGAACATTATCCACTACTACCTAGCCATCACAAAACTGCGCTAACAACAATGGCACACTTATCTCTGAACGAGTGTATGCTCTACATAGAAATTTGCTTTAGTTTTGAAACATACTGCAAATGATGAAATTAATGTGTATAAATTTAATAAACAGTGATCGTTAGGTATGAAAAAGTGAAAAAATAAAAATACAGAAGTACGATAACTATATTTGTATTTTAATAAATTAAAGTTTCTTTTCAAAATACACAATAATGCACTTACATTTTTCACGAAATTTTAGATTGAATCTTTGTAAGGAATGTGATGTGTGTCTTTAAAGATTTAGGATTGAAAATGTATCAATGGATGGATTAAAAACACTGTATAAGACTGATAAAATCCTGCTAGCACATATGCATCTAATTTAGAAATGATTATATGCACATATACACACTCTACAATCGCTGTTTTTTTTTTCCAAAATTATATTGAAAATAATAGGCTTTTAAGAACAAATAGTGTGTACACTAGCATAATACAAATATCACTGGACATTAAAAAAATAATAATAATTTGTGTTAATATATCACAATAGATGTTTACACAAATATTTTAGGAATTCCAATAGTTTTGCTTTAATAAGCATTACAATCATATCAAAACACAGGATGTATGCTACACATATAGGATTTCAATATGGCAAAGAAACTCATAAATACGACTTTTTAAGACCTTAATTTAGTCTTGCATTTCATATGAGGAATAATCGTGAGTTATTATGAGTAACTATTGACAATAGTTACTCAGTTATTGCCATTGCATAAAACATTTTTTTTTATTTCTAGTTAATTGTACTAAGTCCAGTAATGAAATCTTGTTGACAGCTTTTCTCATGAATAGATTATTCGTTTCATATTTCTTGAGGCTTTAATAAAAAAAATCTTTTTCCGAATTTGTTATAAATCAAAATGACTTTTTTCATCCAGCCAAACATGTAAGAATATTAACGTAAGGATTTTAAAATTTACATTACTGTTATTCAAGAAAAGTGTTACTTGATGGTTTCACTGAAAAATTTCATATGAAACGATACCTTTTCCTTTATTTTCAGATTAAATGAATTAAATTTCAAAAATCTGTAGCATAAAGGGCATAGATGGAATCCAATATAAACTACATTGACCTTATTAATTATTTCTTGTTTAATTTAGGCAATTTCATATGTATGTATAGTTCACAACAATATCAATTAACACGTTAAACTCCGAAAAGAAAATAGTAGTTTTACGTTCAAGACGTAGTAGCATTGACTTTATGTGCAAAGCTTAAGTTACGTTAAAGCCGTGACGGACCAATGGCGGTAAGCGTGACCAGTGGCTGATGTAACTAAAGGCCTTCTAAAAAAAAGCGTAATGGAGATAAATTAGCACAGTTATTTTCTTTTCAAAATATTGTTTTTATCTGCATCAGTATCCCAAGTCTTTTCCCATTACTAATGCACAGTGGAGATAAATTGAAACATTGCGATTTAAACAGAACATGATTCCGATCAGTGTTCGCCACGGCGTCTAACGTTTTAATAGATGTAATCAACAGTAAATTATTTTAATATATCATATCTAACAAATGCTCACAGTATAGTACGGAGACCTGGATGCGCAAGTTCGACTCGGTCTTGTTCAAATTGCTTACACAATTCATATCATATACAATAATTTCAAACATTGGAAATTTGTAGTAAATTATATCACATAAACCCATTTGATCCAATTTATAACATAAAATAATACAACTCTTAGTACTAAAAAAACGTACCCCATCGAATGAAAAAAAAAAATGGCTAAATTTAATTTTTATCAGTGGCCATACTTTATTTACTAGTGAAGTAAATGATAGATTCAAAACCTGTTGTCGCTCCGATATTTGTTAAAACATGTAAAATTTACATCAGATAGTTACAAAAGATGTAAAAAAATGGTACACACAATGGTACAGTAACCGATGAAAACAAAGTTTATTATGTCATTTAAATAGGTCTTCACTGATAATTTACAAGGCAACTGCAAATCCGTAGCAATAAAATACACAATTTCATTTGATATCCTATTATCCTACTTATGGATACCTTATATTTATTTAGCACTATCGAATTCACATTACAAGCACTGATCAATTTCTTTCTCGTCTCACTTTATAATTACTTTTTTTGTGTCTTATTACCGAATATTTTTTTGTGTCTCACAGTTTTGAGAGAACTGGTCACCAGTCATGGATATAAAAAAAAAAAAACGTTTGGATTACAAAAGTAAGTACACATTACAAAATATTTTATATAAATTGTAAACCTTAAGAAAAATAGAAGCCAGCCCACTTTCAAGGTCCAAAAACGAAATTTCATAAGCATTTAACACAAACTATACAAATTTTATTACAACGAATAAATGACCTCTGGGTGTAAGGTACCTCTGATTTCCATACGAAATTTGTTTGACCAGAACTAAAAAATTAGACATAATAATTATTTTACTATCTTAATAAGTATACCCTATACTTATATATTATAAAAATCATAAAATTATTGTTTCTATAACACAAAACAGTTTCAATTTTTGCTTTAAAAAAAACCTCTTACACATACATAATCCAATCGAGAATTGTAAACTTTAAAAATCAAAATTAGGACTGTTTTGTGCTAAAAAGGACATATTTTTTAATTTTAACAAATATGGCCCACTTTACTTATTAAGATGGCAAAATAAATATAACAGCGTGTAGTTTCGTACGTCTGGTTAAATAAATATTGTTTGGAAATTAACGGTATTGTTTAACGTTAAGGGCGACGTCCAAAATAAAGTGTATGTAAGTATAATACAGGAAATGTGTTGCGAGGTTAAATGTCATATGTTATCAAAAGGACTCATGAAATAATGATGGTATATAGATCTAGGAGCAATATTTTATCTTCATACAAACAACCAACTCTCAAAGCTATTCAAATTACAATTTTGGTAGTTTGTGAGAAAGTACCCCTAGAGCTTATACATACAACATTATTTTTCATATAGCTTCAACCGTCATTTCGTTTTTCACGAGTTAAAGTAATCATTTTGAATAAAATGGTTAGTTATTGTGAAATTAATACGCGAACAGCAATGCGGCGTGCAATCACTGCGTTATATCACGCCGACATTAGAATTTTATTTTTACATACTAACAGTATATATACATATTGGAAAAGTGTGGACATCCTACAAATGCATTACATCATTTGATAACTATTCTTGGCTGCTCAACATATGACTTGTTATCCAATAACCAAGTGCCTTCATAGGATGTCCACACTTTTGTACAATTTAAATTTTGTTTTATAAATTAATCCAGGCTAAATTTTCGAAATTAATCGACTTTTTTTAGACGCAGGTATACGAAAAATAAAGTTGTGCATATATACAGTATGTTCCGCGGTTATAAGATCAAAGCATTTTATAAATTTTTAATTAATTTTATCGACAATGAAAAAAGTAGGTCAATTTATTACCATTCTTTTTATTATTTAAACTCGCTTGTACTCGACACAGTTTAGGAAGTAGCTCCTGAACTGTAAAAGGCATTACAAACTTTACAAAGTTACATACTTTAGTTTAAAGTTCATTACATGAGCCTTAAGCTGCTTAACAGTAATAAAAATGAATACAAAAGAAAAAAATTAAGTATCCTTTTTAATTTCTTTTTAAATTTATCCACAAATATATTAGAGCTTGTGCTATGATTGTAAGTTTTCAATGTCTTTTATAGTCCAAGACCTATATGCTAAACTGTGTGTCAAGAAACAAGTATGTAGAAGTAAAATAAATTTTAATTAAAAAAGTAATAATTAAACCTACTTTTTTAATTTTATTTCAAATAAATTAGCATTATAACATGTAATTTTGACCTCACAATCGCGGGATATACCTACTATATATACTGCGATAATGTGTTGCTATGAAATGTTTAATACTATCAATTGAACTCCAATTTGGCAAAGTAAAGTTTGGAAAATGTCGTTTCGGCTACAATCGGACAATAAGAACTAAGACATGTTGTTTCGCTACCTGGGCGTCGCTACTGAAACCTTACATACAATATAGGTTATTGGGAGTTTATTAACATCAATTTAAGACCAGAAACATAAAAAGGAAAGACTACAGTCTATGTAGTCTACATGTAGGGAGTTTTCTCAAGAGCTTCAAGGTTAAACAGATTACTGATTTCCATACAAAATTTCTTTGACCAGAAGTAAAAAAGCTACAGTTTAATACTAAGTTTATTTTACTATCTTAATAAGTTGAATGTATCATAAATTTCCGTAACATAACGATCTTTCGAACACCAAAGTTCTAATTCTGGGTTTCAAATAACTCGCCCGCACATATGTAACTAAATCGAGAAATTATTAACTTTAAAAACCAAAATTACAACAATTTTCTGTTAGATAGAATATATTTTTCAAATTTAACGTCAATTTTACGATGTATACGTATTTTACTCATTAAGATAGTAAAATTAATATAAGAACGTCGAATTTATTACTTCTGGTCAAATAAATTTTGTATGAAAACCAGCAGTGTTGTTGAACTTTAATCCTCACATCAATATGTTTAAAATGAGATAGCAAAATGAATATCATAGGCATAGTTATCATAGGCAAAATGAATAGCATAGTTTCTCTCGCCCAGCAGCAGATATATCCATTGCATTACTCGAAAGAAACGCGTGCTCATTTTTAAAATCGACGTCTGAAACTCACGACTAAGTGACGATGCCCTCATAGGGTAACCACACGTCTTAGCTTTTACTAACAAGGCCGCCGCCAGAGTTAAGCTGGTACATAATGATGATACAGGATGTCGACTCATATACAGCTAATAGTGTTGCATTGTATAGATATAGACCCAGGCGTCGCACTGACGGCGGCATACAAAATTATTAGAGTATTAATTAAAAGTACTTAGCCGAAACAACGGACCGAAAAACAAAATTGTTTTGTTACCTCTATAAACGAATTACAAAAGAGTAAAATTTTTATTTTGAAATGAACATTCAAAATGGAAACTTAAATTATCGGTAATGGACTAGAAATGGTATCGCTGTATATTATACACTTCATAGCATTTCATATACAGTGCGACAAATGAATCTAGAATTTTCACGATTTCATATCCTCATATTATGTATAACATTGACCAGTGTCACACTCCCCCCTCACATTCCGCCAACAACACACAGCTTATTGTCCCGACTAGGCAGAGGCGAACGGCTGTTACACAGAGTCATCTGCAAAAGAAAACACTTCATTTCAATTCAAGTTATAGACTTCTTAAGTTAAGCATTTATTAGCGCTTCTGGCTTTGACGTCTGTTTAGCGTGTAATATTGAGAAATTTTAACTCAACTACAAGGACAGTATTCACAAACCTGTTATTTCTACTGTCCTCAGTTTCGCTCTCATTAAGGCATTCGAAGCGATTTTGTAGTTCAAGCTGGGTCTTTACAAAATTATCTTCTTTACAATAAAATTCGTAATTCTTCTCCTCCTAAACTATTTGACAGATATTGATGATTTTTTGTAGCTATACGGTCACCTATTCTTACCTATAGTATAGACCCGATAGGTTGCGCTGTTGTTGAGATCCAGATTTTTTTCTGGCCAAATATGTTCATAGATTTTTTGATATCTTACATAAAAAAAACATGTGAACCTAAATTTCCAGCCTCCAAGCAAAGCAAGCTTTTAAATTTGAGACAGGTTCGTTGCGCTTTGGGCTATCATGACTCTATATGAAACAATAGCAGACAACTGTGTAGTCCACGCGGGCAAAGCCGTGGGCGCAAAACTAGTAAAATGTCAAACTCACCATGGTACCACCATTTTGTTTTTTTAGGATTTTTATTGCATGTCTTAACATAAAATGAGTTGTCAGGCGGCCGTTTCTGAAATGTAATATTATCACATTTAAATTTCAGGTTATATTATGTAAAAATATTAACATTATTTTTTTTCTAAAATCTTCAAGCATATTCATGAATAGTTATAAATGCAAACTAATTATTTTACATGTTGACAACTTATTATTTGAGTATTTCAATGAATGTTCAATTTGATTGATGAAATAAGTTTTAAAGTGACACAATTAATACATTTAACACGTTAAACACCGAGCGAAAATTTGTGGGCTCCCCGTACAGGCCACGTCACCCACCGGTGGGTGACACGAGATGCTTCCATCACGCCGCGTCACCCACCGGTGACCGCAAACGATAGCTAACTTTAAGCCATTGTTTTTTCGAAATACCTATGTAAATTGTCTAATATAATTTCAAACTAGATCGACGTGACTCCAGAGAACAAAGTACACATGGCAATATTAGAAAATAAAATTAAGATCACCATTTTTTTAACTGGAATAGAAATTCTTATCAGACTTCAACAGCGTAGACGAAATAAAACTAAAGAAAGGTGGTTTCAGAAACTATGACTTCCTGAAATTAAGTTTTTATACAACACCCACTTATTTATAATTAAGATGCATTAAAAAAAATAACTCGAAATTCGCAATAAATGGTAGCAAAAATACTTATCGTGTATCGTGGTTACAATATTTTTTCGCGTAACTTGATTGCTAGAAACTTAAACAAATCAAAATTATAAAGAAAAGAAATAAATATTGAAAGAAGATCGGATATAGGTTAAAGATTTTGCAAAGTGTATTATTATATTATATATTCTTAGGCTTTTACAAGAGATCAACGATGCAAGAAATTAAAACAGTCTAGGCAAAGATATGGTGTGCCAAGACAAATGTCACAATAAGTTGAAACTTTGCGACCCTGAACTCTGGCTGTTTATTATACCCATACCCCTGAAATATTTTCGAAGAATAGGTCTCAATATGTGGGTGACAGTGTGACCCGCGCGGCGCCTTAGCGTGATAAACGTGAGCTTTGCTCTATGGGGCCACGGCAGTCACCGGTGGGTGACAGCGATTTCTGCTCGAAATATTTAGTAATTTTTGTTACTTCTAAATCTAAAAATACTATTTTTATCTATTCTTTCGATATACACTAAAAAAACCACCGATGATTTTTGGACATTTTATAAAATTTCGCGTGGCCTAATGGGGTAGTCTATTGTCACCCACCGGTGGGTGCCACGGCGTTTAACTCAATTAGGTTGTTATACAATTATGTTATTTTTCTTTTTTTGTAACACATTATTTTTTTTCTTATTTATCACAATACTATTTATAGAATATTAGGCGGGGCATGCTGTATCCATATAAGGTGCGCCTTATTTTAGTAATGGGCCATGTACATAAAATACATTTCAATTACTAATCCATAACTTAACTCTTCAGAGATGGAATGAATAAGTCTGAAATATTCAAAGATCTGATTAAACAATAAGGTATCTATATATAGGTGTTCTATAAATACTACAAAAAAAATAATTCAGAAGGAACGTTGAAACTGATAGATTTAAAACACTTTGAACTTTTTACAATTTTTATCCATAAGTTAAATATCTCTAAAAATAATATCCTCGTCTTGGTTTAAGATGGCAGTACAGCAACGAAATGAAACAAAAGAATGTTTATATAAAATTTTGTAAACTCACTTTCTCCTTACAGCTACTGAGCATGGAGACAATGGATAGACATACAGACTGCACGGAGAGTGCAGGTGACCAGTCATCAGTCAGTATTGAAAGGCAGATGTGCCCATTTGAGTACACGTGGGGGTGCACTGGAATATTATTACCCACAAATGTCACCTGAAAACAACATGAATTAGATGGTCAAACATGTTTTAATCACATATTGAAATTGTGTTCTGCAAGTAGTTGATTAAACGCGTTAGATTAATTTTTTTATGGATATTTATTTTAATAAAACTGTTGTTTTTGGACCTGGATTATATATATTAGCATATAGATGCCTCACCACTAAATACCATGCATAGCCCTTGGAATGAGACCTTGTGTCCTATAGACAGAAGTTACTCAGTCAATGGCAGTTACATCATATATTGGGTGTTGGGGGACTGAACGTCCAAATGAGCGTGTCGAGCTTACCGAACTAAACAAAAAATTTAAAATTAAACTTAACATGTTTTTTTTCAGTAACCATTAGTTTGCGCCATCTACTGACTTGAAACTTTTTGTTTAGTTCGGTAAGCTCTACACGCTCTACAAGTTTGGACTACATTCAGCCGAGAACGCGGTATATTATATATGTGTGTTCGGCTGAACGTAGTTCAACATTAAACATGTTTTCTCGGTAACCGTTAGTTTGCGCCATCTGCTCATTTAAAACTTTTTGTGTAGTTTGGTAAGTTCTACACACTATAAGTTTGGGCAACGTTCAGCGGTACACACAGTATAAAGGTCATACGTTCGATCCCCGCCATGAATGTATTGACGCATGAATTTCTAATTAATAAAATTTAACGTCAAATATCACAGCTCCTTCGACATCGTCACTTCTATGATGGTAGAGGCCAACAGGCTACGAACCGGACCAGAGTGGTGGTTTATAGTCTGAACTCCATAAATTAATGTTGAGCAACCGCTTTACTCTCCAGCATTGGAAGCATGAAAAATATTAATTAAAAAAATGTAATATTTTTATATTACTGAAATAACTTATTACTGAGACACCTAACTCATTACTTCCCGAAGACTCACCGAGCATGATTAAACCCCAAGTAAGCACTGTCTTAGGTAAAATAGGGCTATCCTTGTCATTCATTCACCCGTTGGTTATTGTTTCATATTTCATTGGCTTAGAATTTGTCTGGCTCCAGGTATGGTAACAATGCATATACACATATCAGTAATTAATTTTACCGGTCTGCAATGAAATCTTATGTCAAATGAAAATATTAAATACGAACATAATTTTGAAGTGTGGAATCTAAATCTGCATTTTTTGAGATATACCAATTTTTTAAAGTATTTTAAAAATGTTACTACAAATTGCTCGTTTTTAGGTTTCCGTAATACCAAATAAGGAAATAATCTATTTACTATATTAAAATGTGAAGAATAAACTTTAAACCCCTTTCTAAATACACTACGCACACGAGGAGTGTGATATTCAGCATAGTTACAGTTTATGTGGAGCAGGAGTGGAGAAAGCCAAAGTCTATATACAGGGTGAGTTTTTGAAATGGGATTGTATGGCCAAATCCTATACTATGAAAAATACCGAAGAGTGTTCAAAGAAGTCATGAGTCCGATTTTTGAGAAAACAAAAGTGCATATTCACATTTTTGAAAAATCTGTTACTTTAGAATCAAACCACTTGATTTAATAAACTATATATATTAATACGTTGAAACTTTTTAATCTCTTTTAAAGCATATTGCGAGTACGGAGGAGTGTGAGATTTGGCATAGTTAAAGTTTATACGGAAAAGGAGTGCCAAAAACTAAATTTGATATATGAAATGTGTTTGTGTTACAAATACTGTCACCTATCACTACATATGATAAAATTAAGTCCCCCGCCGCGTCTGTCTGTCTGAACGCGATAAACTCTAAAACTACCGAACAGATTGGCATATTGTTGACACCAATGGACAGAGTGATTCAAGAGGAAGGTTTTCCTGTACAATTTATTAATGTTTTGTGCAAATTTGTTGAAATATGACGATTATTGTTGAAGAAGTCGTAAAAAATCATGTCGGCTGGGATCTTTCATCGAAAACGCTGCTTAATCCTTTTGAGATATTACAAAATATTTGTTCGTCCCTCTTGCGGTGGAAGATGCTGGCTGTTGGGGGATTAAAGCCAAACGTTTCGTCGCGAGCATCGGCCGTCGTCTAAAAGAAAGGGGACTCGACCCACGTTCCGGTTCCTTCCTGGTGCAAAGAATTGCCATTGCAATTCAGCGCGGCAATGCGATGAGCGTCATGGGCAGATTTGCGTCGGGGGCGACGAGGGGTGGATTATTGGATTAGTTTTATTTTTTATTATTATTTTTGTGTAATACTTCAGTAGGATAGGTGAAATGTTTCTTATATTAATTATTTAGTCAACATATATTTCATTATGATTATAAAATATATAAATAAATAATTATATAGGACTAAAAAAAAGTCTGCGATGGCATATGTCTATCTTTTATGGATAGCTTACTATACCTACTTTTATTTATACAGAGACAGTATTAATCCTTATCAAATTAAATACGTTATTTACGTTCAGCATTTTATACACATTATGATTGCCTTGTATTGTACACTATACAATTTAAATTAATATCTTCGGAGCTATCGCGAAATATAAATATCGTGCGAAAAGCCGAGTGGCCATACGGGACGACGCGATTCGCGTAGTTAGATTAGGTTACATGCATTTATTCTTTACTTTTTCAAATATTTATAAAATTGGAAATAAAATACTTTAAAAATACTCCACGTGGGATGAACTTACGTCACATTTAAAGGCCATTAAATCTAATCCACATGTTCGATGCAACAGGCTGATATGACACTAAACCTAAAAAACATTATGGCATAAATGCTCTGCTACCCGTGCGAAGCCGGGGCGGGTCGGTAGTATCAGTATAATAGTCTGTTGTTTGATGCAATTTTCTTCTTTCTCCTTCCAAAAAGTCTTACCTTCATTATTATTATAAAACACAAAAACATTATCAACTATACAGGCTACCCCAGAAATCAATGTCAAGTTGGAAAAGGGTGATGAGGAAAGTTGTGAAAGTTTTAGAAACAATATTAAAAAAAACTTAATCAAAAAAAATCGCCAAAAAAAATCGAGAAAACTGACATTGTGATGATTTGAGTCAGTTATGTTTTAATTTTAAACTGTAATTTTATGGAAGTGTTATTCAGAGTTACAAGGCAGAAAAATCAATGAAAAGAATCACAGTATTTGAAAATCATCAGTGTCAGTTTTCTCGATTTTTTTGGTGCCTAATTTTAAAAGTGCATGACTAAGGTTTTTTTAAACATTTTTCTAATAAGTGTCACAACTTGCCTCATCACCTGATTCTGGCTTGTCATTGATTTCTGAAACACCTGATATAAATTAAAAAAATTTCAAATTCTATCCATCTTTGAAATACGGTTAAGAAAACAAAGTGTTCAAGGCACTTTGTAGTTTAAAATAACTACGTTAATTGAAAAGTATCACATGCTTGCTAAAATTTTACACTATATGTTGTCTGATATATATTTAATATAAAGAAACTGTAAACTTTGCCAGGATGTGCATACAATTTTTAGGGCCCCTATTTATATCATCATCATCAGCCCATTTTTACCCCAATGCAAGGGCTTAGGCCTCCCCCAGGGTGAGGAGGGTGGGCTTAGGCCTCCCCCAGGGTGAGGAGGGGGGCTTGGAGCTTAAGTCCACCACGCTGCTCCACTGCGGGTTGGGAACTGTAACGACCGCCATCTATTGACAGCGTCTGGGACCCACTGCTTAACGTGCCCTCTGAAGCACGGTAGTGATATTGTGTACTTAAGTCAGAAAAACTCATTGGTACACGCCCAGATTCGAACCATGGCCTTATAAATTTGAGACAGGTTCGTTGCGCTCTGGGCTATCACAACATTATACATGGGCTATTTATATAATATACTTTTTTTTAAAACTAAAACAATTGTGAGGGGAAATTGTTATTTTTTTGTGAATTCACTGTAAAAATCCTTTATCAAATGAACTCGGGTACATAATTTAATTTAGCAAGTAAAATATCTAGATGAAGAAAAGGTACTAGTAAAGTTTGACAACTGTTCAATCATCTTCATGGGAAAGCAATATGAGCATTATAAAATAATGTTTAATCTTGGATAGCATAATAATGAGGATGAAGCGTCTTATACTACGAAACAATAAAAAACTGGGCCAAATATCATAGGTACTCAGTGACTAGACAGACCATATATTCACTATTTAAAACAAACATTTTGTTAAATTACACATTAATTTCGATTGACCGATTGGCCGAGTGGTTAGAGACCCTAACTGCGGAGCCGAGGGTCACGGATTAGATTCCGCCCGGGACTAATATTTGTGTGCATGGACATGTCTATTTGTTCCATGTCTGGGTGTAAAAAGTATTTATATATGTATATATTATATTAAAAGAATATTTAAATATGTATACCAGTTATCTAGTACCCCATAATACAAGCATAATACTGGCTTGCTTTGGGACTAGATGGCAATGTGTGGGATGTCCTAGATATTATTATTATTATTTTATTGCACAAAACTTATACAATTATTGTTTTAACTAAGAGAGTTCAACTTCTTAGTGAAAGACACTAAAGATGGCTAAATCTACATTATGCAATACCTATGTGGATGCATACCGTATAACAATTACTACTTAATAAAATAAAATAAAGACTTTCTTAGTGATTCTTTTCAAGTGTCATTAAAAAGGTTGATTAAAAAAAAAAATATGGCCAAATAAAAGTATTGTTCCATGTATTTCATTAAAGTATTTGAATTGGAATGTATGACTTTGAATAATAGTACTTAATTTTTATTAATTATTACTTTTTCATAAACATTACTTGCCTCAGGAGAATCAAACGGGTACTTGTTTGTGAATTTGAATTGCAATACAAATTTTTCACCTTCATAGAGTGTGCCGGGGACTCCTTCCATGTGTACTGTCCACCTACAAATTAAATATGATTTTTAAAGAAAAACATATTTTATTGGGTTCCAGTTTACTTAATATATTGTGATCAAAAGTGCTTATTTTCATTTCAGTACATCTAGGAACAAAAGAAATATTTTAAAGAATTTTTTTTTCATAAGTTACAACTATTCAGTGAAGTAATTTATAAGCATAATAAAGATATCAACCCACAAACTTCAACCAATTTTAGTCATTGAATCTTAGGCAGAAGGCCTGAGGTTCAGCTGGATAAATTATGCAAATAGCTTGTCAATATAATTTAAAAGAAAATGAGAATATAATTATTGGAATACCTTGACATTCTTAAGCCTTATAATAATATTGATATATCAATATTGAATTAGCGAATACACATTTGAGATATTCTGTACTAATTCACCAATCCGATAAGAATTCTTTGGGGGTCGGTACAGTCATAACAGTGTCTCACTTTTTAGAAATATTTACATGTGATGTTCTTACAATGTTAGATTTTGGCTGGCCTGGTCTCCATCCACAGTGACTCCTGGAGGTGGTTCTCTCATTAACGACATCAACTCTTTCTGCAGTCTCCTCTGAAAACCAAATAAGAGCACTTTTTACAAATTTAACATTCTCTAGTCAAAAGTTTGTTTTATCGAATATTTTTTTATAATACTGCAAAAATCAAAGAAAGTCAATTTAACTTATAAATCTGAATATACAATAATTTTGATTAGGATAACAATTTTAGGGTATGAAATATTAAAATAAAAACAATAAATTAACAAACCTCAGACGGAGACATAGCGGCCATTGTAGTCTAATTTAAGACATTTAGTGTTGTAACATTGAAATAATATTAAGGTTAGTTGTTCATCTGTAGTTAATGTGTTTTCTATCGAAACTACAATAGTTCAAAATAAAAAACAAATTGGATTTAAAAAAAAATATTGTTCATATAATATTTAAACATCTTCCGCTGGCACGCTGGCACATGTTCGTTCTGTATGTCACGCAAAAACAGCAAAAAACAGCATCACTGACAGGAGAAAAGGCTGATTTGATCATTGATAGAGAAGTGAGTGAGTGAGAGATTGTGAGTGTAAGAGAGAGTGATTGTAATAAAAAATGTCTTGTCTTTAAATCAGCAATCTTACGTATTTTGTCCACATTTATAATCTTTATATCATTATTATTATTTATTATATACTGTATATAATTTTATATAATATCATGATCGCAATTATAACTTTGGTGTTATATAGAAGAAGAGTGTTTATCTGATGACAAAATATATCTTCCATCTCTTAAAGCTAAAGGTATTCTTTGTCTGTTAGAAAACGATGATGAGCTCTTCGATTTTTACATTTTAAAGCTCCACAGTGCAGCATTATCCCAATATTTAGGTATTTTTTTATAAAAAGTTTTGTATAAAACTTATAATTCGATTGAGTGGATACTACCATCGCTCATGCTCATGCGCTGTCTGGCGAAACAAAAGGGCAGTGAGACGTGAGACACCGACACCCCGATTGATTTCGAACTGCATAATAGTCAATCACTAAGGACACAGTCTAAAACAAAAAGTCGTAAAAGTCTTAGTCAAAAATCAAAATATGTGTTATAGTCCAAATCATACCTCTAAGGTCCAAGTCCAAATCCACTCATGATCCGTTCAACCCATATTCAACCACTCTTTTATCTAAAAAAAAATCAACTGGCTGAAAATTGCTGAAAACACCATGAAAATCACTGAAAATTTTTTGGTGTTCTGTGGACTGAAAAGATTAAACAGCTGCGCAGCAGACAGCCATACAGCATGCGGCAGCTGTGGACAGTTGTAAAATATAAAAAATGAAAGTTGATAAAAGTCAAACCTGAAAATTAAAGTGAATCTAGGAATCAGAAATCGAAAAATGTGTGTGTTTAGGTGTTGTATTGGAAAATAATAACGAATCATATTTTAATATCTGGTGATTCGTGAAATGCCACCAAGCTTCAGGATAATAGGCCGCACCACTAAAATTTTTGTGATTTCCTTCTAGTTTTGTTTACAAACGAAATGGTGTATCCATCGTCGAAGAAATCGTCGGCAGAATTGTTCATAGAACAACTGAATGTTGAAAATGCTAAACGGCTAGCTTTTGTTTTAGTATTGGGTTTCATAGGTTATCATGGAATACTACATTTGCGATACGGTAAACTGAATAATTTTCTATAAGCTGGTTTTATCTTGATTCCCATTGAATTTAAAATACAAAATACATCGAAAACTTAAGTCAATGTCCAAAACATTACAGGCTTTGGAGTTTGACGTATGTTTTGAATGTATTTTGAAATTTTGTATATCTCTATCACCGAGATCTATCATGTTGATAATCTTGATAGATATGATTTTAAATATGAAATGAATGTCAGTGTTTTCAGTGAATTATCCGCTAAACAATAAATTTTTGCTTTTTGGTCTTCAAAAATATAGGAAATTAATTTATGTATGTTATTTATTTTTCTTCTTCAAGGCCCAGATTCTTGCACTTGGTTACTATCTGCTGGTCGGTACAAAGGTGACCATGAGTGGCAACCTTATGGATGTATGTTGCATAAATATTCTAAAACGTAAGTAACAAAATTAACATACTAATACCCATAATGTTAACAATAGTGCTTTCTAAAATGGCCATATTAAACATATAAATAATAATATAGGAGAGGGGTTGGCTTTCCAAAACTACCACCCTAAGGGTACTAATAATAAGAAAGAAGGGAGCGAAGTGAAAATAATAAACCCATTTTTAGAATTTTTAGAAATGCGGAAATACGAAAAAAGGCGGAATTAAAAATGAGTAATACATACCTGCTACTAAGACATTTTTGATAATTTTCAAACTCAAAACACTAGAAACTAACACTAAATGGCCAGCCACTCTTCTAATAAGTCTCAACTATTTAGATTTAGCACATAAAAAACGTTTAAAAGAAATTTGGTTAAGGTAGGTTGCTTTCCCGCTATTTCTCAATCAATAGGTAGTTTCGGTTAGCTTAAAAAAATATACAATAAAACCGAATATATGGGCACTCCGACTACTGTTCCAACAATTGATGGTTCCAATCTACTAGGAACATAAAAAACATGCGAGGCGAGCGAGCGAAGCGAATGTGCCGCAGTAGCGGCCGCCGAGCGCCATGCAAATCAAATTTTCAGTTGTTACTAAAGGTAGGTTAGGAAACTCTTAACGTATTTACTGTTTTCAATTTATTTTAATGTTGAAGTCTATTCCCTCCTTCAATAGTCGATCCTTTGATTATGTCAATACAAGGAGCAAATTCGTGTCTGTAGTAACAGGTATGTAGTAACGAGTATGTAGTTTTCAGTTTTTATTTTTGGTTTTTTTCACATTTCCGCATTCCTGAAAATTCTGAAAGTTGGTTTTCTGTCCTCGTCCTTCCATCCCCTAAATTATTATTAACACGTCTAGGGTGGTAGTTTTGGAAAGCCGTACCTAGGAGAGGACTGTGCGAGAGTGTGAAACCAACTTTCAAAATGTTATCTTCCGGTATTGTCATCGGTATTGTAAAAAAAAAATATATATTGACGGTTCCAACTCAGTATATGTATCACGTTATTATGTACGTAAGGAGAAATATTAATTAAACTTTAGTAAGAACAGCAAGATACATAACTATAACACTAGGATAAGGGTCAAATTGAGGCTGTCCCAGCATAGGCTGAGTAGAGTTAATGGATCGTTTCTGGGGCTTTGTTCAAGAATTTATAATGAACTAGCAGACACAATCACCAAAATGTCAAAAAATAAATTTAAAATGATATCAAAAAGGTCCTTTGCGCTAAAGCATATTATAGGCTCATAGAATACTTTGAAGATACCACAGCCTGGCCTTTGGTGGGCGGTGTCGAGGGAATGCGCTCGTAGAATGACACATGTAGATACAGTTTAATGATCTTGGTTGGTATATTTTCCTTTTGTTGTTTTGCGTGTACTAATGATTGTCCATGTATGTTTTTGATTGTTCGGTTGTTTTTGGTCGTATTTGTATTTGGCTAAGTACCTAATTGAACTTCAAAAAGCGATTCTTGTAATTCTATTTTGAATAAAAACATTTTTTGTTTTGAAAAGAAAAATTTAAAAACGATATTCCTATTACAGAGGTTTTTCTGTCATTATAACATCTGAGAAATATATATAAAAAGAAACAAGAGCTACGCTAATCATTATTTATTTATTTATTAAAAGGCTCACCAACATTATCTCTATGTTCTCATGACCATTTTGTTCATGGGCTCCCCAACTATATTAAATATATTCAGCGATGTCCGAGTTGTTACTCCCCCTCCCTTCGCAAATTTATTCAAACCTCTAATAGAATTAAAATTCAATTATTGTTTTGTTTTTATTCTGGCATTTCAATAGATCAGTCTTGTGTCTAGT
This sequence comes from Luffia ferchaultella, assembly GCA_949709985.1. NCBI lineage: Eukaryota > Metazoa > Arthropoda > Insecta > Lepidoptera > Psychidae > Luffia > Luffia ferchaultella. The sequence goes on from OX453252.1 coordinate 1,639,740, forward strand.
GGATACATCTGTCATTACTAGACTACTAGATTATTTCAGCAAGATAAGGTAATAAGTTGAATATGTATAGTCATCTAGGATTTTATGAAAATCCTAAAGATTCTGTAAAAATCCTAGGAATTCTGTGAAAAAAATCCCCTTTTGAAAAGTTTTGCTTATCATTTTTGAATTATATCAGCATTATTGTATTATGACATTTGTGAAAGACAGTACTTACATATAATTTTACAAATGTTATGTTTCCTTTTGTGAGATTTAAGAAATATTGTACTTACATATAATTTTACAAATGTTGTTTCCTTTTGTGAGATTTAAGAAATATTGTATACAGAATCATTGTTATACAAATCCACCTCATATACACCTTATTTGTTTTAGGGATGCACGTCATTGCCTACGGTACCTAGCTTTTTGGGGTAACTACAATAGTTTTGCATTTATTGGAGATGCCAGATTACAACAGTTGTATGAACATTTTATTGGTAAGGGAAAATATCATTAATTATAAATATCTGTTTGTTTGTTTGTTTAGGTGTTTACTTGTAGTTGTCATCATAAATTAGGTTTTTTATCTCATAAGATTTGGAAATATCTACCATTATGACTATTTGTAAGGCCCAAGTTGTTAACCAGGGTAACCAAGGCTACTGAATCATGAAAGCGAACCTACTCAACTGTTTCTAAGAAGCAAGTAATTCTTTGCAGGGGTCTTTAAGGCATAAGACTTTAAGCAAGTCATTAATTTCGGCTCCACCCCTGTATTCTCGTATGTTTGTTACGCTGTCACGCTTTAACTACTTAACCGATCATCATAAAATTCTGCACACACATTGTCAGGAATACAGAAAAAGGACATAGGGTACCTTTCATCCAGAAAGGGACTGAGGGGTACAAAAAGGGATACAAATATTACTTTTAGATGGTTGTCCTGCATGACCACTCGGTCTACTGATGGTGAGAGAGGTGAAGGGGTAGGGGTGGGGAAAGTGGGAGGGTTAGAGAGGCGAAGGGGCGGAAAAGGGCCCGTGCGAAACGGGGGCGGGACGCTATAGGATATATGTGTGGTAATGCGAGTGGGAATGAATCATAAGAGATGGAAGCAAGAGGTAGACGAGAGTAAAAGTGTGAGAGGGAACACACTAGTGAACACACAGAAGAACAGTAGTGAAAGCGAAAAACGACTACAAGGGCGTAACGCTCGTCCGCGCAGGCGAAGCCGTGAGTGGAAGCTAGTTTATTTATAAATAAAAAACTAAATAAAGTGTGGTCACATTTTATTTTTTATTTGGTAGGGAAAAAAAACTTTCCTGAGGATTACATTGTTATAAGGTTTATATTTGTTTTTGTATTTCAAATATTCAATGCACAATAAATTTAATTAATATTATGAATATATTTATAGGTTTACTGAAAACAAGGTTGGACATGGGATCATCATACCCTGCAATTGAACATGCCTCTAACTACACATATGTGGATAACAAATTGAGGCTCTCAGTCAGATTTATTTGGAGTCCAGAAATCACTAAAACTACGATCGACCAGTTCAGGGCCTGGTAAGAGTCATATTTTGAATCTGAGAAAAACCACAGCCAGGATTATTTATTTAGGTACTTCTAGAAATACTTTGGAATTGAAACCTAATCTCTTGTGTCCTAGAATTTTTTTACTGATGTTTTATATATATAAAAACCGGTGAAGTGCGAATCGGCCTCGCACACGAAGGGTTCCGTACCACCATACAATATATAAAAACATGTTCCTTGTACGGGGACACCCTTTAATTTTTAACTTTATTTTATTTTTATTAGTTGTTCTAGCGCCCATAATAGTACACGCTCCATTAAAATTTCTAGTGTAAGTAATGATCTAAACCACTAATTACCAAAAAACGTAGAAAAAAACATGTTTCTTGTATAGAGACTTTCTCAATTTTTAACTTTATTTTATTTTTATTACTAGCGACCCGCCCCGGCTTCACACGGGTAGCAAAACATATATGCCGTTGTGTCGTATCTCCGTATTGCGTCCAACATGTGGATTAGATTTCAATGTTATGGAAGTTCATCCTACTTGGAGTATTTTTAATGTATTTTATTTCCAATTCTGTAAATATTTGAGAAAGTAAAGAATATATACACAAGAACAAACTAAAATATTTCTTTATATACGACATTGATAACTTCTACCTAACTTTACACCACGCGTATCGCGTTAGTATGGGGCGCCAGGCCGCGTGTCGTGCGATAGTTTTTGTTACGCAAAAACTCCTAAGATATTAATTAAAATTGTATGGTGTAAAGGGTAGTCATAATGTGCTTGAAATGCTGAAGGTAAATAACGTATTTAACCTTTTGACTTGTCATCAATCAACAATCAACTGTCTCTTTCAATTAAATGGCTAGTGATGTTCAATCTGACCAAATATGGTTAATGAGTAGTGAATAGGTTATTTTGATAAGGATGAATATTGTATCCATATAAATTGTTTTCCAATTACCAGATCATATGATACAATTTTTTAAATCATAGTAATAGATATAGTAAGCTATCCATAAAAGATAGACATGTGCCATTGTAGACTTTTAGTCCTATAAAAGAAGAATGAGTCCTCAATACATTGTTTTGTTATAAATCTCAAAGGGATTAAGCAGCGTTTTTGATGGAAGCTCCCAGTCGGCTTAATTTTTTACGACGTCTCCAACAATAATCGTCATATATCAGCTAACTTGCACAAAACATTGATAAATTATACACATAAATCTTCCTCTTCATTCACTCCGTCCATTGGTGTCAACCATATGCAAATCTGTTTGGTAGTTTTTGAGTTTATCGCATTTCGACAAACAGACGCGGCAGGGGAATTTACAAAACATTGATAAATTATACACATAAATAACAACGGCGCGTTCCCATACATGTGGTGTACCTGAATTTATTTTAAGTTGTGAAATTATAACAAAAATGTTTATGTGTCAAAGATATTAGTTAGAAACATGTAGCTTACTAATTTACCTGTACAACTTGACCCTGATTAGATAATTACTAAAATGTTCACGGAGAAGTTCTTTATACGCAACACTGTAAACTTCATATTATCTGTCAAATACCACACTAGATTCCATTGTTGTTGTATTAATGCAGTAAAAGACTTAAACATAATTTAATATTTTTCACTGCCACATCTAGGAATTTTCAAAATCAAACAATTTAAGTTAAACTGTTAGGGAGCTCACTATTACATCATCAAAGTGCCACACCATTAAAAATCAAATAAAGCTGTCGACAGTATTATGAAAAATAAAACATTTTTATAATTCTAACTTCTCATCACTAGAATTGTTACTTGAAACATTATATGTTATAAACGTAAGATAATAGAGAATTAAAATACTCTATAGATAAGTACTTTTTTTTCATTAACTTCAGCAGAAGACAACAGATTTATTTTTATTTTATTTATTTAGGACAACAAACAACTTGTACAATGAAACTTAAATATCTAACTATAAGTATACAGTTAGTAATTATGAAATTATATATAAATAAATATAAAAATATAAAAACAAAGTACTTCAAAATATGGCAACAACTTTACTTATGAAAATAATTTTTATTATATCATTCAAATGACTTTATAATTTAAAATATTTTATTCATTAATTTCTTTTTCTAAACATGGAAATAGCATAATATGATTCCATATCACCCAGCAATGGATCCCTTAGGGAACAAAAGGACATGTAACAATATTAATCGTTTATTTTCTTTAAAATGTACGCAGTTCGGAATTTTTACACTCTGCCACACTAGGCTATAAATATAGAGATGTACCTATAAATACTTATAAAATAATTTTCAGGCAAAGATCAGATCGCCCACCTTCAGTGATTGTAGCAAGTACCGGCCTTTTACTTCTGAAAAATAAGAACACAACAGAATTAATTCTACAAGAATACAAGAGGAATTTGACTTTACTAGTTCAACCAATAGACTATCTTGTTATCAAAAATACACATGTTCTATGGAAATTGCTTGAATCTGTTGACACGGGAAAATTGAAGGGTGACTTCAAAAGAATAAAAAATCACGATATTGATTTGTATAATAAAGCTGCAATGGAGGTAAGCATGGTTGTACCATTATTTGATCCATACTAGTTAGCGATGAGTGTGCTGGAGTTTAATCCACCACACTGCTTCAATGCGGTTCCATTCCAAAACCTAACCAGCATCAATCACCAAAAAACGTAGTTGAATCAAAACCCCATCGAAATTTAAAACATTTACTTGATTTTATAACAAAATGAAATTTTTTTTTTTCAAATAATTTCTAAATCGTTCAATTGATTGGATTTATGAATTGAATAGGATTTATAGCGTTCAATCAGTTTGACTCAGCTTAGATTCGTGAAAATGGACTTGGATAAAATTTTTTAATATTACTTTTATATTTTTTTTTTGCAAAAATGTAAACCAATTTTATTGTGAAAAAAAAACTCGATGATCACAATATTTGGATGGATTCATGAAGATTATAATTTTATTTGACATAGTGACTAATATCAATATTTTATATTAACTTTTTGTTTTTATTGTGAAAAGCATCAGAATAAGCTCAACCGTTGAGATGACATCACAGGGACAATTTTGAAGTAATAGAATTTTCATAAATATTTGACAAATTTGGAAATACATAAAAAAAAACTAGATATTTTCTGAGGTTGTTCTGGAACAGTATTCCTTTCAGTTTTAATAACTATCAGCGCAACTTTAAAATTTCACAAGCCCATTGTGCTCTCCAAGGCACGGTGTCAGTGCTAGTTTATGTACTTAAGTCAGAAAAAATTCATTGGTACTCGTCCGGATTTGACCCACGGTCACATGGCCTTATAGAGACATGACCTTTGGAGAGCACATTAAGCTGTCGGTCCCGGTTCCTGTCAATAGATAGCGGTTGTTACAATCCGCCAACCTGCATTGGAGCAGCGTGGTGGATTTAAGCTCCATGCACCCTCATAATGAGGGGAGGCCTAAGCCCCCGCAGTGGGGTATAAACAATTAGGGCTGATGGAATGGAATAGAATTGTGATCTTGATGGCTTTAGTAGATTTTGAGTTATCTGAATTTTATTTATTTATATCTTTCCAATTATTGAATTGTTTGATTCCAACCTATAACCATATCAATCCCCAAAAAACTGCAGCGAACGCCACGAATGGCAGTCAAAATCGGTGAACTTGATTGAGAGATATTGTCTATGAATATTTCTTCCTATTGTTCTTAATTATGGCGTTTTCTACTTATATTGATTTCGCCATGATTTTATTAAAAACGTACAAACAAGGGCAGGAGTCAGGTGAGAGTAAAAGTGTGAGAGGGAATGAGAACAGTGCTGAGAGCAGAAAACGAGTGCAGGGGCGTGACGTCTATCCGCCTAGTATGTACATACAAAAAATATTTAAGTGTGTATATCAGTTGTCTAGTACCCCATAATACAAGCATAATACTTGCTTTTATGGGACTAGATGGCGGTGTGTGGGATGCCCAGGTATTGTTATATTGACTTTTTCATTGTATAAACTAGGTGGCATCAATCATTACATTAAAGAAACCTATTTACATTTTCCTCAAGAATATGTAAGACATTGACACTGGTTGACACTATTCTTTGTTAATTAGCCAATAATACACCAAGTACAGTTAGAACATAAGTACTTCAATTAACATTTAACCTAAGACTCCTTAATATGTTTATATTACATTGTCCTTTTATAATTGACTTAAGGGTCAAATGAGTTTTAGGCCAAGAGGACAATGGTTAGAATGACTTCACTTCTATTTTCACATATATTGACATCATTATTATGGTTTGATATTTACGTAGTTTTAACAGTAATAACAAATTTGCAATAAAAGCAATACCCTTTTTGAACTTTAGATATTATAATAATTGAGATGGAGCGTTTAGAGGCTCCTCATACTTCAAAATGATTGAATTTGTCAATCATAGTTAATATAACAGACCCAGATATTAACACCTAATAATAATAAGACACGGGACATCCCACACAGTGCTATCTGGTCCCAAAGTAAGCAAGTATTATGCTTGTGTTATAGGTTACTAGCCCCCTCATTTCGAGGGGAGACCTAAAACCCTTCAGTGGGGCATTAATGGGCAGATAGTATGGGTTACTAGACAACTGATGTATATACTCATATATTCTTTATAATATATACATATACAAATATATAATAATGTAAGTACACATGTACATGTTCATGCACACAAATATTTGTCCCGGGTTGGCATCCAACTCGCGACCCTTGGTTCTGTTCCTGGGGTCTCTAACCACTTGGCCAATTGGTTAGTCAATTTTGACTCAAGACAACTTGAGTCAAGATTGAACAGAGAATACGTCGTTATCATTGTTTTAAACAAATATTGTTTCCAATTATTCATGAAATGTATATTCAAAATGTTTATTTTCTTTAGTGCGAATTTTACATCTTGATCACGCTAAGTTCTACTTGACAGTGAATATTTCAAAACAGCTGGTGTATATTCGGTCTGTGGCGTATTTTTTTGCTTACATTATCGTGGTCACAACGCAGCATCTTTACATACATCTAAGTGTTGGTTGGACATAATGTTTAGAACTGAAAAATAATTACACTGTATGAAAATGTTTCTGAAATAATATTTACTTTTTTAATATGTGGTACACAAAACACTGAGAAATGCTATTTCGTTTGTTTTCTGATTTTGATCGAAGTACAGTTATTGCCACTGTATTTATTGTTAACGTTTGTGAGTTTGAGTGTCTGGTAAAAAAAAACACTAGTCGAGCTCGGTCACGTTCGAGTCGTAGGGTTCACGTATTTTCATTTATTTGCAGTGCTGCCGTAGCTCTCGTATTCGCTCGGCACTAGATACATCATTTTCGATGCGAGCTTTTCTTGGACTTGCGTTTTATATGATTCTGGGCATATTTAGTCAGTCGTACTTTAATTATTTTGTAATTTTCAATTTAAACCGAATTTCACTACTCTGGCGTATATTTTTACTGTCTCGTTTAGGTCATAGAGGTGCTGGGACTTGGCTTTTACAATAACACTCCAATGAACGTCCTAGGTAAACGCGTTTCCACGCTACACTAATTTAAAACTTTACACAAAATTATTTCATAACAATCACGCGCATGCGTCGGTACAATGACGTCACAAGCAGAACAATTACGGTGTGATAAACACGTAAAAACATGATTTAGTTATCTCTCTAAATAGTCGTAGTAACTGAGTGGTGGCGCGCCCCCATCTTGTTTAGAAGGTCGTGGTTCGAATTCCAGAAACCGACATGATCCAATGAGTTTTTTTCTGACGTAAGTACATAACTATTACTGAGTCCGTGCTTCGGAGAACACGTTAAGCCGTCGGTGCCGGCTGTCGTCACCAGATGGCAGTCGTTAAAATCCATTAACTTGCACTGTAGCAGCGTGGTGGATTAAGCACTCTCATTTCGAATTAGGCCTAAGCCCCTGCAGTGGGGCATAATGCGCTGATATGGAGCTCGACTATTGTTTACGCATTAAGAGATATTTTCTAACATAAGAAAGTTCGACTGGCTAACGTTTGTGAAAAGCGAATAGACGTTCCCAAGTCCAAAAAATGACATACAGATTGATTGATTTCAGATCCTCACCCACAGCAGAGCTAAACTATGGAACTCGCCTCGTCTAGTCGCGAGTGGTGCGACATCTGACGACGGAATAAGTCTCAGCGAAACTGCACTAAGACACGACGCGCAAATCCTACTGAATATGTACTGCAACGATCATATGAATTTTAATGATGGGTCATGCTGTGCTTCCCCGGAACCTTACACAGCTTTGCAAGTGTTGACTTTTACAATATTTTTGGTGTGGTTAGTATATTTTTTTTTTTAAATGAGCGCGCCCTCTTCAAAAAATTATGTATCATACGCTATTTCACACGCTAGAGTATAATAAACTGATGACTATACTTTTTGAATTTCGGAAAAATACCGATTATTACCGGAGATATAACAAATCAAAGTTTGTGTTTTTTGGACCCGCTCGTGACGTCATTCGGTGCCACTATGTACAAATTATCGACGTTAGCCCATAGTAATGTAACCGAATGACGTAACAGCACGATTTATTTTAAAAATTTGTATCTTCGGCATTTTTGTAGATGTCAATAAAAGTCTTTCACTTATTAGTTTTAATAAAAAACAAAAATGACAAGACTCGCTTATTAGTGTGGTCAGTTTAATGTAATAAAGGTAAGGTGTGCAACTTTTTAATAGGTCCACACAAACCGTAAGACATTTTGCGATAGGTAGCAAATTGTGAATTGGGCAACATTTGTTTGTTTACATTCAAATGTGTCAATATAATATTTCAAACCTGTCCTGAATTAATTTTGGCTTTTTTAGAGTTCCATAGTCAAATGCAAAAAACAGAACGTTTTATAATTCGGTCCGGTCCATCTGTCCGTCCATCTGTTGCAGTTATTTTCGTCGGAGTCTTCACTCTAAACATGAAAGGAAGGTAACTTATGATCGTTATACAACGGTGTAGTGAAATCAAGAAAAAAAATTAACGGATCTCCTGCTTTCGCACGAACTTCTTACGACATTGGAAATGAACCTAACGGAATAAAGTAAACTCACATATTTTGGATAATATTTTACGAAATAATTTTTTTCGCAATAAAAATAACACAACTGTATCTGGACAAGCTTAAAACTTTGAAATATAACATTCTGTGCGACATTTCTTTCGATCGAACAAACCAAATTAGTACGAAATTTAACACCGACGCATATCCGACTTCCAACTAAGGGCACCCTTAACCACTATTTCCGGTTGTCCGATTCTAACAATTTTAGTCTCAATCGATCCCCCGTTTAATTACCCCGAGCCGTTTTTTTAATTTTTTTCTTATTCGGACCTAGTTCTCGAGATATCGGGCTCCTAAAATGAAAACCGGGTAAAAAAATTGCGATTTTTTTCGTTTTTTGCCGATATTTTTTATTGTTTTTGAACTTTTTCCAAATTATCTTTTGCCATCTTGTAGAGCTCGCCGAGCTGCGTCTTTTGACACCACGTTCATCCCGATATCTCGAAAACTCTTCGTGCAATCTGTCTGTATCACAAAACTCCCAAATGACCCCCTATGCTCCAACGAAATGAAAGTCATTTCCAATGACAAAAATATTTTGGGGTAGATCAGTATACACGTAACCAAAAAACGGAGAGAAGGAATTTTAAGTCAACGGTTGTTAAGATAGGCACTCCTTTCAACTACAGGGTGGAAAATTTTGATAAAATTTAAGTTATTATCTCAATGAAAAAACGTTTGAATAAGTCATGTTAAGTAGTTTTTAAGACAGTTGACCATTTCCAAATTTTTTAACTAAAATCCGTTATATTTTATTTCGAAAGAATAGACAATTTAAAAAAAACTAATTTATATTTTTTTTCTTTTTAATCGGTATTTAAGAAGATTTATTGGAAATTCTTATAGCGTGACGTCACCGGGTGGAACTATAAGTTTAGCCAACGCAGTTGCGTATTTCTAAAAACAATGACGCTATTACTAGTGACAGTTCTAAGACAGATTTTTTTTTATATTCATCAGCATTGGCAAAACTTATAATTCCACCCGGTGACGTCACGCTATAAGAATTTTTAGTCTTCGTAAATATCGATCAAAAAAAAAATTCAAATTAGTTTCTTAAAATTGTCTATTCTTCGAAATAAAATATAACGGATTTTAGTTAAAAAATTTGGGAATGATCAATTGTTTTTAAACTTATTATTTGAACTTTAACCATGAATGTCCATCCTGTCAATTCCTGTCTATGGAATGTTTCACCGTTCGTGGTTCGTGGAAAATAAAATTACTTTTTATTTTCCAGTGCGGCAGTTGCTATAGTCAAAGGCTTGTGGCATTGTATGCAAATGACGAAGAAAAGCGTGAAAGGTTACTCCTTGGTGAATGATAAAGTAGTGAGATCTAAAAAACCATCGCCGTTGGCTGCTTTAGCTAAACTTGGCATGATCATGTTATATTTCTACCTATGCGATCGCACGAATTTTTTTATGAAGGAAAATAAATATTATTCCGAGTGGAGCTTCTGGTTGCCTGTTGGATACGTATTTGCTTTGGGACTCTTTTTTACTGATGATTCGAGGTCTAGTAGGTGAGTTTAGGAGTTTTAATAAGGATACTGCTTTTACAATTAACATATAGTTTAGAGCCTTGAAATAAATGTCAAACTAGAAATACAAACATCTTTGCCGAACGTCACATCGTTAACTGGAGTCAGTTTGTCTTGTTTTGGTGCTGCACGATTATATAGTCTGTTTCAAACAAAGGCGGAAAAACGGGCATTAACGAAAAGTATTATGTCCGCGTCAACAGAAAACGATTACCATTTTCCATACAACTATCTATCGCTTAAGTATTTTGCCGCGTTTCGTAGTACGAGGGACGGTGAGAAGCGCGCTCGTTTAGAGATATCCCCCGTACTACGAACCGCGGCAAAATACGTCTTTGTTTGAAACACAGTTCAGGTAAATGTTGTTTTTAAAGAAATAAATACACTTCACATTAATAATACTGGGTTAAGGTGGTACAATTCCATTAATGAAATAAAACTTCAACAGGGTATTACATCGAGAACAAACAAATGAATGGAAAGGGTGGATGCAGTTAGTTATTTTAGTATATCAAGTGACCGGTGCGAGTAAAGTTACACCAATATATATGTTAGTAAGAGCACTTGTGAGTTCATATTTGTTCTTAACTGGATATGGCCATTTTTACTACTTCTGGCAAACCGGAGACACGAGCCTGGTTAGGTATTTTAGGGTTATCTTCAGGCTCAATTTTTTGACAGTCGTTCTATGCTTGACTATGAACAGACCATATCAGTTCTACAGTTTCATACCGTTGGTCTCATTTTGGTACACATTGGTAAGTGCTTTTCATTTTTCTATACTAATATTAGAATGAAGAAAGATTTGATTTTATGTTTCTTCGTTACGGATTAACTCAAAAACTACTTGACCGATTTTTAAAATTCTTAAACATATAAAAAGCTATATTGTCAGCGAGTAACATGAGCTATTTTATTTTCAAATTTCCGCCCATGGTTCCTTTCATACCGGGACTGCAAATTTTTTTTGCAGATATATAGTTTATAAACTGACAAAAATATATATTAAGTTAATTAACAAAAATCTATAATACATTCTCATTATTGTTTTTGTGTCTGTTACGCTTTCACACTTGAGAAACTGAATACATTTCATATAAAAATTTAAATAAACGAAAGTAAAAGCAGGGGAAAGTTTTGCAGGAAATCTTGGAGACACATTAAAGAGTTGTACAAATTACAAGCTTTTACTTGCGACTCCGCTCGCGTAGATAAACATAACCTTATAACAATTTTTCCCGTTTCCGCAGCCCACTTCTATTTTATTTCTTGAGTTCTATTTCTACTCAACTCGAAGCTCTACGAGGTTCATTTCCCATCGGAATTAGTTTTGTATCCCATGGGCCACGTACAATGGTCCACATTAAAGACTAAATGCGGAGACCACACCCGATAGATAGATAGTACCCCATGGGCGTCCTTTCATCCCTTCGACCAGGACAAACAGTAGCCTATATTTCTCTACCTTCACTATCACCACGCGAAAAAAGAACAAACGTACAACTCACTTGTGGATTTCACATAACTGATACTGTATTTCAGATGTTCATAATATTTGCCCTACCACCGCACATAACGCCAGCGTCTACTCACACGGCGGAAACCAAACCCTATCAATACTTATACATCGGTCTGAAGATTTTGGGTCTTTTGGGTATTGTGACTGTCCTGTACATTTCGGAAGTGTTTTTCCAAAAGATATTTGTGACAAGACCTTGGAAGGCTCTGTTTGTTAACACCGATGACGATATTCGTCAATGGTGGTTGCGGTGGAAACAAGATAGGTTTGTGTATTCATTTAATTTTATATAATTGAGCTTAAAGGGTGTTTTTGATTGTGAATTATTTGAGAGATGGCAGGACAGAAAAATAAGTTTAGGGTATTGTTAGAAAGGGTTTAGGCCATATGTGTGCACAATATTGATAATTACTAAATGATAATACAGTAGCGGACTATTTTTTAAATTATTTTGTATGGAAGAGTTTTCTAAATATATAATGACAATGAAATGATTTAAAAAATAAATAAGAACAAAGTTGTAAATGTTTAAAATGTCCTGTTAGACAGAGAGGGCAATACCGCACGGTGTGATGTTAGGCCATTTAAAATATTGTCAAAATTTGTTTTGCAAGATAGATACAAGTAAACTGTCAATAGCTCCTAAGTTTCAAACTGTTGAACAGAATATAATTTTGTTAATAAAGTCTATTTTTATATTTTATTGATGACTATAATAATTTCAATATCAGTCAACGTCCACATTATAATGATTTATCAAGGGTTTCCTATTTATAAACTCCAAAAGAGGGACAAAAAAAGTTATAAAAAGCAGAGAGGAAGTGAAAAGGAGAGGAAGATAAGTTTAATTAATAATAATATTTGGGACATCCCACACAGCGCCATCTAGTCCCAAATTAAGCAAGTATTAGGTATGCTTGTATTATGGGGTACTGGGACAACTGATATACATACTTAATTTTTTTTAAAATGATATATACGTATGTGTATATGCTTTTACAACCAGACACGGCACAAATAGTCATATTCATGCACACAAATATTTGTTCCGGGCGGGAATGAACTCCGTGACCTTTGCCTTCACAGTTAGGGTCTTTATCCACTCGGCCAATTGGTCAGTCAATAATAAGAAACCTAGCTTTGGATGCAGTAAGTTACCTACCACGATTTGTTTTAAAGCCGAAATAATAACGGGTAGACCAAGCGGGCTAAGCCACGAGGGATCCGCGTGGGAGGGTGTCTATATACATGTTATGCATTTTTATGGTTCTAGTGCTGAAAGCAAAAAAAACCTTTATATTTATTTATTTATATAAATTTACAGTTTTCTCTTATGTTAACAATATATCCCACAAAACTGCATTCACAGTTTGACTGTGGGAACCGTGAGTCTCTGCTATTGTATTAATTTTATGAATTATCTATTCTGCTATTTTATTAGTTTTGGAATAATGGAGGAAAAATTCACTAAAAAATCCTAAACTGCGCGTGATCGCACGCACGTGACCGATTGTTGTTATTAAGTGAGAAAACAATGAGAAACAAAATTTGTTTCTCATTGTTTTCCTGTTTAATAGAAAGCTTTTTATGTTTAATAGAAAATAGATTGATTGATTAAAAAAAATCTTTTCAGGTATTCAATGACCTATGGCATAACTTTTTCCATGGCATATTTATTCGCTCAGCGGTATGGATTGATAGATGACAGCAGTCATTGTAACCTGATGACCCCAGGACTTTCCCTCAGCGCGGCTTTATTGGCATTCATCGGCATCGGAAGCTATACAACCTTCACGTTCTTATGCACGAACATTTTTGACTGCAACGAGATACACAGCTACGTAGCGTTCCTGCCAATCGTGAGTTATATAATATTAAGGAACGTCTCCGGTGCTTTAAGGACGCGACATTCTAGTCTATTTGCTTGGTTTGGTTGCATCACTCTGGAGCTATTTGTCAGTCAGTCTCACATATGGTTGGCTGCCGACACCCATGGCGTTTTAGTTTTGATACCCTCCGCGCCTATATTAAATTTAATATTAACTTCGTACATATTTGTGTGTGCTGCTCACGAGTTGCATAAATTGACAGACGTCATTCTACCATATGCCGTTCCAGATGATTGGCGGCTCGTGTTGAGGAATTTTGCTATCTTTCTGGTGATATTGATACCTATAGGTATACATGATGGTATGTTTTGATTTGATTAATAACATAATAGTCTAAGATCTTGACCTATCTTTTGAACCCTTCATTCTTTTCCCGAGCGATATATCGTTTGTAAACTTTAGAATATATGAAAAAACATTAAAATGTTAAAAGTTAAAATCAAACTTTGTTTCCCATTACAACAATAATTATTATAATTAATAATTTTATTGGTGTCGGAATATACCTCCGAAGTTACACATTTTGGAGCATACAAGTTTTGGTACAAAAATATATATGGAAAAAAGTTGTGATTACTAAAATAAAAATAAAAAAACAATTTTAATTAAAAATAGCCTAATCCGAATTTAAGGTGCACTCTCCTTAGTAATGTTTATCAATATATTTTATAGTATATGAACAATATTTCGCTTAAAAAAAGAATGAGGGGTTCACAAGATAGGTAGGGATCTGACACTATAAAGGATGAGTGATTTTTGTTTTGTACAGTTTATATAAACAAAAAAGTACCAGTTATTTAAGTACATATTACTTGTGCGTTAATGGTATGGGTGATTCCGTATGAAGTATATTTTGTGTTTTATTTGATGTATGCAAATATGTATTAGAATTAGCCAGAAAGCTAATCAATGTGAAAGAAATAATATTTACCTCAGTCTTAATTATGTCGTAAATAGTAAAATTCAGATTGTAATCTGTTCGTACGAAAACGGGTTCTATCGCGCATTACATAAGGTTTATTTTCAATTATAGCGATTTTTACTTATTTCAATTTTATTTACTTTAATTTAATAGGAAATAAAACATGTTAAAAAAATATTAATAGATCAGATTGTGTGGGTTCTTGCTTCCTGGTTAAATCTGTTACATCTTTTATTAAAAAATTCAAGTGTTTTAAAACATAAATAATTTTAAGTTTGAACAACAACTTTTACGCAGGCTGTGTTGTGAACAAAATACAAATTGTCAATTATTTCGATACTTCTATGTTGTTAAGGTGGTTTTTACACATGTAGAATAACTATGATGATGATGAAATTGCAAAATCTTCAATCATTAGATTCTGACCAATAAATTATTTTAAATTAACTACACTTTTTGTTAGTTAGATATCTAGTATGTCACTGCCGATGTTATCATTATTGTATTTCATTGCATGTGAAACGGCTTATTGGTTTGTAAGTAGCGATATTGTACATGTTAATTGTATAAAAAAAATTTACCTTTACGTCTACTTACCTATTAGAAGGAAATAGTCAGGGAGCGATGTAAGACAAAATTATAGCTTAAATCATAAAATAAACGTGTGCACTCAGTAGAGGGCATGTGTTAAAGAAAAAAATTTTTTTTTTAAATTATCATTTATCATTAATGTTAACATGCATGTCATTAATGGTAACACAATCTTAATTAACAATATATGAACAATAAAAAAATTGTAGCATAATTTTTTTCAAATAATTTAAGCATGTGATATTAAGTAAATAATATTTGAACAATATGCATAATAATATGTATTTGCCGTGTAATTTCCTTTTACTACTAAATAATTAGGAATTTACATCGTTACAATCATGGGCATTGATGCAAAATTTTGACATTACATTTGCTTTCTCGATTGTAAAAATATAGACAATTTGGACTATTAATTTTTTTTAAATGTTTGGATTTGCATGGATTAATTGATTGTTAAAAAAGTATTCCTGATGACGTCACTACTATTAATGAAGAAGTTTACCAAAAATTATTTATCCACTATTATTAAAATTTAAGCTAAATAAAACAAAAGTGTGAATGAATCATGAAAATATCTCTACAAATAAAGAAGTTATAGAACATTAAAGTCGCACCTGCAAAAATAATTTCGCTCCGCGCGACGGCTCAGCGTGTGACGTCACGTTGCCCGAATTCATTGGCATTGGCATTCAGTCATTCGCGCGTTAACGAGTCGCAGTGTTTTGATTATTTCTATAGATAAGAGTGATTTCTCGTAATGGCTGAGACCGTTGAGACCAAAAGCAAGCGTATAAATATTGTAGGTATAGTTCCAATGTGTAAAAGCGCGGCAGTTAAAACTCCAAATACCTACACAGCGCGAACAGAAAGAAAACTTTGCTAGCCAATAATCGTAGAGTAAATAAATTTGACAGTAGCGTTGTGCCAATAATGTAAGATTTCAGTAAAGAACCTAACATTTTAGGTAAGTAGATTAGGATTACGACGAAAAAAAAAATAAAGGATAAAAAATATTTTAAAAACGAGCTTTTATTGCATTTTATTGCTAATACAAAAGTTAATAATAATTTTATTCTTAGTAAGGTTATTCTTTAGTATTTATGACGTTAAAACAAATTATTAAACGCAACAAAGCTAAAATTTGACGGTTATTATAGACATTTGTGTACCTATTTATTTTTATAATAGTTTACCAACACCCTAAAACCAAAGTACTTACTTGTTAAAACGAATCAAACAAGCCTAAACACCGGACAGATGTGAGTCGGACTTGCCCACCGAGGGTCCGTACAAAGTAGGTACGAATTTATAGTACAAATTTATTTATTTGTACGGAATCCTCGGTGCTCAAGTCCGATTCGCACTTGCTCAGTTGTTTTTTTTACGAACCTATAATCAATCGTCGAGGTTAGGCAACGGTATGCACGGACATATGTACATACAAATTCGTATGGAATCCTCGGTGGGCGAGTCCGACTCGCACATGTCCGTTTTTTATTATTTAGTTTCATCTTCGGTATTTCATCTTCTTGATTAGTCTTAACATGAAAGTACTCTGGTTTTACGGTATTCGTAAACTATTATAAAAATAAATAGGTACACGAATGTCTATAATAACCATATCAAATTTCAGCTTTTTAGCATTAAATAATTTGCTATAAGACTATATTTTTCATGATTTAATTACAAATATATAGTTTTCAGATTTCTCCCTATACTTGTAGTATAAGATGGTATTACTTTCCAAATTTCATAGTTCTAGGTCAATGGAAAGTATCCTGCAAATTTTGATTCCTTTGAAAGTGTCGAAATATACGTTTTTTTGCGGCATAAAGTTTTTTACGGTAACTTAGAAGTTTGATTTTTTCACAACTTCAAGAGACAGTAGACCTGAGTCTATAGTTTTAATTTCAACTCCACGCATTCCCCAGATAAAAAGTCTTGACAGACAGACAGACGGACAGAGGGACGGATGGACAAAGATGGACATCTTATAACGTTCCGTTTTTTCCTATTGAGATACGGAACCCTAAAAACCAGACTTTAGATAATTACGCAGGTAGATACTTACTTGAAAAGTTTAAAACCTTTATTTCAACACTACTAACATGAGACGGATTTGAAGAAAAAAGTCCATCACAGTGAAAATATCAATTTTAGGCAAATTATCACTTTGTCCATTTACAAAAACTTGTTCCATTATAATCAAATAAAACTTACTACTTATTAAATACTTATTACTTATTATTACTTACTAACTACTTATTAAATAAAGAAACATAAGATATTATAGATTTGGATGGAATATAGGAACTTAGTGCATTAAATAATAACAGCGAGGACGGCATAATTTGTGGTGCAGTGAGACGACGCGACACTCGATCGAGTAGGCAATGTGACGTCACGGGCAGTAAGAGGCCACCTGCCAACCCGCGCGAAAATACATAATTTTAAATAATTTATTTTTCAGTCATTTATTAACGGATTTCAAAAAAACTTTCACTGTCTTATTAGTTTTGGTCTATATTTCAATTCTATCGAGTTAAATATGATATTTTGAACATCATGAAACTTCTCTATTATAGCTACGATTTTCTACGCATTGCACTTGTTTGTATGGATATCGACCGCTGCATGTAGTTGTGATGTCACATTAATGTCTCCCGTTTTATTTGTATAGTATTACGCCTCCAAACAATTATTAATATTTTTTTTCTGGCGAATAAGAAGACCTATTCCTATAAACACCATTTTTTTGACCATGTTGCAAAATTTTGAACAATGCCCAGTAAGCGGTAACGTTATATATGTATATGGAACTGAAATAGATACTTGAATCAGTTAATTTATTTAATGTTTGTTAATGTACAATGTTAAAATAATTGGATTATATTCCACTTGGCATATATGGAAGAAACTATATTAAGGAGATATTGAGTGCACTTGATCGTTTTTGCCCCATACACGCACTTTCTCTTGCTCGCAAAGTAGGGTGCCTAATATTTGTAGTACCACGCAGACAATGAAAAAAAGGCATCAGATAATTTCCATAAATTTTCGGTCTAAGCAAAAAATCCTGCGCGGCGAGACCTATGACTATCCCCATTAACTAGGTCACACATAAACTCAAACTGTATTACGGATTTAACCCTTTGACAGCGTTTTCTGAGTAGTTAATGAAAATTTCGATGTACAATAATTTAGACATGATCGGGCGAATGAATGGTACAAAACCGGTCTCCGTACGTATTTGTGCTTTGTAGTGTGAGTGAGTACACGACGAAATCGAGCCACTCACACATGTATATAGCAGTATCGTCGGCCGGCCGCCATTGTTAACTAATAAACACATTACCCTCCTTTGTTTCGCGCAGTCGGGTAAAAATTGTCGTTATTTAACATAATGTTATGTATATTTTTTTAGTTATTTTTCTTACATTGAATAACTACTGAGAAAACGCAGTTACAGGGTTAAATCCGTAGTAACAGTTTAAGCTAAGTGTCACCTAACTAGTGGGAATAATTCTAGATGTAAAGTTTTTTTTTTAGATCAGAATGTCTGATGTCCTTTGGTATCATTATATGAATACATTTTATTGTAATTATAAAGTTAGAAATAGAATTAAAATCGTTTATTATTGGATATTTTTATTATCTAATTTTGGAATAAAGTACTGCCATTTACCGGTTGACAATTAAAATGTACTCAGTACGACTTTTCTTTATCTAACCGGTAGTATATAATGCAGCTAGATGGCAGAGTGAATTCGTTTCGATTCTATCACAATTGGTAACTTGATGTGATAATTAGAAAAAAGTCTTTAGTCATAATTATTTATTTATATTTATATCATGATCTCATTTTATTATGTAAAAGTTTAGGAAGGCGTTGTATATTCTGGAAACCTAAAATAATTTTATTTTGCCATTTTTTATATTTTTTGCCATAATTCCAGTTGTGAAATATTTGACTCGCAACTTAAGAAATAAGCTTATAATTTCACTCAGTGTTTCTATGTAGTGCCACGGAATAAACAAAAGACGGTAGGGGCGCGCCGCCTTACAGGCATCTCGGTATTCGCCTACTAATATGCCTATAAGGCTATAGCCCTCCGGACGGACTCATGGACAGGCAGCGAGAGGTACTTTCGGCAACTTTCGGCTCAGCAACAGGGTGAACTTCAGGGATGTCGATATTTTATTTAGCAAATCTATGTGAAACTACTATAATATAATATATCTATTATTACATAAAATCGGTCGTTTGTATGTGTGTATGTCATGCATGTATGCGCGAAATTCGAAAACAGCTTAACCGATTGCAATGGGACTGATGCTATAGATAGTTTATTTATCTGGGTGAAACAGATTGTATTTTATGTGAATTGATTTAGCAGTTCAAAAGTTATGACAGGTTAATAGAAATGTTGGAAGATTTCGCGCCCCGGCCGGCCTTCCGCCACTCGGTTTTAGCTGAAGATGACGAAGCTGCTTGGTCAGCGATATCCGTCGACCATCAGGGTCGTGTCCCTGACAAGAAAATGCCCAGGGTCACAGGGTACCCTCTATCTGCACCTGCTTCTAAAATATTTTATGATTTTTTTATTTATTACTACTTTTTAAAGGTCGGTAAACCTGTACCGAACACGACAGACTGATGATGTTTGAAAAGCCGTTTTGTAGAAAAAAAAATACCTACTGCAGCGCCCTCTGGCGACCTAAAACTGCAAACTGATGTCTAAAAACCTGCTTTCATGCAGCTGCTACGTTACCTAAAAACTTATATTATGCAAAGACCTGCATCAAAATCAACCCAGCTGTTCAAAAATACACATTTACTACAATGCCTATGTAATGCGAAAAGTCGAATCAAAATCGGCTTAGCCGCTTTAAAGTGATAAGTCTACGATAGCTTGCTCTGACGTGTTACCGATGTAACGTAAAAAACCCATCACAATCGGCCGAGCCGTTTTAGGGTAACACATGTATTACAGAGCTCCTTGGTGACTCATAACCGTAAAATTTGTCTAGTAACGTTCTGATACCCATGTAAAGGGTCCTTTGGGTATGGATTCCTGAAGATACATTATTTTATTTAAACATGTGTCAACCCTTGTAAGTTTTTGACCGAAGTCTTTTGATTTATTCGTCTGGTACCTACAAAGTACAAAGAGGAATTGATATATTTTTGTTTTACATTTTAATATTAAGAAATTCACAATTTAATTTATGGCTGTAAAGATATAAAAATTATATTAATAACGTGTGGAAGTATTAATAAAATTAAACTTTATTTTGCCTTCGTAAATACTAACTTATATATGTTATAATAATATGCTGCATATTAGATATAATTTTATGCACTGTAATAAGATGTACTTACTTAATTTGAATTAAAAGAACAATGTCATTGTAAGTTTAGAACAATAACAAAACAACAATGTAATACTTATTATGTATAATTAATTTAATTTTACAATATTTTATTTAGTACTAATGCATAATATTTTTTTAAATAAACTATGAGTACAATTTTATATGCACGAACAATAAATTAATTTTTAATGTAAAAATTTATAGACTTTTTAATCTACATCAAAAATTTTAAATTATGATTTTTAGTTGAAAATAATATAACATGTGTTTTTAATGTTGCTGAGTATTGAAATGTAGAGAATGGCGTCACAAAGTTATCGTGTTAGCGTGAAAGTGTAAGACCGATTGAGAATTGTGTCGGTCGGCGGCCACCGGTGAGATACCCCTCCCCGCTATTCCCGCTGTCACCCCTGTGCGTAGTATTTTTATTTGACTTAAAAATCACGTGTTACTGTTTCTGTCAGGCGAATGATTTTATTGTGAAATGTTAGATATTTTTTTTCTTCAAAAAACTGAAGTATTTTTGATTTGGTTAAAAAGTCTTCCTAATTAGTGATGTAAACAGGATTGATACATGTTCTACATACATTTAAGTTGTATTTTGTTAATGCCCAAACTATTTTGTAAGATAGAACAACAATAAAAGTATTTCTCAATTTAATTTTCTCATTTTATTGTACCATTTTTATGATTGATACCATAAAAGTATGAATTAACTAGAAGCCCTCTTCTTCGTTTATCGTCTAACCATTCATATTATAGCTAGCCGGTGTATGATGGGGAGTTTTAGTCCGAGTTTCAGTACGCAATGTCACTTTCATAATTTGAACTGACATTTATGACTATTAAAACCCGTATTAAAACCAGACGCTGCTGTCAAATTATTTTACTCTCTAATTGATACCCTATTAGTGATTTTGGTGTCTTAGGTAAGTAATAATAATAATAGGTAAAAATACTTCGGACATCCCACACAACGCCATCTAGTCCCAAACTTAGCAAAGCTTGTGTTATGGGTACACCGGACAACTGATATACAAACTTAAATATTCTTTATAATACACTAGAGACCCGCCCTGGCTTTGCACGGGTAGCAGAGCATATATGCGTACATTTTTTCTGTCTGTTCTGTATCAGCTTGTTACGTCGAAAATATGGCTTAGATTTAAATGTAACAAAATGTTCATACTACTTGGAAGATTTTTAATGTAGAGTCACCTGTATAGTTATTTTTATTGTATGTTAGACGACCACTTGGCCTAGTGGGGTAGCGACCCTGCCTACGAAGCTGGAGGTTACGGGTGCGAATCCCAAGTCGGATCAGTATTTATATGAATATTATTACTGTTACCGGGTCGTGGTTGTTATGTGGTGTCTTCGCTTGGCACCCAGAACAAGCTAATGCTTAGTTTGGGGCCTAGACGTAGTTGTGATGTATAAGTTATTATTATTACTATTGTGTGGAACCGTTGAATTAATTTTGTCGCGTATCCATGTGAATAGCTTGCCAATTACCACGTTATATGTGTCCGTTTTTTTAAACATAATAGGTACAGTAAGCTAGCCATATGCCATCGCGGATTTTCTTTAGTCCTATGAAAGAGGAACAGTTCCTCCATACATAGGTTATATCTCAAAATGATTAGCGTTTTCGATGAAAGCTTCCAGTCGGCTTGATTTTTTCCGACATCTTCAACAATAATCATATTTCAACTAATTTACGCAAAATTTAATAGATTATACACAAAGCTTTCTCTTGAATTACTCTGTCCATTAGTGGCAACTGCATGAAAATTCGTTCGACAGTTTTTGAGTTTATTGCGTTCAGACAGACTCGGTGGGGGACTTTATAATATGTCGTGATAAGTATATAAATATTTCACACCCAGACATGGAACCAATAGATATGTTCGTGTACACAAATATTTGTCCTGGGCGGAAATTGAACCCGCGATCCTTGGCTCCGCAGTTAGGGTCTCTAACCAGTTGATCAGTCAAGTAGGTACCTACTAATTTATTATGTAGCTGCAGAAATGTACCTATCGGATGCTTTTTACATGAATTGTGGCAGTACGATGTAATCTATTTTTCTAATTATAAAAATGATATCGTTAAAAAGAATCATTTCAAGCTACCATCAGAGCACTAACTCAAAATTAATAAAAATTAACACCAATTTATTTAGTAGAACAAAAATCTATCGACTACTTATATTTCTAAAAATTAAGTTTACCTATAATCACCACCACCATCACCATCAGCCCATTTTTACCCTACTGCAGGGGCTTAGGCCTCCCCCAGTGTGAGGAGAAGGGCTTGGAGCTTAAGTCCACCACGCTGCTCCACTGCGGGTTGGGAACTGTAACGACCGCCATCTATTGACAGCGTCCGGGACCGACTGCTTAACGTGCCCTCTGAAGCACGGTGTCAGTGATATTGTGTACTTAAGTCAGAAAAACTCATTGCTACACGCCCGGATTCGAACCATGGCCCTATGGGGTCTTATATATTTGAAACAGGTTCGTTGCGCTTTGGGCTATCACGACACTCTCTGGCACTTATCTCGACACTTACCTGTAATAGTAATATAATAATAAATAGGATAACCCACACAGCGTCATTTAGTCTCAAATTAAGCAAGTATTATGCTAGTATTTCGGGTACTAGACAACTGATATACTTGAATTTTCTTTATAATATATATTTTACACTCAGACACGGAACAAATAGAACGTTCATGCACACAAATATTGTCGATCTTTGGTTCTCCAGTTATTCTCCAGTCTCTAACCACTCGGCCAATCGGTCAGCCAGTAACTAGAAATTGAAAATACTATTTTGTATTTTCAATTTCTTTGAATTTAATTTTTTTTTCAAATTTGAAATTTGAATTGGCGTAAGGGACATTTTGTAAAAATGAGTTTTTACACCATCATAATCAGTTTTTCGAGCTCTGTCGAATGGTATATTTAAAATCCATGTATCTTTAAAAAATTAACCTTTACGACCACGGTTTTTTATCGCGAAAATATACTTTTTTTTTTGTTAAACAGGTTCTAATGGACATAAGCAAATCGAAAGCTAACGTACGATGCATTCGTTTGAGTAAGCATGGTCGTGTGATGATTTTTTTTCCCACAAGACCTTTACGCTATACCAAACCAACAGATTTATCGATAAATCAATTCCAGGTCGGAAGTCATTATTGTCCCTTACGACATATTTAATATTTGGTTTTTAATTTACTCAAGTAGGTAAAATTAGGTTGCAAGGGACATATACGTAAATATTTATTGGTATAGGTACTTTACGAATCGTTTGTTCATTAGATAAACCTTACAGATAGTCTTCCAAAAGACCCCTACTATTTGTATGAAAGTGATGGAGGTATTGTGTTCGAGAATTTCTGAGCAACGGTCCGGTCGTCAAAGTAAAGTAAACGTTTATGTTTTCCTCATGAAATTAAAAAAAGTGACAAACTTATACAGAATTTGTACTAAACATTGTCGGGATAATTCTAAAATAAAGCTGAGTGAAAAGATATTGATTTCCGTACTTAAAAATTATTATAACATGAGCTTTCACGTACCAAAAAAGACAAATGCATGTTCGATACAATAATACACAAACAGAATACGATGCTTCAGATATGGCTATTCATTCATCTTGAAGAAAAAAGTGCCAGCTATGAAAGCCACTTTATGAAAGCCGGTTACAAAACGGACATTGTTATACGTAGGGCATACTTTAAGTTTCTGGAATTGGCCACTCACAATAGAAAAAATAGAAAGCCATTTATGAAATTTAAAAAGGAAACTCCGGAAAGACGCTACTTTTTAAATTGCGAGATAGTAATTTGTTTCTTGATTACGGCGTCGCGGCGTCGGTTTGAAAAATGTGCGTCGGAATTTCAATTAACTTAACTAGACAAAATTTTCGCGCTATGATTTTTTATGATTTTTCGCTGCGGCTTATGTCAGAGTGTTGCCCGAGACTTCAATAATCGGCATTTGGTAGTACAGCTCCATCTCGTAGCTATGTGTATACGTAGTTCAGTGATTTTAAACTGGTCGTAATCTATCTCCATGACTATGGACGTGAAGGTCGACCAGCGATTGCGCTTACCAAATTTAATATTGATACCGTACGTCAATTAAAGTACGTCTATAATATCGTGACAGGTGACGAAACCTCAGTGTACTGCTTTGACCCGGAAAGAAAAAGTCAATCGGCAGAATGGGTTTTTCCTTTTGAAGATTTATTTGCCAACGAAAGTTAAGAAAAGTCGAACCGTTGGCAAGAAAATGGGTGCTTCTTTTTTCGGCAAATCAGGACATTACACAATAGTGTCACTTGAAGACCAAAGAACTGCAGATTAATATCGATGAGGATTACTTTAATCTCAATTTTATTTACACTAACTAACTAACATTACTGTTGAAAAGAAATGACAAGCAACAGGAAGAATTAGTTTTCATGACTTGTAGATTTAGTATTTGTAATTTTCTTTACAGGAACTTTTAAGAGAGTGATATTTTGTTTTAAAGAGGGAACTCTGTACAATTATATATGCCATTATTATGGTAAAAATTTGTTCGAGTTATAGAGAAAAAAATTTTCTTGAAATAAAAAAATACATGATTTGAAGCATTGGTTATTTTATTTCTTAAAAATAATTTCACTAGAAGGCCATATAATTTCATCGATAATTAGGCTATACACTTTTTTTACCCTCAAGTCATTGTTTTTATTACCTAAAATGATATTCAAAAACAAATTATGTGACCCTTACAATATACTATTAGTTATTCTGAAAAATCACAAGTAGGGCATAACAAACATAAACAACAATACAGACAGGTTGTAACGGTCAATATCTCCGTAAATAAGTGATTCCAAGAAATTTTCACATTTTCAAACTAAGAAGCTCCAAATTTTATCTTAAGTCTCCATTGTATTATACATCATTATATTTCAACGATAAACGAAAAAGTTATGGTTAGAAAAGTAAAAATAAAACTGTTTTTTGCTCGCCCTGTAAAGTTGTTATTTGTCCTTTACGCCAATTGTTTCCGATGTCGATATGGTTGACAAAACTACGAGTGTCGGAACACGCACTGTAATAATAATAATAATAACTGGGACATGACACAGCGCCATCTAGTCCCAAATTAAGCAAGTATTATGCTTGTGTTATGGGTACTACACAACTGATATACATACTTGAATTTTTTTTATAATGTAGGTATATTTTAAACTCAGACACGGAACAAATAGGAATCGAACCCGCGATCTTTGGTTCTGCAGTTAGGATCTCTAACCACTCAGCCAATCGGTGAGTCAAAACAGTGCTAGCTTCCGTGGTCGAGTTGAACGTTCTTGGTTAAAATTCAAATAATATTGAGTTTGCCTTACACGACCATCGAGTACATTGAAAAGGAGTTTTGAATTCTTCGACCTCTCAATATGTTGGTAACAGCCTAAAATATACCTACCAACAAACGAACACACAACCTCTTACCCCAAACGCACATACAGTCTTCGTTCCCAATGAAATCAAATAGCTTTATTTCGTAGTTATGTAACATAATCTTGAAATATGTCACAAAAGTAAATCTAGAAGTGCTGGTTCCTCTCAGAAAACTAATGAAAATAAAAACATAAACAACTAGACAAGCGGCAAGCGGTCTACACCCATGGATTTTTATCTTGTAAGTAGTCTGATACTTTATAGTAAACAAGCTTTTGCATAAAGCTTTCGTTTTGTTGTAGTTTTAAACTTGAAAAAAGGAAGGGTATAAATTAATTAATCCAAATAACAAGCAAATATTTATTCGTCGTTATCTTATATATTTTAGTGAATAAGATTATAATGAATATACATCTTAAACCTATAGTGTAAAATATATGTACACAAGAGACGCTTTGAACGAATCAAATCGTAATTTCAAAACATTGAAATCACCTTTTTTTTTCGATTTTCTGACAATTCTTCCAAATATTTATATGCCGATGCATTTTGAACATTTCGTTTTTGCAACTTGTTTACGCTAAATACGTAATCGAGGATTACATTCACACTTTTTAAAATTTTTCTTGTAAGATGTATACATTTTTAATTTTATTTTCATACTCCAACAATATTCTCTTTTAGAAATCAGTACAGCAAAAACCAAATTGAACATAACTATTATCTCTATTTTATATAACTTGCCTGTTCTAAAATGCATAAAAATTGGTTCAAAAATATTTTCAAGCTTAAAATGTTCGTGAGCGTCATAACATTTAAATTCCGACCCGAATTTGTTAAAAAGCGCCTTTATTTTTTTCTGAATTGTTTAGTTTAATTAAATTTAATTTAATCTATTAGACATTATCAAAATAGATACCGTGTCGTAATTACGAAAATGTGAATAAATGAAGTAGGCGGACCTTGAAGTTTACGGTTTTCTCAGGCAAATACATGACAAATACGTACTTTATCATTCTCTCTCTTTCGCTCTTATATGACTTGGTGTGAAAAATAGAAAATGATAATAACGTTAACAGTTAGGGCACCAATCTATGCGGCTCTGAATTCCGCCATGCTTCCCGCCAAAACGCGTTTACGAAATTATGGCACTGCGAGATTTTTATGACCAACTTCAGAGCTGCACAAATTAGCTGCACGTATCTACTGTAAATGGCCTGCCACTATGCTTCATTTTTCGAAATGCAATAGACGGCGTCTTGATAAATATATCCCAGAATTTATCATAAACAAATGTTCAGTGTAGGTAGGCTTGTGCTGCATAGTTTTGACAAAATATCGCGTTATACCTAATTACTAATTTGAAGGTGCAATTATTTCATATATCGTAAAATATTGGTTTTCCACTTAAAATTATAGTTCTATTGGATATTAGTTTATATGGCATTGAAGCTTAAACTATAAATTTGTTTAGAACAAAATATAAATATGCTACTGCATTTTAATGTACCATTTGGCTATTAAAACTTTCTAAGAATAAAGTTGCAGAATAAACAGTAATTTTAATTGAAAAAATAAAGTATAAATCTAAATTTAAATGAAATTGATTTTAATTATTGAATTTTCTCACAGTATACACTTCTGTTTAAACTTCACACTTGCACAGCATTCAAAAGGTTATCTACTAAGTAACTTTAATTCTTTAATTGATGAGTAATTTATACCTATTGCTCAAATTGCCTACAATAAACGCAAAACAGTTCTTGTATTATTAAAAAAAATATAATGACGGCTTTTGTGAATAAACAATATTTTACTAACAAACAGTTATTCAAGAGAATGAACAGTTTAAGTTCTAGGTATATTTTATATCTTCAGTTAATTCGTTTTCTCTAGGTTAGGTATCCAAATATATTATAAGAAATACCTAAAATAAAATTTAATTAGTCGTTAAACGAGTTTTTAATATTTATACTTTATGAAATGATTGCTGAGCATAATAAGTAAGGCCGTGAAAATACTCTCATTGAAGAAAGTAAATTAAAAGGATTTTTAAAAATAAATCGAACTTCAGCTTGAACTTATAAATCAACGATTTCGCACCCATAAATATTTATACAATTTTTCTATGTTTCCATTATTATTTATAAATTCATACTTTTGATTATTTATCTACATGCCTAGATAGAGCCACGGGATACAATGACAACAAAAAATAAGCCAACTTTTATATGTTTGTGTGTGTGACTAAACAGAGATAGTTAGTAATTATAGGTTAGTATCAACCAATACGCGTGTTTTAAATCGATAGATAGCTAATTTTAAACGCTCCGATTGGTCGATACTAACGCCCCTTGCACCCCGCAATGGCATAGGCGCCGCAAGTTTATAGTTGTCGACCCATGTTGTCGACTTGTAGTACTCGTTTCTGTGTGCGTGAATCATGCGTGAATTAAATGTTAACTCGCTAATTACCTTGTAAAATAACGTGATGTACACGAAGCGGCATGAATTAGGAGTGCTGGCCTTCACATTGGTAGTAGATTATATTATTTAGGGTCTATTTGGCGAACGGAGGTGAAATGTGACGGGTGCGGGAACTATTTCGATCACGCTATTAGTTTATTACTCAATACTTCTTTGCCAAATAGATCCTATTAAACCACAGCGTGTATGAAATGCCGCCGTCTTAATTCGTGCCGCTTGGCGTACTTCTTTCTTCGTTGGCCTCGGCTTTTCTCGTTACGCGGGGTCAGCTTTCCCAATCATACGACGCCATTTATCCCTGTGCGTCCTCTGTAATTTCCATCTCCCTCATGGCCGTTTGGACTTTCGTCATCCAGGTGATTTGGGGTCTTCCCCTTCCCCTCCTTTTTGTAGCCATGGAAATGTACTTCATGTCATTTAAAAAAATAATTTACCTCCCTATATATTTATAGAAGTTAATGAATTGGTTATTTTTGGAATATAGGTGTTAAATTATTAAATCAGCCACTCAATTGGACTGCTAGTCTGCTCATTAAAAGCCGGCGGCATTCAAGTGAATGGCTAAAGGAGGATTAGCCAAATTGTTTAAAGCAACGTTTAATTAAATGGCTAAACATCGCTTTCAGTTTCTTGGTAAAATAAATAAAACCTTCATGTATAGGTATCTTAGACAATAGAATCGATCATCATTTAATGATGTGCTCGCTTTCGGATTCATTCAAAATCCCAGATTGGCCAAGATAGGTTGATGGCACCTCATAAATGTACCTCATATATCTAAGTCGGTGGTTGCTGGTTTACCATTTCTAAATTGATAGATTAGGTTGAGTTAGGTTTGATTACATTAATGCGAGGAATTAAGTAGAGCGAAGCAGAGTGGAGTGGACCATCATGAAGTTGGATCTGGCCTCAGCGAAAAATCCGGCGGCCTTTTATTCAGCCGTTTCAAAAAGGCTAGCTTTCGATCAACCAATAGGTACGTTGAACGTTGAGTTACCTTAATTCATTCAACGAAGGGCCTTGCCGTCTAATTGAATGCCGGCATTTAATGACCAGCCTAGACGTCCGATCGAGTGGCTGGTTTAACCAGGTGGTGGCGACATATGTACTTCACATACAATAATTTTGTGTAAATATTTATGAGCCCAAATTTCCGCATACGTGTGACAAAAGTCAAAATTATTTTTTTATACAAGAGTAAGTTTAGAAAATCAGTCTCAATTGACAGGCCATTATTTTATTATTTTTAATTTAGTACTAGTTTACAAGTAGTTTGATCTATTATTAGCTCAGTGATTTGTAATATACGATGTCTTTAAATATATTAATTAAAATAGAAAGAATTTAATTTAAATTCATGTAAGCTTCCACGAAACTTTTTAGTGAACATACAAGTCAAGTCAAATATTATTTGCTTATGGATTTACAGTTTAATTTTATTTTACGAAAAATTTCACTAATAGTTTCGTAAAAGGGAAACATCAATTTATAGCAGATAGACTACATCTAATAAATTCCATAAAAATCAATTCGAAATATCTGTTTCACAATAGAAACTACAAATTGAGTGTTATATAATACAAAATGTATTGAAACGCTGTAGAATAAAAAAGACTTTTGAGTTTATATGTGAATGACCAATTGCTAATATATATATCTATACTAAAATTAAGAATTAATAACGTCGTCTCAACATAAAGTTTAGATTTATTAACATGTGAAATATCAATGGATTGAAATATATGCATTATTACTAAGATTTCTATATGGATAGATACATTAAATATTATTTTTTTACTATTAGTTCTCTAATGTAATATTACAGTCAGAGCTGGCAGACTACATCCCTTGGATCCTTCTAACGATACACAACAGATTACTCTTCGGTTTAGGATACATTAACACTGACGTTATAAATAGATAAGACGACGTTATTGCATAAGAGTAAATAATAACCACGTAGAGGCGACATTCACATGACAGCCGAACCCCCGATCGTATTTCTTTCTTGGTTCAACTATTAAACCATTAATAACCCAGCGCGTCTCGAGCATGTTGAAAAAGATGAAGGCGTGCGCGACCGAGAAAAACGACAAACACGAACACTAGGTATATATAGGGAATTTGGTTTTGTGAAGTAATAGAACGCCGGCCGAGGCCGTTTTTTTGACGTATCATATCGCCGACTTAATATGCCAGATTATCAAAGCCTTCTTACAATCAAATATGCCTATTCTTCTGTTCATTTAGGAAGATTGAAAAGGCTATATCCATCTCAAAAAAGTTGTCTAAAGAAAAAATCGATCGAGGCGGTCTCTACTTGTAGTTGTCGGTGGCCGCTATGAAACCAGTAAATATAATATATACGTATAAAGGGGAAACTGTAGTCAAAACAGACGATATGAAAGTTTAAATTTTTAAAGGAACAAATGGCTCGATTTTTTTTCGATTTCGAATTTCGATTCATGCAGTAGGACTCATAGAGCTAAGAAATTATTGTTTCAAAAGGTTTGATTTTTTACTGCTGATGTCGTTTTTTATAAAGCGTCCTAATCTTTCTAAGCGGAGAGAAATACCGGCACATTTGATGACAGGAGGGCATTACAAATCTGTCGTATTACTTATAACATTAGACGATACGATACATCAGAAAAACGCCCTCGGCCGACGGTGTACAAGTATTGCTTGTACGTAGTTTTATCTACTCATATTGTAATGTAAACCCTATAGGGTACACATATATATACACACAGACAGACATCGAAGGCGGTTAATTTTTGGTTCTTGCACACAGATTTATATCAGTCTTTGAAACACAGTCAATCACAAATAATTATTGCTGAAACCGATGTACCCGTCTAGAACTAAACTACAGCTAGGAGTCTTACGCTATCTAAGTAAAACGAATGAAAAAATTGCACGCTTAAGTGTTTACATGGATTCCTAATTGGTATTTATTGCATTAGTACCTACCTATTACGTAACATTGTCGTAACAATTAAACACACAGTAACTGACATTGATTCAAATTATATTGCACCTTATGAAAAAAATCCACGCCCAAAATAGAACACAAATCTGCTAGTGACAACTGCGAAGTATGATTTTTAGATTAGGTAATAATTACCAGCGTTTAGATACAGTAACACTTCGTAAGGTTGAAGCTGTGGGTTGAATATTTGTGAGTATAGCCATCTCTTTTTTGGTCTGAAAAAATACTACACGTTCGCGATTGGAACAGGTTTGACACATATCCCAATGAGCGTGGAACAAAATTTTTAACACGTAATATATTTTTTCTGAAAATATAGATCAGTCTTTACCTTCCTGTTAAAAGAAAAGAAAAATTAATTCTAATATAATTATCTTAATAATTTATTTTACAATTTTGATTAATATAATATCCCGGTGACGTCATCTGGACATATATTTATTATATGCATTAGTTTCATTTTGCATAGAGACTAATCTAAGCATTTTATGTTTATTTTGTGTTTTTGTCTTTTACTGTAGAAAGCAGCGGAATAAGTATAACAGTCCACATGATTTCACAGCGACGACTTCAACGTCGCATGAATTTTCAAAAATAATATGGCCAATTCGTGAAAAGAATATATGTATATTTTGAGAGGTTTAGTTTATAGAACCGTATTCTCTTCGATTCTGATAATTATCAGCGTAAATTTGAAATTTTGCTCCAAACTCATTACGTCGCGATGGATACCGAATCAAACCCCGAATCGATTAGCCACTACCACTTTCCTACATATAATAAATAGACACGGTCAAACTTGATCAATGACATTTTTGGTTTAAACCCCTAAAACTTTAGTTGTAATCTTGGGCAGTCGACAAACAAAAGTTGAAAGTTATAATGATAAAGGCTGCATAAACCGACCAGAACTTTATCGAACTCCTGCAGTTGTAAAACCATCATAAAATTTTTAGCTGTTTCTACAACTTGTATTCAAACCATTGTACAGCTTCAAAATTTGTCTATACCGGGTGTTCGGCTGAACGTAGAAACTTATAGAGCATATAGCGCTTATCGAAGCAAACAAAAGTTTATAAAGTAAGCACATAGCGAAAACTGACGGTTATCGAGAAAAACATGTTTAAAGTTTCATTTTATATTATTGATCTTTTTTTAATTTATTGTTTAGTTCGGTACACGGTGGTACCAAACACCAGGTACAGTTGGGACGTGGTTCTATGTAAATAGCAGATTTGAATTGTATCCAAGTGCTCTAAAATAATATATATTAAAAAAAGAATCACTTGAGTATCTATTACTACATGTAACGGTCTAATCTAACAGGCTAAATGTTGGGAATATTGCATTACATAATCTATTGGTGCAATCAATAACATTCATTACTATTAGATATATTCGTATCACTCGGTTATAAACTCTATTCTTATAAACTTAGAATAGAAACAGTGATTGTGCAATTATCGCGTTTTTTTGGGCCTTTAGTTTTGTATATAAATGCTAAATTTACACATTTTGTTTTTATATAAAAGACGAATTTCTCTCGATTCGCTTTACATATTATATACATCGAAGTAGATTTACAGATAATTTTAGTACACTCTACCACCAAAAATATTCCTTTTTTATTTCAAACACTGCACAAAAGTATCGAATTCTTAGTTAATATTTACAATGTAGAAAAGACGGTGCACGATACAAAAATATTCAGATAATATACATTTGAGCAATCACGAAGTTTATACTTAAAAAAAAAGTCGTTACATAGACTGATGAGAGAAGACGTAAACTTTAAGTAAATAATTTTTGGCGTGGGTTCGTTAACACGAAGTTGCTTCACTCAAACTCAAAACTCCCCGACCGTGATGGTAGCCGAATGACGCGGTCTTAATCCATCAACGTAATAGTGCTATCTTTTTCTGTTATTGTTTCGTATTTCGTCGTTTTAGTATTTGGTCTACTTTTTACTATGGTGGCAACTGGTGGCAACGCACCTACGCAAACCGAAACAGTTAAAACGTACCGTAAGAAGGTGCATAGAAAAACGAATACTATTGTATTTGCTATTCTAATTAGGGTATTTATAAAACCTTATTGACTTTCTAAATATATGAATATGCCGTTGATTAGTACATAGGTCTTTTTCGCTTGCACTGTCGATGTGCCCGTCGCGCCTCGCCGGCACACTCTGTTTCATGTAAACACATGACTGTTCCGTTCTGCCTGTGCTCTACTCTAATGGTAAATACAATCGATGTCAAAATGCTCACACAAAATTTTACATGACTAGATTAAGCAGAATATGTTAGCAGTTACGTAGAATTCATTAATTTAAACTTAAATGGAACGACGCCATTTGTCAGATACCTGGCTGGCTAATGCAGGTCAATGACGTTTATTTGAAAATTATAAAGAGCTTTAAAGAAGTTTATCAATAAATCAATCGAATATCGACCAATCAATTGGAAAATTTAGTGCACTATTGACTTCCCTTTTTTTGCTTTTTTGCGATCGATTACCTTAAATAAAAGTTTTCAACAGTACAACAGAAGTTTTTGGTAGTTAAGAAACTGTTGCATGCACTCAAGTATACCTAATTTAATTTCTCCGATACAGTCTTCCAAAATTATATATACACATTTTTTGTACTAAACATAGTATACGGCATATTCATATATTAAACCAATGTTACATCTACAAGAGAAGCATTCCGACATCTAGCAGTTGACATCAAAATGTAACGAATTTAAAATCATAAATTCTCTATCCACAACTATATCGATCAAGTAAAACAGCTCTGTCCTAAAATCTACAGACATCTACGAACACCACAATTTAAAACCGATTTCGTGACTTTTCGTATCTTAGTAATTAATATATCACAATACATTAGAATTTAAATGATCACGCATCAGAAATCTTACAGACGAAAAGATTTACAGTTATTATATTTATACAGAGATGAGGCAAATATATATTAAAAAAAATATATAGAACAGTGTATGGATACATATAAAATGCACCATTAATGTATAAAATTGTAGTAATTATATTTACGTACTTCTTAT
The DNA here is from genome assembly GCA_949709985.1 of Luffia ferchaultella. NCBI lineage: Eukaryota > Metazoa > Arthropoda > Insecta > Lepidoptera > Psychidae > Luffia > Luffia ferchaultella. The sequence continues at coordinate 1,674,305 of OX453252.1, forward strand.
TATATTATTTGGTCTTAAGACTCCACAAACTGTTTGTGGTTTTCATACATTCACGTCGTATTATTGTATTTCAGACATATTTCACATTTGAGCTGAGATCGATCAACTATTACAACCAAACAAACCGTAAATTTAAATCATAGCTGTACCCAAACGTAAAACTTTCATGTTTAAAACAGTCCCAACAGTACAGGTACTTCTTTAAATTACCACCAGCATTTAATAGGTTAGTGATGTGTGTTACACGCATGCTCAAACTAGCAAGTATGCGCAGAGATGAGCATACATAGATAAAAATAATTACTTGAACCAAATGAGTTTACTTGATTCAAGGTATTTCTGTTTCCTATATAGGGAAAAACGAAATTTCTTCACTGGAGAAAATATTATTTCAATTAAGTGGTAATTTGTGTGAACTAAACTACTAGAAAATGTATATTGAATTGAATGAAAATTTCATTTCTATGTTTGCGGCTATATTCGTTTTCTCACAAATGTATCAACATTACATTTGAAACTTATTTTGATTCATTGGTGAGTTTCACGACACATAAATCGCTGATTGAGCTAAACTATGATTTAAATCTACGCATATATCAATCAGTAACTTTACATTTATTAGTCAGAGTTATCATGGCCGGCAGGCGCGTTGAGAATCCTTGTGTCCTCGCTCAGTAACGACCTATCGTACCGTCTTTGTCTAGCTATCCTATGCCTCGCGGCACCTAGCAGAGGGGCTGAAATCGCGTGCGTAGTCAACCTGCCGGATAAATCTTTCCTACCCTGAAGTAACGGCGAAGTAACGCTCGAAGATTCGTCTCCCTCGTCGTCAGATAGAGCGGGGTAGTTTTCCTTCATTTTCAAACTGCGCTCGAGACGTCGAAGAAATCTGAGAAAGAATTTATAGAAAATAAAATAGGTATTAAATTTATTAATAGAGGTCTCATAATTCATTTAATAGTAGGTATCCATGCAACGAAATCTTAGAAAATTTTGCAAGTGTGGCACAAGATTTTTTTGAGTGAAAAATCCTTTAGTCGAACATTGCGCTCTTTCTGAATAGTGAACAAAACTGAATCGTCACGCGTCAGCGTCACGCTCGGGTCGGTGACGCTGAATCAGGTATACTAGCCTATATCGGGATGAATATGCTATATTAATATGTTATGTAACATTTAGAAAATGATAATATGAAGATGAGAATAATATTCTATCGGATTTTCATACCCTTTTTGTTACAACCTGTATATATATTTTACAACAGAAAATCATATAGGTTTTAGATTATTTGTATCGTGTGGTCATAAACACGCACCCTCTTTTTAAAAAAAATAATTTATGAATATTGTTTCCAAAGATAGAAATATCCAAAGTTGCGTCCCTGTATTTATGAGTGCTAATAGTCAGACCTCTCTAAACTGGCGGCTCGACCGTGTTATGGGGAAACGACGCCTTTTTAATGGACTTGGATCAATAATTTAAAGTGGCGCTGATGGTCATTAAAATTGAAAGGAATGAGGTTCTAGAACGACTTTTCAAAATATCAGTTTTTCTATTTACTGAATTCCCAGATATTTATGAAAATTTGTTTGACATTGAAGTTGTCCCTGTACGTGACGTCATCTGGGCGGTTGAGCTAATGCCTGTTTTACACAGTAAAAACCAAAGTTGAAACTATATAAAAAATATTGAGGTAAAAGGTCACTACGTCAAGTAAAATGGTAATCTTCATGAATCTATAAAAACATTTTGATTTTCTTTAGTCTAAGATAATGCAATTAATAAGTCTGTTCAGTTGACGTCACAGGGATATTTTACTAATCAATTTGTGAATAAAAATAGCTGGGGAAATTACTTAAAGACTTTTTTTAATTTAAGAGGAAGGTATAAATTGGTCTATATTTTTGGAAAAGATAAGTAAATTAGTTCTATGTGTTAAAAAATTTGGTCCAAGCCCATTATCAAAATGCTAGTTTTAAACACGCCACTGATCAATAATATCCCTTTGTTCTGTCATCGACATAGGAGCCGCCGGCTTTGAGTTGTTGGACTAGTCCTGTTAATAATTTTTATATAATTCACTAGTGACTGCGCCCGTGGTTTCACTCGCATTCTCGATAACAGCGCCACCTACCGGGTCCATTTATAATTAAAAACCATTTAGGTGACCCCATAAGTAAATTAAGTTTTATATACACCAGTTCAAATATCAGTTATATCTAAAAACGATGTTTATAACAATGTTTAATATACTGCTATAAAATAATTGATTTTAAATCTTTAATTACTGACCTTATTTGATTGCTTATTGTTTTTAGTTTGTTTATCTTGACCGTTGGTTTTCTTGAGTCCTCCGTTAGATCTAAACTCGAGGAAATTTTGGACGACGTATCCTGAAATTACAATGTTTTAGTTAAATGGCGGGTAATCTGAAAAGCTGGAAATAGATGTCGCTTGCGTCTCTGGCTACCATATCAACTGTCAAACTCCAGTATATTTATATAGTTGTGTCGAGAGAATTTTACAATAATTTACTAAATATATACAATATATTTCAATGACCGACTTTTGTAAGGTGTCTGATAAAACAATTTTGTTAGTAAAGCTTACAAAACATTACTCTGTATTAATCATGTTGAACACTTTTGTATGAATAGCAGCATAAATGCTCATTTCTTCCATGGACTTGTATTCTTTTAGAAATTAGTTATTGATGTGGAAAATATATGTTTACTTAAGGCACTGTGAAAGTTACTTGAAAACTACAGAACGTATTATCAGGTGGCCATTGAATGCGAGAGGCAATGGAGAAGTATTAATTAGGTATATTTTCTTTTAGTGCAAAATTAATCTGAAAATTATTATTTCGGTATTAGTATAAAATTAGAAAATGAATTTTTTGATATGGCTTTGTAAAATAAATGTCTAAACATAAACATTGTAAAAGAATCTGATGTACACGGAGAGATCGATATTATCCTTCTTTTCCCGTTTGCTTCTACATGTATGTTTATAAACTCATTTATTAACTCTTAGTCACTCTAAGAGTGAAACTAACATATTTATCATCAATTTTTACTAAGAAATAAACAAAATATCAAATGTTCCCATACTTCCAATTAGTATCGCCTATTAATCTACTTGTAACAATATGATAGCCAAACTCACAAGCGCCGCCTGGCGGGAACAACGGCGTACTTCCCTGTTTTTAGTTTTGATGAAGAAATCGTGAAGCACACTATCTACAATTTTATTTCATGCCTGAGTAAACTAAGCAACTGTATATGAATAATTTAGATAGTTGAAGCAGGTATATTTGTGGATTTGCCACGTCAAATATACAAGTTATGAAAGTTCAAGAATAGTAGGATTAATAGGTATCAGAAGATTTCAACAGTAATTTAATGAAAAGCTATTATGCATTCCATGGTTCTAAAATGATTCTAATTCAATAAATTTAGGTTGAATTTCAGGTAGTATTTAGAACAGCGCTACCTCGTCCTAATTGTCGCTGCCACAGCACCACAAAATAAAAGATTAATTACCATGTGCCATTTTATATGAAGTAGCAAAATGTAGCACACTCAGTTATAAGCCCAAACATTTTGAATTGTATGTAGTTCTTAGGCTACACAAATGTAGGGGGTTTTTTAATACAAGCGTCAATGATAGCATGCACATATAACAACGTAATCGGTATTTTACCACTCGAGTTAGATATTTCAGGTAATAATACATACAATACACTTTATTGCTACGATTTTTAAACCTCACCTTTGCTGTTATGTTTGTTCGTCTTAAATTGTTAAAATGACTATCTCACAAATAAGGTTTTACACTTATTACTTAATACACGCAACAAAAAAATTATTCTATTCAAAATGCATAAGCGTGTTAAAGTCGTCATGGTCGCTACTGTTGATTGGCTCTAAATTCTGCCATTTTGGTTGTTACTCACTTCTCAGTTTTTAATAAATTGATAAGTTTCTAAAGATAATCATGAAAATATGAGACCTAAAACGCTTACAAGTGCACGAAGTTTTTTCATAATAATCATTCAGTTTAAAATTGTTCCAACATAACTTAGATGTATCTTTAACGTTAAAATTTCCGTTCGAAGAGCTTTTTTTCACAGTTTTCTGGTTACAGGTTCCTTCGGAAATATATGGGTTCCTATATTTCTATATTCAATAGCCGTACATCAAGTAATTTTACTATGTATAAAAAATATTTAATTCGTAAAATCCTTAGGTATTTCATAGTTATACACAGACGCAATAAAAACTCTAGACTCCCTGTCACTGAACAACCATTGAAGCACTGCAATGGCGGTTGCGTAAGTATGTGTGAGTGGAACTTCGGAGCGTGATAGCGATCGGTAGACATACGATGGTATAGTTCCATTCAAATTTTATGGCGGATCGGAATACAACGCTATAAGCATGCTTGCGCAGGTTCAGTCATATGCCCCTCGTTACACTGCGTCCCGCTACACCTAAAACTGGTTACTGCGACGCGACTTGTTCCTATGTTCACATCCGCCATAAAGGTTGATGTTCAAGTCGACGCGTGCGTACATAGCAAGTTGACTTACTAGGGGTAAATAGGTAGTTAGTTTGCGATGCTACGTCCAAGTATTCCTAGATTCATGTAGCTATATGTCATATTCTAGGATCACTCAACAGAAGTGACATCTAAAGGGCGCAAATGGTAGACTTTATTCTCAATCAAATGATCTTTCGTCTAGGTTTTGACTTTTGAGGAAATCCTATCATGTCATGTCATATTAGACGACCGATTGGCCGAGTGGTTAGACACCCTAACTGCGGAGCCAAGGGTCGCGGGTTCGATTCCCGCCCGGGACAAATATTTGTGTGCATGAACATGTTTATTTCGTTCCGGGTCTGGGTGTATAATATTTATCTATGTATATATTAAAAAAAAAAAAAAAAGTATTTATGTATGTATATCAGTTGTCTAGTAACCCATAACACAAGCATAGTACTTGCTTACTTTGGGACTAGATGGCGCTGTGTGGGATGTCCCAAATATTATTATTATTATTATTATTACTATCTAGGCGAAATCGAGAATGTGTTAAGTTATTGTACATTGTGGTTTCGCGGCAGCGGTGGGTTGAGGCGGCGTTGTTTCAAATACACCTTTTATATCTAATTCAGGAAATTTTAGAGATATTTGCAATGAAAATACTAATTTTCATCGTTTCCACAGTTTCTAGTCTAAGATCTAAAGCTTCTGCTAGACTGACGTGTGATAATATCTAAGCATTTTACTGTTGTGTGTTCTTTGCACTAAACATAATTATAGCTAAATCTCAAGGTCTAACAGCTGCTTTAGATCAATAACTGTGTCTGATTTGGGGAAAGTTTTGAAATATTATAACAGAAAGTCCCGAAACTAGTCTCTAAGGGATGAGATAAATGGACACCAATAGAGGAGTCACCTCGGAGCTACGGCACATTTGCCTCCGCAGCGGCTTTCGAACACGTGTGGGTTCGGCCAGCTGAAAATAATTCGTCTATATCTGCACTTATGCGTAGCCAATGCATTGATTATAGTTAACAGAATAATAATGGTTTTTCTTTTATTTTTCAACTCAAAAGTAAATTACGTTTATAACGTTTTATTAATTTTTCAAATTATTAAATCAATTTCTCTTGACAGTACGTTTGAAACTACCGACATTAATAGATACTTAACTGTAATGTAATAATAACAAACTGACAATTTACCAATTCGGAACCTTCCAATTTATTGGTATGTAATTGTGAAAGAGTAGATACAAAATATATTTTAATACAAAGACGCTTACTAAAAGGCTTATAATAAGAGCGGCCTTTTTATAATTTGTAAACGTCGATGGTTATATCACTTATAATTTGCAGGGAAAGCCTTTCTCTCTTTTCTAATGCGCGTGATATTCTAGATCTTCAATAAAGTATACGGAAAGTGTAAAATGAAAATTACGAAACGCATTGATTTTGTATTAAGAATTTGATTTAAGAAGATGCTTTTAACATCAAGACAAAAGACATATATTTCATTAAGTCGTACTTGAGGAAGATCTAAATCAGTCGCTATCCTGAGTTCTCTAGCAGAAGCAACGGAAGCGACTGACGCTGCTGAAACTGAGTCTTCGGATGATGAGGATGACGGTGGAGCTGGGGCTTGTGATCTTGATCTTCGTCGCCCCAACTTGCGGCCTCGGATTGCACTCGTGCACGTCTCTCTTGAACCTGGTACCTGTATAAAAATTACTATTGTTTAAAAAATACATGTAAGTAGTAATTTGGGCACTACCCCATAGTCAGTTCATCCATTAATGGATCTACGGGAAATATATTTTTCCCGACCCACTACCTAGTGATGGAATTAAAATCATATTTATATGGAAAGTAATTTTTTTGGGTCTTTCCTTGGTCATTATTTCCAATACAGTTAATTTATTCCATTTCAAAATCTTTCATAATTAGATACTGTATCTTATAAGACTTACCTCTAATAAGTTATGCATGGAATGCGGCATATGAGGTAATGATGACTTAGTTGTTGCAGCGCTTTCGTGTGACACTGTTCTAGAATTTCGACGATCTCTTCTCCTACCAGCTTTCCGCTGTGTGTTGCTAGCTGACTTCCCATTCGCTCCTCTCACACACTCAGAACTTGGGAAGTCATACAAGCCGTCGGAATCAGTGAAAGGTAACTGACGACCGTAAAACTGAGGAGAAAATCTTCCCAATCCGGTTTTATCGCTCAAAGGACTCTCACTTCTCGAACTAACAGGGCTTAAAGGACGGCTGCAGTCAGACAAAAGGGTTGGCGGTTTTAGACAAGATTTGTCATCTAAACTCTTTTCAATGCTAGTACATCGTACTATTGAGCATTTAGTAACGCCACTGGGAGAGCATAGAGTCGTCTGTGCTACCTCGGGTTCTTTAAGAATGCCGAGGGTCATCTCTTTGGCACTCGAAGGTACGTCATCGACTCTTTCATCTGTGCCTATACCTTCATCGTTAGATTCTAACAAAGGGTCGTCCGATAAAGTTTCAGAGTCTGATCGGCCACGTCTATGTTCTTTTGAATCATCCCCTGAAGCTGCAGGACTTGAATTCGTCTTCATTAAAGGTCTCCTTCTGGATTGAAAGCAAGAAGGGCCCCCGCCAGAACCTGGATCTTCCATTTCGGAAGGACATAGTGGATTGCTGGATCCGCACCTAGACGGACCGGGGCTGGCCATTGAACTGTATCCAGAGGAGGATAAATTAGATTCTGACGGAGCTCGTTCTCCACGAGCGGACATGGAGAAAGGACTCAAGTAGCACATGTTAGCTGCAGGCGGAGGCGGTCTAGGTGATAGAGGTTCATCTGATTCTTCGCTGGCATTGTAAGTAACAGTGATAAGAGGCGGTGGTTGAAGTTCTAAATGTGGAGGTGTTCGCCTGGGTGGCGGAGATCCAGGCGAAGGTCTTTCAATAGTCAACACGGGAACTCGAAGTGCTGGAGGAGCAGGCGATGGTGACGACATCTCACGTTCTGAATCTTGACTATGAGTGTTAGGGCTCGGTGATTCGGTCACGTGCGTTGACGGCGTTGGGGTGTCCGTGCTGGTAGATGGTAGTCTTAACTGTAAAATTATGTATGTTTATAAAAATTGTAAGATGGAAGATTTTTTAATTGATATATAACTTACTTTAAGTCTCAATGCAGATTTGGGTCGTTCACACTTCGACTCACATTTTATCTCGTCTAATTCATCTTCACTTGGGCATGTTACAGTCGACTCACTTTTTTCATCAGGTTCTCTGTTAGCTCTGGGCATCCTAGGCGATGGCAACGGAGTCGGTAAGGGCGTTGGTAGAGGAGTGGGTAGGGGTGTTGGTAATTCTCTGATGGGCGATAAACATTTGTTGATAGAACTTGGCACTTCCAGTAATATAGAAGGTGGATGTAAGAGATTGCTACCGCCCGATAAAGATTTGTGACCACTGAGAGGATCCAAGACCTGTAGAATAAATTACTGAGTAAGTAAATTGAATATTAATTTACCCATAGGTGATATGTTGAACTATAATTATATATGTTGAACTATAACAAATAGAGCTTGCCCGGTAGTATGGTGAATTGATAATTTATGTGAAAACCGTCATTCAAATTGTATGTTTGGAAAATACGTTGTTAAGAAAAAAATCATTTAAAATAATGTAAGTTACCGTAAATTATTAATATAATAAAAATTAATATTTTACTTGTTAGAAGATATAATCAAGCTGCAAGCACATAAAAAAAGATTATTTTGAGATACGCATTCCGAATGACGGTACGGCACATGATGTAATTTATTGTAGGAATGGATTTATCAAAATTTTATTACGGTATATCTGGTTTGTTATAATATATTTGTTGTAGAAGTATTTTTTCTTTTAAAATGTATTTTTTTTTAGAATGTACCTTCTATTCGACACTTCATTTATTTTATTTTATTTGGAATACCAACACCATTTATATATTTAATAATACAAATATTAACATCAACAAAACTATTAATAGGTATTCGCAGCTAGAAACTATGATAAAATGCACTATAGTTATGCATTATATATTGTAGTATTTAACTGATTTATCAGGGCTAAAACAATATTTAATTTTATATTTATCGATATTTTCCTGCAATTTGATTAATAATTTCTGTTATTTGTCAGTCGGTATTGAAAGTATATATAAGATACACAGCCATATCTCGTATCAAACAAAACCGTCGTATCACAATTATTATTATTGCAAAATTAAAACTATTGTACAGATTTTCAACATTTCACGAACCTGAATCTCGATAGTGTTGTGTGGCCTTGATATAGGTGAATCTGGTGCTAAAGATGGTATGTGGAAAGAAGCCAAAGATAAATCATCGGCGTCAATTGTATCATCTTGTGGCGATGAGGCGCTTGGAGTACTCGAAGCCGATGCACCTCCAGACGATGCTCGTGAGACCATCGCAGCGGATGATGATGAAAAATTGCGGAACATTGCTAATATCGAATCTGCACTTGATAATTTCGTCGGCCTAAAGAAAGAATATGACTTATGAAATGATGTACTTATTAATATAGTTAGGTTATTCTGCCATTTTTCTTTGTAAAAATTAGACGCGAAAAAGCAGGATCCAGGATTTACTACAAAGTAATATGTGGGTAAGTCAAAAGCTATTTTGAAATGAATGTCCTATTTTATTAAAATATCAGCAAAGAAAGAAATTTAAATAAAAAAGTTTCAAAAGATTATTTTAGCAAATTAAATATGAAGCTCTAAATACCTTGCCATCCCGTACCTTGAATACTTCTTTAATCCATTTTGTAATGTTAAATCAAGGCTTGACATCGAGTCGCTGCCTTGATTGCTGGACGTGCTATGCGGGGACCGAATCTCGACACCCGGAGAAGGAGGGGTACTTGAAGCTTTTGCTCTCATTCCCCTATCCGCTATAACGGCCATTGGTATTGCTATAGTGTTCACCATGTCCATATCTGAACTCGAACTCATTTCAGCTGAGACTTTGTTTAAAAGACGTGCGAACGTCACTTTTTTCTCTAATTTAGGATCAGATATATGTCTCATAGACGGTGAAGTTGATGGTGTCGAAGCTTCACTAGCAAATGATGTTTCTTTAATATCCATGCCGTATTCAACGAAAGCCGGGGCACTTTCTACTGTGCTAAGGGTTCTTTTTTCGCTCATTTGTATAAGTTCGCCCATAGTTATTTTCTTTGAGTGATCGTTGGCTGTTGCTGGACTTATAAGTTGTTGAAGAATTTGTTTTTTTTCTGCCGCATTCTTTTTAGTGGGCGTGGAGTTGTTGCGTTTCTTTCGAGGTGACGGTGTACCTGTTCATACAAAAAGGCGATGAAATCTATAGAACTAGGCGCTAGTTCTCTAATTATTACTAATTAGAAATTACTAACATCGAACACATTTAATTATAAAGCAATATCAAATGAGCAATTTGATAGATCACCATGCAACTTTATATCGAAACTAAAACTAATTTTAGGGTTTTCTAAGAAAATGCAATTTAGAAGAGGTAGAAAAGATAAGAGTGCAAGCTAAAACCTTAGTTTGTGAAATAAACTAATGCCAATCAGATTTAAGTAAGATTGAACTAGTTGGTTAATATGAAATTATAAGATTCGTAGTAGAAAATTTCATGTCGAAGTGTTCTCTGTGATTAAGGTGATGTTGATCAATCAAAATTAAAAACATTGGATTTCTTATTGGTAACGTCTTGCGAAATGAATTCATAGAAATTCCAATGTCCTTTGATACATCATGCTGAAGCAAGCAGTAGAATAAAAGAGGACAGAGCATAATATTAAATCTGTTGTTTTGATTAAGATTTTAAGAAATAAATATAACGACAAAATTTTAAAAAGATTAACTGAAATAAAAGAAAACTATGCTCTGTTGCACATAGAATAGTTGGACGATCTACATAAAGGTGGTAACGAAGGAAGGAGCGACTACACAAGATGCCGGCCAAAGAGTGCTGAACAATTAGGTGCATGGCTTCCGCAGTTAGAAATTAATATTCATAGACAGCATTCCACATTGAACAAGGCAAGGTTTAACACCGATATGCCATTCGGGTGGAAGCAGGTTTACATCCAGGGCGTGCCAGGCGTTTGCGCCTTTCGGATTTACCGCTCTCCACTGCGACGCTTTTTGCAGGAACGTGATTAAAAATTAAGTGGATGACAATTGAGATAAAAAAAACCAAAAGTATAAAAGATGATATCCATGCTGCATGTTTAATCTACGCACGTTTTAGAGAAGAGAAACTTAAATGAATAAATAGAATGTTTTCCATTATTTATTTGCATCTTTTTATACAGATATTTGATGTCTTACATATCTCTTATTTCCGGCAATGATGTCACCTTAAGCACAGCTACCAAAACAGAACGAAATGTTTCAACAAGCGTCTTATTGGTCAGTAGCATGAGAAATGACTTGACGAACCTGTTGACCTAATTTATTGGTTTTCGTCGCGCCATTGTTCGCGCGTCGTTTGAGGTAATAGGTAGCAATGACCATAAGTCGTCATTAATTTGATGGAAAAATGTTGTGAATTTCTGAAATAAGTGTTTTCTTTGTTTTTGATACTTTCGTTTTGTTAGTGTTGTGTTTTTTGTTTTTGATCAATACGGGCCAACAATTAAAAAAACATTAGGTTTATAAAAAATAAATTGGTGTACGAACGAACTACTTAATAAATTAAATTAATGTAAAACCTTACTTAAAAGAAACACTGGTTATTCTGTAAAGCAAAGGGGTTTGCAACATAATGTTCGAATTACATTATTTTTACGTGCTTTCTTCATGAATTCTGTTCTGTTTCAATTATGAAAAATAATGGGAATTTGTTAAATGATAGGTCGTTTTTATGATGTACCTCGTCGAGCTTAATGACATAATAGGGCAGATTTGAAAGTTCCTCTAATCAACCAATGTGCCTGTCTTTCTCTCCGTTTAGGAAAATTTAAGTTGTTAGCCCTTACAAAAAATGACGTACCTACAGTAAAAAAATCATTGAAAAACTATTATTTCACAGCTTTTTGACTACTATCCTGCGAATCAAAACTCGAAATAAAAAATGATTTCATTTATTTTTAACCCAAAATGTTGATGTGTTTTTTGATCTCGCCTTCCTCTGATACGTATATAATATATTAAATGTAATGGTCTAATAGCGGCCGCCAAAAACCACAAATTGTAATTTGATGTGATTATTTTTTTACTTTTATTTTTGAGATGGGCGTAACTGCCTAAATCTTCTTAACCGAAAGACGGGGACGATTGGTGAAAGGAAGGCGTTTCAAAGCTGCTATACCACGAGTATGTACCTAGGCACGATGCGATACACCAGAAGAACGGCCTCGGCGGACAGTGTAACGTATATATTAGTATGTTTTGATGTCTTTGTAAAGGATGACAGTGCGTTTGATAGGGTGATGCAAGTAATCGTTTGTTAAGCATCGCGAGCAGCGTCGCAGAGGGAGCGGCACCGTGATAGGCGACATCGAGACAGGACCACGAGCGCTCCACTCCTTACGTCTCGGCGGCGGCTTTAACAGATCGTCCAAGCTAAAGGTCCGGGCGGCCCGCGGGGGGCCGGCCGCGAGCCCCGTTACCGACGGCTTGCGGATACCGAGTCGGGTGAGCAGCGTGCGGTGCGCCGGCGCCGGCGTGTCAGTCCGCAGCAGCGGCGCTGTGGAAAAAGGCAGCGTCACGTCCGCGTCACTCGGGGCCGTCGCCGCCCCACGTCACTCGTGTTGCGGACACGCGGCGTAGCGTCCGCCCGCTCGTGCCACTCGCGCCGCGCTGACCCCGCCCGCTAACGTACACACGCTGCGTCACGCGACACTCGCAGCCCCATACACGTGCAGATCCAGAAATTCGAACGTACACGCGACCCAAACTCCTCAATACTGATATTATGCGAAGCAGTGACAGCCCTAGATTATACGTATTTAGACGATGCGAGATGTGACATTGCGTCCCCACGCAATTGTAAACTATTTTCAATATGCCGCCAATTTGTTCAGGATTAAGCCAATATTCATGCAGGTAGACAACGTTACATTTTTAACTCTTTATGGATTAGTATCAGAAAAAATGAAAAATATTCTATCGAGTCACTATTTGCAGATTTTTAAATTTAAGCGCCCCCTCCGCCCTTCCCTCCCACTCCTTGAACTCCTTATCCATTATCCTTTCACCAATGAGTGGGTGTCTACTGCGGCTGCACCGTTCGCATAACTCTAGGGCTGCCGCTGACTCGAAGCCATATTTACAACGATTTTTGAATTATTATATAATATAAAATGAATTAAATTTACTGTACATTTAAATGCCTGGTAAGTATACACGCGAGTAGCATCTTATTGTTCTTTTCCATGTGTCATATGGGTGAACGGTTACGAGTGGACCACGTGAACGCTTCGACTTGCAACGGGAAAGGATACGAACTTACTAAGCCCAAAGTCAAGAAAGCGCGGATCTATTAGTATGTGTAGGCACTACGTTGAGAGCGATCATAATGACTTCTACTTAATAAATAATCTTGATGAACGAAAATGCCCACAATGCGTAAAGTCGAAATCATTTCTGGATCTGCAACATCACTTAACACAATCAAGACAATTTCGAAAAGTTAAGCAAAACGTGATTCTTACCAATCCAATTATAGTGCGAGTATCATGAAAAACTTGAGAGCAAGAACAATAGCATTAGGTGAAATTATTTTATTAAAAATATCACTGAATCAACAGCTTTTGTTTTAGGCATACTTATTAAAAACTTGAAAGAGATACTTAACTGAAAATCGCGTGGATGTAGAACTCAAGTGTAGAATTATATCTTTAATAAGCTTAGATCAAAATAATGTGCTTTAAGTGTAGAAAGTTGATGAACAATATTTACTTTTAACTAAATAAATATTGTCCATCACATGAAACATGAGCAAGCTTGTTTTCGAATCAATGAAACTTTTACGAACTCAATTGAACAAATGTGATTTAAATTATAATGTACACAGTATGCAAATAAACTGCACCCAATCACTTTTTTCTGTGGTAATGTCGTAATTCTATTACAATAAATATAATTATATAAAAATAGCCAAAAAAACTAAAATAAATAATTTATTAGATAGTCCATTTGTAATAGTTAATAAATCAACCCCTACTATTTGTATACTTATAATGATACAAGAAGAGTCAATAGTTATTTGACTCTTCTTCTTTCTGTAGTTCTTACTCTTTTTCTTTAGTTTCGTTAAAAATGTGAATGCTTTTGATTATTTATCTTATTACTGGGTGCTGTTGATTCAAATACTATAAATTTTCACTTATAAAGCATCTTAACTTCATACATTCGTAACGAATCTGTGAAACGTTCAAAGGTGTTAAATACTCACGTCTAGCACATCTGTCCGCTTCTTCAGCTAGTAGCTTCTCGATTTTCTCAGGGAAGTGTCTTTTAGCGCACCAGACCAGACCAATGATGCCCAAGACCACGAACACAGCGATCAAGCCCAACCAGAAAGGTTCTTGCAGCATCCGTGTACCCAAGCTCGTGTAGTTTGGAGATGGATTTGGCATTTCACACCTGGTTTGAAACCGAATTACTAGTTAATGTATTTTCCAACTCGAGATTTGTTATCAATCGCTTTATGCATCTTCTTTCCAAATACAGATGAAATTCTAACAGAAAATAATTAGCAATTTAAGAGCATTGAAAAAACAAAATAACTTGTAGTAAAGGCACTTTAGTGACGATTTTAGAATGGAACTCTTGCTATCTTCTTCCACCTCTTCAGGTTTATATACTTAATAGTTCAAATAATATAGGTACCCCGGATATCTTGAAACTTACAGGAAAAATTGCATAACGTACATATATGTCAATCATATGAAATTAGTAAAAATTGGGTGTCCCATATCAATTTTAATTTTGATTTTCCAATTTGATTCAAAGAACAGTGAAAAATTATGGAAGTATTTCACAGTAAATTACTTTTTTATCTTACGATTTAAGCAACTTAAATAAATTCAGAACACAGCCCGGTCATTATTCGATACCATGTCAGCTCATTATACTCCACTGCAGGGGCTTAGACCTTCTCTCGGGATGAGGGTGCTTGGAGCTTGATCCACCACGCTGCTACAGTGCGGGTTGGTGGATTTTAACGATTGCTATCTGATGATAGCAACCGAGACATACGATTAATGTCCTCTCCGAGGCACAGAGACAGTGATGGTTATGTACTTATGAGAAAAAAAACTCATTGGCACTTGCCGTGGGATTCGAACCACGACATTCTAAACAAGAAGCGGACTCGGCGCCACACGGCTATTACTACACTGATATGTTCGATACGTTCTACAATCCGAAGTTACATTATATTTTAAACATTGAAAAGAGTTCTATAATTAAGTATGATGAATCAGAAGAGATAAAAAATATTTTAAATGGCTTAATGGCTGGGTTGTCACATAATACGGTAAGTGTAAATATACGTATGAAAGTGAAAGAACAAGGATGGCCGTTATTTGTAAATCTTTTCCATTGACATAAATCTTTTCTTTACTTGCTCGGAAAATAAAATTTTGGTACGGAACACTTATCGCACAATATACGACTCGCAATGAAGCAGTTATTTTTTGAATTAAACATTTACCTCTTGCCTTTCCAAGATGGGTTGCATTGGCACATGAAAGTCCCATCTCGCTCAGAACATGCACCTCGATTGTTGCATGGGCGAGAGGCGCACGGTCTGATGCGCTCGTTGCATTTTCTACCACGCCAACCTGTCGCACATGCGCATTCGAAGCCCTCTCCTCCCACCCTCATGGCCGACAAAGAACAGTTGCCAAAAGCGCACGGTGAACGATCACAAGCCGTCAGTAAGCAGAACATACCTGGTAAAATATGACTGATATTAGTGAGAAAATTTAACTCCATTGATTTCAAGCTATCACGTGTAATAAATATCGTTGAGTCTTTGCTACAATTTAAAAATTCATATCAATCTGAATACGAACGTCGTATTTGACCATGTGGACGTTTTTACTAAATAAAGTCATTGAGGTGTAAATGTAGTAAGTTTATTTAAAAATATATGTCTTATTTGTCCACCATTTTATACTTTACCTGGTCTCCTAATAACATTCTATATAATTCCTGGGAATTATATATATTGCCTGGGTAATTAAAGTATGTAATGGTAAACAAAAAACAAAATAACTTACACATTGCCTGACGCACCCAGTATTGCAATGACTAGGTATTCTACACTATGACTGAATTAAATACTTTGCTAGTAACATATACAATCTCAGATGGTTACATACATTGTGAACAATTTTGACAGTTTACCAAATTGTAACACAACTAAACAAAAATAAACTAACCCGTATAGTATCCAGTGCATTGACAGAAATGTCTAGAATCGTCAGTGGCGCAGCGTCCGTCGTGCAAACACGGATTAGGGTAACAAGACTCCAGACTTGTGTCTTCTGATAGCATCAGAACTTTGCTATGGTACATTGGATCTGAAACGTAAGAAAGATTATGTTACAAAATAAGTGAAACTTAAAAAAACATAGAAAAAATACAAGAATTAAGATTAACAATGATGGGCAATTTTGAAAATTGTACTCGTATATTGTTCTATGAAATAGACTGGTGTAATAAAAATATATAATCATCATCAAATCACAGTAATTTAACTAGATAAGGAGAATTGAAAAAAAAAATGCATTGAGTGACGTATTTCTCGCAATAAATCAATTAGGGTTACGAGCACTTTCTACGACGTAAAATACTTTTTTTTCTGTATGTGTATAGAAATATTATCAGCTAATAATACTGGCCTACTGAAATAGTGTGTAAATTATGCAAATTCATAAGGTAAACTAAAAAGAGAAAGAAGGCCAAAATAGCACCCTGAGGAAATTTCATTATTACTGCAGATCCATTCATCATTTACCATTGGTTATATTTTTAGAGTTTCGTTCAGTTTTCAATCTGTCTGTTTTTCCATCTGTTTGTTACAAGCATTTATTTTAGAAACCGTTTGAGGTAGAAAGTTGAAATTTTGATACTAGAAAATTCGGGGCACGAAAACGTCCGGTCAAAACTTTTTTTTTGTGTACACATTTTAACGCTCGCCCCACAATAGCCCAAATGAAAATCTGGGTCGGAAATGTAAGAATTGTCTCTTCTTACTTTTCCCATTTTTTCAGCTGTACAATGCTTCATGTGCATAAAACGTTCGGGAATGATAATACAACAAAATGAAGTAAATTACCTATAGAAATCATGCAAATATAAAATGTGAAAGAAATCACACTCCCACAGTACAAAGTTTTTTATCAATAATTCAAGGATGATGCTGCCTGTGGGAGCGCTATAAATCGAAAATGACGAGATTAAAAAAACTACCTTTATTTATTATCACCGACACGTTAATGCTAACGCCATGTTCACCGGCATGTTGTGTTATAACCAGAGAATGTAAATAGGAATTGATGACCAATGGCGCGATCGATTTAGTTTTCCTTTTGATTCTGTTATTTTCACACAATGTCCACTGCGTTCCATTGTTGTCTGTGTAACTGTCTTTCACCTGAAAATAATGTTCTTACATATAGGTCACATTAAATTTAGAAAGGAACGAAATACTACTAGTCATTCGTTACGAGTGGGTATAGGTCGACCAATGTGAGATCGACCCTCTCAACCTCACGCAGGGCAAAGATAACTTCAGTAGTGCATCTTTTATGGATCATAAGCGATGGATGGCGATAGTTAGCATCTACACACGTGTCGGGGAAAGAGAGTTGGTTTTACAGTCAGGATATATATATATATATATATATATATATATAATCTATCTTGTTACAATACGGTGCTCATATATGCTTTTGGTAAACAGGTGTGAACTTGTGTGTGTATGCATGCTGTAGTTGTTGTACAGTAAGTTTAATGTGAACGAGTATGTTTTTATAATAATATCATTCATTCATGTAACGTTACGGAGTTACAAGAAGTACCCAGAAGAATAACCCTCACGATCGCTATGATAATCAATATAGGACAGACTGTCCAGTAAGGCAAACATAACTTCAACAAAGAAGCCGACCGAAGAATTCAGCTAGGCTGGGATGCTTTCGGGAAGTTTCGTCATCTTCTCTCGTCGCCACAACCACAATGTCTGTAGACCAAGGTCTTCGACCAATGGGTCCTACCTACATATGACGTATGGTACCGAAACATGGACTCTCACGGCAGGACTGGTCCAGAAATTTAAAGCGAAGCGTTGGACGTCCCCCAGCCAGGTGGACTTGAAGCACCATACCGGAGGTAGTTAGATGCGAAAGGCGGAAGACCGCGTGTCGTGGCGAGCCTTAGGAGAGGCCTATATCCTGCAGTGGAGAAACACGGGCTGATGATGATGAATCAGTATAGCGCCACCAAGTTATTGTGTTACAGTAGCGATGCGCAGGTGTCTGACACTTGCAAAGGAAGATCGGTGGGTAGGGAGGGCGGGAGTATGACAGGATACAAAATAATCATTACCTCTATCCACCCCTTTCCTTCGCCGCACGGCCATTGTTCTTTCCCACTAGTAACCAACGTGGTCTGCGCAAACGCAACACTTAATGTATTATTATGCGGTGCTTGTACCATAGTTTTTATTCTTCCGTGAGATGGCGGTGCGGCTGGCCAGTTTAATGGAGTTAGTCTACTTGGTCGCACTTCCTTAATTTTCAGCACTTGAGTCACGTTGAAATGATTGACTAGAAAAAAAAAGATATTATAGTGAAAAATAACAGAAAATAGATCTGTTTCGGTGAATAGTGAATTCACAAGGGACAAATCATTGATTCAACCAGCACTAAATTAACGTGGTGGGCCAATGGTCCGAAATTTTTAACTTAATGATGATGAAGGGCTGGAGGCTCGCTTATAATTTCGTGTCTACTGAATTTTGTCGTTTCAGCCTGAATTTGTCCATTGCTGAGCATAAATCCTTAATACACCGGGGGGTTCCCGACACTTCGTTTTCAATGCGTAGTCTTCATTCGATGATATTTTTACCTCAAAGGTGGTCAATTCTGCGGCATATGTGTTTGACCAACTGCCACTTTACCTATATTATGCCAGTGACTGTCGGTCTTTTGCGGATAACTTTGTTATAAATTCTCTCGAGCAAAGAAGCTCCTAACGTACTAGATATCTCTTTTAGTTTTTATTTAGGGTTCCGTACCTAAAGGGTACCAACGGGAACTCTATTACTAAGGCTTCACCATCTGTCCGTCCGTCTGCCAGAGGGCTGTATCGTCCGAACCGTAATAGGCAGACACTTGAAATTTTCACAGAGGGTGTATTACAATGGTCATTGTGAGATCATTGCTCGCACTTGAAATTTTCATGGAATGTGTACTATCTACTATGGCTGCTATAACAACAAATAATAAAACTAAAATAAAGTTAGAAATTAAAGGAAGTCCCCATACAAGAAACATGTTGTTTTTTATATTGTACGTTGGTACGAAACTGTTCGTTCCGATTCGCACTTGTCTGGTTTTTTTAGAATTCATTTTATTATTTTTGAATAAAAGAATAGCTCAGTGCTTCATAGCACATTTAAAGTGTTAATTACAATATAAAAGAGAACAACAATTCGCTACAACGACGATTACATAGCTAAAACGGTAAGCCTCGCTGTTTTAGGTACCTGTTTATACGATGTATCCAAAGATGTAATAAAAATTCTAGACTCCCTGTCACTGAATAACCATTGAAGCACTGCAATGTATGAGAACTTCGCAACGTACTGGTGGTCGACTTACTATGGTATGAGTGTGTTCAAGTTGACGCGTGCGTACATAACAAACTGACATACTAGGGGTGCTTCGGTAGTAAGTTCGCGATGCTACGTCCGGATATTCCTAAGTTCATGGATACACCATATTACTACTATTACCGTTACTATGATTTACTATATTTTAAGTAAATTTATACCGTATGCATTGGTAAAGGATAAACTGACTTATTTATTGATATTATTTATATTATTATATTGATTTATTAGTATAACACCAAAGCATCAAAACTTAATAATTAATTATTACGTAATAAATACAGGTCAATTACCAGTTTTATAATAGGCAAGGAATCCCTTTCCAGTAGAATTGGAGTTAGTCTTCATCCGAATTGTCATTATTTCAGATTTTGATATGAAGAGACCGTTAGTCAGTATCGTCGCATCTAGAAAAGGCCTCACTGGTGCACTATGGACATCAACTTGAACTTCAATCAAAGAATTGTCAGTGTTATTCTTAAAAGAGTTAGTCGCCAGACCATTTTCATAAACGCCATATCCAAAATCGAAGTAGCTTATGTTCAGGAAGACCCGCTTTCCTAGGAAAAAAGATTACATTTTTGAAATTCAAACAACAAACTTCATTTATACCAGGCGTACGGCTGAACGTAGTCCAAACTTATAGAGCTTACCGAACTAAACAAAAAGTTTCAAGTGAGCAGATGACGCATACTGTCACCGAGAAAAACATGTTTATAATTTAATTTTGAATATTTTTTATTTAAATTATTTGTTTAGTGCGGTAAGCTCTACACGCTTCATAAGTTTGGACTATGTTCAGCCGAACACCAGATAGGTAGAGTTATAGTTAATAGTAAGAAAAATTAAAGAAAAGAACTGTTTCATTTATTTACACTCGACGTATTTCTACTGAGGCAACAGGTGATGGAATACCGAAAAGAAATAAAAAGTCTATGTAGGTACGCACACAAGTCTTTCGTCGAAATAACGAGAACTTATGGTTAATAATACCTGTGCACGGCGGGAGGTAATGGGAACAACGAAGTCAAACGATGTTGACGATTCTTGCGATTGTATTTATTTGGCTCCTTGATAAAAGTACAACGTGTATAAAAATAAAACACTAATAAAATAAAAATAAAAAAAATAAAAACACTTTATCATGAGCAGTTATGAAATTCGAAATTTACGCTAAATAAAAATAAATTCACCATACAAGATGTGGTTTTTCGCTTCTTCCTGATTAATACATATAATACTGCAATAGGATAACACACGTTTGATAACATTTTTCCATTTCACCACATCCACGCTCGTAACGCAATACCTAAACGTTCACACAACGTTACTGATCGCAAATGGCATCTGATAGCACTTTCAATAGAGGTAAAAATGCTTTAATTTTATAAAAATATATAATTTTATTTTGAACCATAGTTTTTTTTTAAATTTTATTTGGGCTTTAATACTTAATAACCCACAACAAGCTGGCAGGAGTACCTGGTATATCTAAAGCATAAAATCAAAATTCAAATACAAAATTAGTTAGAAAGTAATTATTACTTCATTGTAATTCTCATATTAATTATCTATCCCGTTTGTTGCTCCGCATTATTTCGATTTCAAAAAACGGTCACTCGATTAATTGTTCCATGTCTAAAGTGAATTTATTGACGTGCAGCAAAATAAATAGTAAACAACAAAATAGTTTCCCTACATTAGCCTACGCAATTTTACTTCTATGTTTCAAAGGAACGAAATACGGTCTATTTTCTCTATCTCTAAATATCTATCTACGGAGAAGAAAGAAAGAGAAACGAATTTGAATATGCATATCAATAGTCTACAGGTTTCTCTCTAAGAGAATATCGTGGATTATCTGGTATATAAAATAGATTGATTTATTAAAGAACTTGTTTTTCATGTTTGCACTCTCTCTGGATTTAATTTGTAATCTTTAGCAAGGTGTCACCGCATTCACAAGATTTTTCAAATATACAGACAGTATTCTTCAAGCTTGAAATCTTTCGTTTTGGGAATTTTTGTAGAAACATTATAGGAAACAAATGAATTGTAAAGTATATATGACGCAAATTAATTCATTTCGCGTCAAACAAAAAAGTAATATTTTCTTTTTCTTTTGCCTCGAAACAGGACATCAGCCATATTTCATAAAAACTTCATTATAGTATGTTTCGTGAAAAATCAAAGAAGAAAAAAGTTGCTCATTATGAGGAAAATTGTCTGTCTTTGAAAATTTTGGGAAATATAGAAACAAACATAAATAGGCATTATCTAAATATGCTAAAAATGATATACCTAATTTTTCGATACTAAATGAATGGATATCTTAAATTTAAAAAAAAACCTTCTAACTTGACCAACTACAGGGATCATATAAAAAATCGACATCTAATCTAAAAAACCACTTACAAACATGCATAAGTCAAAAAGTTCCACCTGTTGGAGCGAGGATATTGAAAACGCACTCCAAATTCGGGAGCAAGAACTCGGGATAATTAGGGCTGCTGATGACCCCTTCTTTGGAGGTGTAAGTTTGTGATGGACAACCGGCAAGTTCCACAGCGCGCCATTTTAAAGAGAACCCGATACCCTGTGTGCTGTCAATAGAGCAAATCTTTATAAATACAATGTACTCACTGGCTTCAATCCGCAATTACTTCGTTAGCATATTTTAAATATAGTTATTAATTTATTCAGTATTTAATCTCTACATTCATCTATATATAAAAATTCGAAAAAGCACATAATTATCAATGCCAACCCAAAACCGTTGAAGCAAATCACACGGAATTTGGACATTATATGTTTGTATCTCACAACTCATAGTCAGCCTAGTCATTTATTGTCTTTCATAACGCGTGCCGATCGTCTGTAGTCATCCATCGGCCGAATCAGTCTCCAAGGAACTTTACAGGACAAGATTCAAGGTTTTTTGGATTTTTTTCAATTTGAGCTTGGTTATTATACACATTCTTTGAACATGATAAAATGTACAAGTAAAGTTTTTTTGTATTCAACTTTGAGTAGATTTTTCTCAGAAATTAACTGGCTTTCGCGAGAACTACACAGTTGTGTAGGGGCCTCTTTTTTGGGATAAATAAAAAAAAACTAGCCTATGTCACTCTTCAGCTTGTATACTATATCTATGCAAAATCCCGGCCAAATGTGAAGAACTCCGCACCACCGTATAATTAAAACAAGTGTAAGCAATGATCTCCCAACTATAAAATTCCCAAAAATGTCGAGAAAAACACGTTTCTTGTATAGGGACCCCCTATAATTTTTAATTATGTTTTTTATAATTATGTCATAATTATGTTGTGTTTTATTTTTATTATTTCTTGTAATAGCTTCCATAGTAGATAGTACACACTTTATAAAAAATTCAAGTGTATAAACTATAATTTCTCAACCACCAATCAGCAAAACGTCGAAATAACAGGTTTCTTGAATGGGGAATGAATTTCTAACTTTATTTTAGTGTACGTTAGTGTACTATTACGGTTCAGCCGATAGGACCTTGTGGCAGACGGACGTATGGACACATGGACGGGTGGACAACGGAGGCTTAGTAATAGGATTCCTAAGAACCCTAAAAATTATAGAGGTCCCAATACAACAGTGTAGTCCACGCGAGTGGAACCGCGGACGGAAAGCTAGTTTGAAAATAAAATATAGCTCATGTTACTTGCTTATAATGTAGCTTTCTATAGGTGAAATAATTTGTAAAATCAGTCAAGTAGTTTTTGAGTTTACAAACAAAAAAAAAATTACACCTTTCCTCTTTATTATATTAGTATATATTCCTAAAACAAAAAGTATTATATTTGAGGAGAGTTATCTGTGGTATTTAAGAACACTAAACACACTACATATAATAAATAAATTTACTTTCTGTTAGCAACGGCAAAATAACGGCATTACGACTTTTCATGCAATGACATCAAAAAACATATTTTATACATGTTGCGATAATTTCGGCGACTAAATGCTTCGTTTTACTATCAATAGATCATATACTTACTCGTAATCAGAGTGGAAGTGTAATATTGCTTTGTTGCCCGAAGCGACCCAATATTCAGAGTTTCCGACTCCACAATATTTTTTACTGGCCACATCATCTCGCAACTGTGGATCAAAAGAACAAACGTTCGAATTGACATACTCGACAGGTCGGCACTTTCTCACTAGTTCAAAGTTCGGTGAAAAATGGCGACTAATTTAATTTGAACCACAATAGTAACCATACTAAGTACAACAATAAATATATCTACATTAGCTCTATCAGCGACAAAATCATTTACGAAATTCATTACAAGAACAATGCTAGACGCTTACAATACGTGCAATCGATCTGTGCGGCTTTGAAGTTAAGCATAAAATCGTTGCAGTAGGATAATTTCATAGAAGCGTCATAGCGGTGGGAAGTGAGAGGGGCAATCGGGCATGAGCATCGCGCTTCAAAGCTGCATAGACTTCTAAAGATTTATCTTTGACTATGATTACTATTATCTGCTTAGATAAAGAAACAAATTAAAAATAGCGTCCGTTTTATGAGACAAAGTCTTACTCGCAAGTACGACTGATTATGGAGAGGCAAATATCACAGTCGCCATTTTTAAATCGTTTTTTTACTTGCTTGGGTTATACATAATCGGAACTTCGAGTTCGTAATTATAACCATTCTGCGGACAGTCGTCAGCTGTTTTACCAATAAACCTATCAAAAAATTAGAACAATCGAAGTGCTACCTCTGTTGTAATGAAGGTTGCTATTAGTTTTGGTGCTCTGTGCTTTATAACCAGTATCGTTATAAGTTTTTTTATTCTACGTACCTCGACATAATCGTACAGACAATCTTTCTGATATTCCAGGTCCATGGCATCAAAAACGAACACAAGTCTCGTCCCTTCAGTTCCAATCAAGTGTACCCAGTAATCGACATCATTGTCGTACACAGAAGGGTAATAAGGGCTTGTCAGTTCCCCAGAAGAAGATTCCACAGTCTGATTTTGTATAACATGCTCCGAATACACACGACGTTTGCACACATAGCCTCCCGTTGAACTGCATTTATGTACCACCCAATAGAATCCGCTGGGTTGAGACGGCACCGGCGATGATCTCCACTGGAATTTAAATCACACATTTCATGTTATAATATTTGTTATATATATATATGTAACAAAGACAAGTAACTGTAAATAGATTTGAAGGAGCTTTTCTGACAACAAGCACGAGGACTGAACCTTCAGTTTATTACGAAGAATAAAGTCATCACACGCCTTGAACTGACTTATAAGGGATCTGTTTACAATCTTCTTTGCACTAGAGGTGTATCAGGATCGATCTAGTCAAAACGGATAACTGTGTGGTGTAAATTACAAAAGTAACATGAAGAAAATATGTGTCGTTCCTAAACCACCATTCTTAAATATAAGCAAGAAAACTAACCTGAACAGCCATGCATATATCTTCATCAGAAGTTTCAAATGTATCATTGTAAGGTGGCCAGCCCTGGTAGTTTAGTTCAGTGCGGTCGATCCAGGAGAACTTGTCAGGTCTTTGATTCGAAAGACGGGCTCCCAACCAATAAACAGTGCCCGCGCTGTAGTCCCCACTCTGTCGTATCCCGTTTACTATGAAACGTTCTTCTTCCGCTGAATGAATGGACGAAAGGTGCATGTTCAGACCTTCACAAACCTGTAAAATATAAACAAGACTTTATTTTTTAGTATTACAACTTAGTGTTTACATTTTAACTACACAATGATCCTCATAATAGCTCATTATGCCCCACGGCGTCTCGTCGGGGTGAGGGTGCATGGAGCTTAATCCACAACATGAAAAGAAACTCAGAATAAATACGTTTAACTACGAGTTTCTTTTCGTGTTGTAGATTAAGCTCCATGCACTCTCCCCACGACAGAACGCCTTGGGGCATATCGGGGGGGCAGGCATGGGGACTAAAGTAACAATTGAAAAATAAAAGAAATATCTACCAACAGCATATCTAAAAATCGGCCAAATGCAAATTGGACTCACACACGAAGGGTTCCGTACCACCATACAATATAAAAAAACGAGCGCGACTGGCGTGTTATGGCGTACAGCTTAACGGACTAAACAAAAAGTTTGAAGTAAACACGATCTATGGTGTATACATATAATTAAGGCTAACGGTACAGCCCCAAAACCGTTGAAGTTGACGTTACCTAGGTAATGCTGACACTAACTGAATCAACACTTTAAAGTGTATGTATAATACTAAGAATTTCACTCTTTGCCTAGTTAATGTGAACATTAACTGATCGATATTAGTTACAAATGGTGCGAACGTTATTGTTTTACGCTTTCTTATTGGCCTAGTCTTTCCCTCCTGACGGTCCATCTTAAAAAAAAATAACGAGCCACCAAGAAGCCCTATATTTTTTAATTCTCAAATGATTATAATATTCGTAAGAATAACTTTAACAAAGTGATTTCGATGTTTGAGTTTCAATTTGTACTATAACGACTCTACGTTAGGTAATGTTAACAACACCCAATCGATCTCCGCGTTATTTAGTTAAAGTTCGAAATCCATTTGTGATCATTGACTTTAACTGAAACCTTCCAGTATTGCTGACACTATCGGTGTACGGACTCTACCTTTAATATATACACATACATTATAATATTATATATGGCATATATGGAAAAATCTGCCCCACCGGGGGGATAGCTGGTAGTGATAGGTGGGACTTGATTATAAGTTACAGGAAAATAATCGATAATACGAATGTATTTAAATTAGAAAAGATTTTGGTTTTATTAAAGTTATAAACATGAATTACGTTCAGTATTAGCTTTATTATGATTATTATAAATTATTTTTAAATGCTATCGAAAAGGGAAGTCTTCAGTCGTTTCTTAATCTATAAAAAAAAGGCGCCACTTGTTTTGCCACAGCATTGTCGCTGAAGTAGAATTGCACATTGCACAGGATAAACGATTTCTGAAATTGTTGTAGTACGTCATTTTATTCGTAATTTTACAAAATGTTTTAAGAAAAAATATTAAAATGACATATTATCTGTTTAATCTACGAGTATCTCAATTTGTTCGGTTTCTACCATTTCGAAGTGTGCGACGCTCTGTCTCGATAATTCTGTTATCTAAAACTACACCGTATCATCCATCTCAAAAAAAATCGCTCATATTAAGATATGACATAAAATATTATGCTGTATCTAATTCAAGATTTACTTTTTCGTTACGCTCTCCATCCGCAAAATAAAATAAAAATATATAAGACGAAACGAGAGACTCGCACGCCCTGCGGAGACATGAAAGATAAAATATTAGCTAATGATAATAAAGATTACGGAGCGGAAAATCTTGCGTAAGCAAAAAACGCGGGTAGTTTCATTCGTCCAATTTAGAATACAGCAATCGCGCGGAAAAAATATATCCGTTCTATCACATTTTCATAAATATATAACCCAGTAATGGGATGTAGGTTGTAAAGGTTGTAAGTGTTTATCAACAGTAAATACATATTTAACCAACTATGGAAAAGTTAAGTTAATTCGTAGAGCAACGTATACGCATGTAACGTACACCGCCGGGTGTTCGGCTGAACGTAGTCCAAACTAATATAGCATTAGCTTAGCTTAGCTTATTAGCATTAGTTTAGCTTACCTAATTAAACAGAGTCTCAAGGGATCCCGTATACATTACACCACTTGTTCAGTTGAACGTAGTAGTCCAAATTAATAGAGCGCGCAGAGCTTACTGAACTAAACAAAAAGTTTAACGTGAGCAGATGGCGTAAACTGACGGTTACTGAGAAAAACACGTTTAGTTTTGTTTCTTATAATATGTCTTATTTTTTTAAAACTTTTTGTATAGTTCGTAGAACGTATTTCTGGTTTAGAAGGTCGTGCGGCCGTTGTTCGAATTCGGGCGTGTACTAATGAGTTTTTTTCCGACTTATGTACACAACTATCACTGAGTCCGTGCCTCGGAGAGCGTGTTAAGCTGTCGGTCCCGGGTGTCATCAACAGATGGCAGTCGTTAAAATCCACCAACACGCACTGGAGCAGCGTGGTGGATTAAGCTCCAACCCCTCCACCTTGGTGGAGGTCTAAGCCCCTGCAGTGGGATATTAATGTGCTGGTGGAAATGGAAGTTGAACGAAAAGAAGTTCTCTTGCGCACGAACTACCGAGATGAGCAGACGCGAAGAAAATTATTTGTCGCCGAAGCGAGAGGCTAAATTTCCAGTCAAAGACGATCTAAAGCCTATTATCTAGATCATCAGTTCTTGAATATTAAATAATGTTTAAGTAATTTCTTTCTGTTTTTAACTGACCGATTGGCCGAGTGCTTAGAGACCCTAAATGCAGAACCGCCCTGCCCGGGTGGGCAAGTTCCATTCCCGCCGGGACAAAAATTTGTGTGCATGGACATGTCTCCTTGTTCTGCATGCTTGTGTTTAGATGTAAAATATATATTATAAAGATAATGATAAAAAAAATTATTAAGGTTTTATGGATATTTGAAATGTCCTTTTAGACAAGAGCACCATTTGAAATAATGTTAATTTTTTTTTAAGAAAGAGACAGCAATAAACTTTTAAAAGCATATAAGTTCCATTCAACCAAATACAATTTCGTTATTATAAATGTTAATATTTTTTTGATGAATATAATATTTAAAATATCAGCCAACTAGCGTATTGTCAGTTAATATATTTTAATCTCAACGAAAAGCATCCACTAGCGTCAGGGTGCCGGCGAACCAATCCAGTAGGTATTAGAGAGCGCCCGCGTCGGTGGACTCAGAGTCAGCCATGAGTCAGCGCCCCGCCCGTGCGATCAGACCGATCTGGGACTCACATCAACATTTTATATGGAACCTTATTACACGCAGTACGATATTAAGAACAGCTTGTCCGCAAACGGCTACGAATTCGAATTAGAAACCCTTTGTGAAAATGATAACCCTTCTGGTTCCGTAGCTTTAGTTTTAATAGTTATAATTTGATTAAATACGAATTGACTAGAAGCCCTCTTCTGAGTTTATAGTCTAATTACTTATACTCTAGCTAGCTGGTGCGAGATGGCGAGTTTCACTCGGCGAGGTGCCCGCGAGCCAGTCTTCGCCCCCGCGAAAATGCGTAAAAGCGCCGCTCTTTTTATAATACATACTATCATTTTACCCATCTGTTAGTGGTTTTTCCATCTTGCATATAATAATATACCTAAAGAGAGATACAAGAATAGTAGGTTGCTCAAAGTATAAATAGGATATTTGACTAATAAATATATTATGTTAATCATGATAATATTATGTCAATATAAAAATAGACTTTATTATTATT